>PVKZ01002060.1:0-271186 GCA_004027375.1 Macroglossus sobrinus
GCTTGCACAACCTACCTTTAGGTTGACAGGCAGAGAATAGAAGAAATATTAAACCTTTGTGATTTAGACAGAATGAAGAATGAGATTTTGGGCTTAAAACCCTTGTATCTTTATGTTTCGGGGCTGCTCCTTTGGAAGGACAGCCACCGGCTAATAAACTGCCTCTAATATCAGAGCACTCAGGTTGAGTCTGGTTATTCCGGTCACAACACTTCCACTGGGGATAGGGAAGCTGCTTCCAGTGAGTGTGAGGAGAACTCTTCCACCAGCAGAAAAGACTCATGAGAATTTAGGAGTTTGATATCCTCAGCTTCATCAGGGGCTTCTCACACTTTCACATTGTAACTTATAGAATCTGATTCTTTCTCAGTCTTCGCTCTAATAGTAAGCACCATGTGTGGTTGGAAGTTCAATTTTCATTTTAATTCAAACACAGATTCTAAATTTGATATTAGCAATCCCAGTTCTGTAGCTACAGGAGTTAAGAGTTTCCTTCAGAATACGTATAGAAACATTTACAGAGAGAGAGAGAGACAGAAAGAGAGAGAGAGAGATTATAAGAAATTGACACACAATTATGGAGGCTGACAGGTTCCAAGATCTGCAAACTAAAAGCCTAAGAAGCAAGAGAGCTGATGGTATAAGTTCCACTCTGAGGCTGAAGGCATGGAAAGACCAAAGTCACAGTTTGAAGACCATTAGGCAGAAAGAGAATAAATTCTCCCTTTATCTACCTTTTTTCTGTTCAGAACTTCAGCAGATTTGATGATGCCCACCCACATCAGAGAGAGCAATCTGCTTTTGCAGTTAGTTCAAATGTTAAGCTCATCAAGAAATACCACTCACAGACACACCTAGAAATAATCTTTAACGAAATATCAAGGCATCCCTAGTCAAGTCAAAAAGACACAAAAAATTAGCAACTGTAAGATCTAAGCTATAGATTTACACTGCAGGATCTAATGCCAACCACTATACTCATGACTAGAGAAGGAGAACCTAATATCAGAACTGCCTCGATCTGAATACTACAATGATTTACCAATTATAGATTGGTATCAATGATAAAACTTTTGAACATGTTCTCTGTATGAAAAATAATTTGATAATACTTATATAATAGTATTATTTATACCATTAAATAGAACAAATGTGTAATACATTTAATATTGCACCTGTCATCACACTTAAAAACATCTAAAGTACATAAAAATAAAACCTTAGATTAATATAGGTATTATATTATTTGTATACTCTCTCACAAATTATTTTAAATATTGTTCCTATTCATTGAAATGCTTTGTGAACATAATTCTAAAGTTTGAACAATATTTTATTATATGAATTGAACATGATTGCTTTAATTAGTCCTCTATTGTTGACAATATATTTGATTCTTCAATTTTTTTACTATGCAAATTATGAACTATCCAAAATCTTTGCCAGTATTTTTGCTTGTTTTCTCTAGTCAAAATTTATTCAAATGTAATTGCTAGTTCAAAAAAAATGAACATTTTAAAGCTGCTTGGCATACATTTTTAAATTGTTCCAGAAAAAAAAATTGAATGAACTTACATTTCAATAAAGAATAGATGATAGCCTCACCTGCACTTACCAGCATTGACTGTTATCATGTTTTGTTTTTGCTAATTTTATAGTAAAAATTGTATTTATTACTAATGAAGTTGAATATATTTATTTATTATCAGATTTACTATTTTTTCTTTTGTGTCATTTTCCAGATTTTTAATGACATCTGATGTCTGATGGTCTTGAATGTTTAAGTTAGAAGTTTCTCATGCTTGGTTCATTCTTTCTGGCTGACTATTAATTCAGAGACATGGACACCAATGGGAAGATCTGAGAGAAAGAAGTAGGATTTAAATGTAAATATTTTCTTGAGCTTCTAGAAATATTGAAGATACTGCTCCTTAGACCTTTCTCTAACTAAAGATTACCACATACTTTTCCAAAGGAAGTCTCATCAATAGATTCTCAACAAAAAGAACAAATTTTAATCTAATATTAATAAAAAAATTGAGTGATTACATATGAACAAGAAAGATATTATTTTTATTAGAATTTCTTATAATAGATATTTAAAATTATGTAACTGGATAGAATTGAAGCACTTTTATAGTCACTGTCACATTCAATTTTTATAATAATCATAGAAAGCAGAGAAAGAGATTGACAGATAAAAAATATAGAAAACGGGGTGGGGCCATCCAGCTAATGGAATTATGCAACATTCTATCTCTCATGTTGTGACACAATAAAAATGGTTCTGGAAGATAATGGCACATTGAAGAGAGAAATATAAAGAGCAAGTATGTAAACATGACAATGCTTATCTCTAAACTCATTATTTTACCCTTTTCATAAAAGAAAAAGCAGGAAGAACAGAAAATTCTCCTTTAAATTTTATAAGAATATTAGTAGTCAGGATGAATAAGCAGATATCTGTGTCCTGGAGAGAGGAAAATGCCTTGATCCCATTCATTGTATCACCCCTGCAATGATACTAGAGCCAACTGCTGTCATATTTTCTCTTGGCTGGTGCTAACAGCAATAGCAGTGGGGGTAACTCCAACTTGATGAGGACTAAGGTTGTGTAAGTGATGGAGGCTTAGAAACAGAGCACTGCTGAAGCAAAGCCTTTTGCTGTGGTTGGCACTTCTAAGTAGCTGTGAAAGCCAGAAGCCACAGAGTCTTAATTAGGTTAACTCTAACAGAAATCAAAAACCATAACTTATTTTTATAGATGGGTATAAGATATTCTTGAAGGGCTTTTGAAATTATCCTGGACAGAGGAATTTTGTAAGGAGCCAAAGTTCCATCTAGCCAGGGCATTGAGAGCCATTATAATTTCAAGTATTGTAATCTCTTCATAGAGGATCTGTCCCTCTAAAAATAATGCCCTTAATTTCTCCTTGCACACACAATGGATGATCTTAATTAGCCATTTTTTGCTAAAAGGCCCCACCTCTTGGACATTTTTTATTGGAACAGAGTAGATATCAGACACAAACCATGTAGGTTATAGGAAGACAGGTAATGTAAACCAGGAGATTATGGGATGTCAACTTTTTTATGTGAATTTTGGCTGCCTGGATTCCAAAGATTCTGACAGCTATGTAGCCCCTGGTTCTTGCCCATTTATAGGTCAACTACATCCCTCTGTCTTGAACTCTGCTAACTTTTGATGTCTTAATTATTTTGGCTTATAATAAATTTGGTTGTCTCATGGACTTTAAGAAAAAAAAATAGTCCTCACTAATTATATATTAATGATATAATAACCACATATCATATTATTGGCATTTATTTTTTCCATACCATATGTCTCTTTATATTGAGTTTCTTAATCTAGTATATATGTTATATTTTAGCTCTATATAATTATACAGTATTTTAATACACATAAAATTTTTGTTGAATTCTCCTTTTGTAAAATAAGAATAACACCTCTTACACTTAAGTCCATGTTTTGGAATCTGGAGGTAGTTCTCGTTTTTAAGAACCTAAGTAGTTGTAAACTATCTGGAATGTTATAAAGGTATTCAGTCATTAGTTAAAAGATGGTTAACTATACAAAATTTAAGCTCTACATGCCCCCTAACATTCTGCATCTAAATGAGCTACCATACATCAGATATTTATCTTTGAATTTTCTCCCAAAATGGTATTTATTGTTAGTAACATTCTAACGTAGTACAACTTGAGGAAAATATAATATAAACTCCTGTGGAAAATATTTAGTACTTAATATCAGCATTCTTGGTGGGTAGAAAACAACTGAAAAAAAAGTTCTCTTCAAGATGGGAAGAAACATAGACAAGTTTCAGGCTTGAATGAACTTTGATCTGCTATAAAAGCTTCCTGCAGTTACTGACTTCACAGAGACAGAGGGATAATGAGATTCCTGCAGAGGAACACAGTAAACTAAAGGTAGATTCACTGAGCCCAACATGGTCGCTGTGCATTAATTTTCAGATAATGTAGCATAACTAAAATAGGTGCAAGCTGAGAGCCGCAATCTAGACTTCAAGTTTAGAGAAAGTCAGTAGGACATAAAGAAGAGTCGACAGTCCTCCCTGCTAGACAGTTAAAAAATAAATCTGGGCAGATGTTATTAGAATCAGATGTGTTTCAAAGGCACACTTACCCATTAACTGTGTTTTAGGAAGATAAAATCATATAATGAATTTCTACAAATACATTAAATATAAACATAAAAACTACTTTGAGGTAGAGTCTTAAATTCTCACTAATACAAATTTTATAGGATATTTGTTTCTTTATTCAGTGAACATAAATATAATTAAATATTTTCTATTTGAAGGGCCCTGGGAATAGCAAGATGAACAAAATATGGTTCTTATCCTCTAGGACCTCACGTCCTACTTAGTGAAATAAAACACCAGTGATTACAGAGAATATGAGAGTGCTGGGGTAGAGTGGGTATAAGGTGTTAGGGTACAAAAGAGATGACCTCATGGGGCTCAGAATAGGGAAAGGTTTTCTAGAAAAGATTTTCTCATGGAATGATCCCTGGCCTCAATGTTTCTTACAGCAGGTAAACAGATTTTTTTTTTTAAATTACACAGCCAAAATTGAAAGAGACACTGATTTCTAAGTTAGTTCTGTATTTTTATTCAGTGCAATATATTTGAATTCTCTAGTAGACTCAAAATTACTTTTTGAGAAAAGTAGACACTTCACAAAGGATATATATATATATATATATATTTCTCTGTGCCAGACTTAAGGATTAATAAAAATGATTCTAACTAGATTGTCAATTATTCTATAAACTAATTTCCCCAAATTTCAGCACATACACACAGGTATGATTGTGTATATGTGTGTGTATGTGAAATAAAATATTTACATATAAGTATACACATTGGATACTACAATTAAGGTGGGTCTGAATATTTTTTTTTAGGCCAGGTACAGGGTAGACTTGCTAGAAATATGTGTCAAAGGGTTACAAGTTTGATCTCCTTTCCTCTTGCAGTTGGGTTAAACATAAGAATGATTCCAAAGGCTTAAGTTCAGAAATGAAAAAAAATTAATAACTTCGCAGGAGAGAACTTGGCAAACATTTACCTTAACCAGTGCTGTCCTGTGGATATCATGTATACCCTGATACGATGTGATGAGAAGGGCATTTTGTCTTCTTGATACTTTTTCCAAAAAAACCATTGCCCCAATATAATCATAAGATAAATATTAGAAAAATCTAGATAAGAGGATATTCTACTGGATACCTGGATAGCATCCTTCATGAATGTCAAAGTCTTGAAAGTTAAGAAAAAGTGAGAACCTGTCATTTAATAGAGGAGACTGGGGAGACAGAATAATAAATGCAATGTGGTACCCTGGACTGAACCTTGTAACAGAAAGATGATATTAATTGGAAGACCAGTAAAATTTAAATAAATTTTGGAGTTTAGTTTATGGTTATCACCAATGTTGCTTTATTAGTTTTGACAGAACTTAATTCATACCACAATAACATAAGATGCAGATAATGGGGGAAACTAAATGAGATTACATAAAGGTAAAAAGATAGAGATCTTTGATAAATGATAATTCCCTTTCATCTCTTTGGTTTCACTACCAACCTGAATCCCAAGGCAAACCAATAAAACCATTGCAGGTCCTCATTAAAATAATTCTTTTAGCAAGTAATTGATGAACACTGATATTTCTGGCACTATGCTTTGTTCTAATGATAAGTTGGTAAGTATACAAATACTGACCCTCCTTGAGCTTATTATTTAATAAGAAACCCTGGCAGAAAATGAGTAAATAAGCCCATGAAAGCAGAATTGTATTAAACATAACAGCTTTGAAGGAAGTATACAGGGTGCATTAGAATAATAGAATAAAAGTACTGACCTCTCTCTCTGTTTCGCTCACTTATCTTCCCAACCCAACATCTGTTTTCTTATTATTCTTTCTGATTTGATTAATTTTTCTAAAGAAAGTCAAATTATGTATTCTATTTATTATTAAATTACATGATGTATTCTATTTGAACTTTACTGTTTTTTAATGAGCCTTAAGATAAAAGATTTATATGTAACAAGGACATTTTTTGGCAACATTTTTAAAATATTCCTTCATATTCCCAACTACATGAGTTGGCAAGCTAGATTACTTCATCCAATTTCTTTACTTCCAAGGGTCTATTTTGAAGAAAAGTGTTGATAGTTGTTCCCCAAAGAAAAGGAGGAGCAGAATGCAAGAGGAAAGCTACGGGTCAGAAGAGGAGATTTAGGATCTGCCAAAGGGAGAGTTGTAGGCAGTGAGATCACTTTAAAAAATCAGCTTTTTAAAAAAAGTCTTCGATTGACTTCTGTTTTCTAAGTACTACCTCATGCCCCCTGCCCCCACCCCATTTTGCTCATTTTACCATGGTGTTTGCTTGATGTTCCTATAGAAATAATCTTTTGAATGCTTGCTTACTCTTTATTTCTAGCAGCTAAATTTTTCCTTTAGTTTGGGCTCCTCCATAAATCTCCCATCTTATCTGAATTCACATATTTACTTTTGTGTTTTATATTCCTTAAAACTTTCAACCCTGAACTGTCATTGCTCAGGTGTATGTACCATTCCTCCATGAGACTTTACCTCCTTGAAATCAATGATTGTAGCTATATATTCATATTTCTCAAGGTGTCTGTCATGTTGCCTTGTACAAGATAGATATTAAAAAGGATTTGAAAGAATAAATTTGAAACAATAAATGTTTATCCACAGTTCTTTAATTTTTAATCATCTGTAAAGGACAATATTTCTACAGCTATAGAGTGTTTTCTGTATTAAAAACCATTAAGTTTTTCTAATAAAGATGCTTTGCTCAGGTTGTAGCTCCAAGTTGGACTAAGTATCTTTTAAGACCTCAAACATGGCTACTTTGTTGTGAATACAATTTCTAAAAAAAAAGTTGAGTTAATTAAAACAAAGGATACCTTCATAAAAGAATGCAAAAAATGCATGAGATATTTTAACTGATAGAATTAAACTATTTTTGACGGAGAACTACTCCTTAGATTTTCTGTACTTAACTGACATCTGAAATAATCAACATGTACCTGTCAAAACAGTGGTTATCTGGGTACTTATTAGTCAGAAACAGAAGTGTATCACTGCCTCCAACGTACCTATCTTTTCCTTTTCTCCTTCCTTCCTTTTTTGACCCACTTTTTGCTTCCTATCTCTTTTGACCTTTCATATGTCTTAAACTAGTCCTTGGCATGTATAGGGAACACATTACTATATAACTAATAATATATAAATAGCTTATGGACCTTTATTCTGGGTATTTGAGAATGTACTTGGCAGAATATTTCTGATCCACAGAAGAGTAATGAATAAGGCTCATTTATTTGTTCTGATTCCTTTTGGACTTCTCAAACTCTCCATTGGCATATATGGGGTACCATATTGCTATAAATTAATTATGGACCTTCATTCTATGTGTTTGAGAATGTATTTGGCAATACAATTCTGATTCACAGAGGAGAATAAAAATTGATAAGACTTATTTATTTGCTCTGATTACTCCTGAAAAGTGCTGAGATAACTCTCACACCCTTGCTGTCCTCATGGCTAGTACTCAATATATTTCTGAACATGGCTAAAGAATAGGCATCATTTGTTCATCTGTCATCACTTTCTTCCAACGTAGTATTATTCCAGTTACAGCTGTGGAAATTTTCTAGTCTGTGACTCTGGATAAATAACTTACCCAATTTATCCTAGTGGAAAAAATTGGCAAATAGTCATACTCTGCCTTTCTTTTCCAAATTAACATGAGGCTGCTAATAGGAACATTTATGCAAATGATACATATTAGCAGCTGACCTTGAAGAATAATAGCATTTCTCACATATAAACAAGTCTCCACTTGGCTCTTCGCTGGTAATAATGATCCAGAACAGGTGTTAATTCTCAATTTGCAGGTTCATTATAGATCCATTAGAGTTTAAAAGTTGAGCATTTCTCTCACGTGAGTCCGAATTTTGCTATTTTCATCTCTATAGTGGGTTTATGTTCTCTTACTTCCAAAGAACATATGTTCTGCAATGGTAATATGGTCTATAGCATATTCAATATTATACAAACATTCTTTCTTTTGAAACATTTACCTACAAAAGTGGTATATCCTTAGCTCCCCGACTCTCATTTTCAATGTTCATTTACATGACAAACTGGATTTCTTTTCAATGCTTTTACTTTTTTATGCACTTTTATGAAAGTTTATACATATTTCTTGTGCTGTACTCTCAAGAGCATTTAGTTCTAACAACATGGATAAATATATTGCTGCCTGGTTGCACCTTTTGTTTTCTATAAGGGAGGAAGTAATCTGAAAACAAAATAACTTAGTTCACATTGTTCCACTTTGAAATGACCAGCAGTGGACACTTATCTTATTTAAATATAATGGCAATCTTTTTTTAAAGAGGCTGTTTTTCAAGACAGAAAGCATAATAAAGTTACCTGGTGAATCTTTAAAATGTCAAAAACTAGAAATTTTACTGGAGTTAGTGAGAAAAATATTTGACCAAATATGAGATGCACTGAAATGTAAGGATGTATGTTAGAAATACAACATTTTGGAACTATTATATATCACCATGGAATGAAATTGAAATGGGTAAGACATACGAGAAAGCCAAGAATACTAACATAGACATCATGTCTACAATGTATAGAAATAAAAAAACAAAAATGAAATAAATTATTTGATGCAGAAGTAAATAATTTATGGTTATTTTAGTTAACAACAAAGTATTTCAGTACTTGAAATATTCTTATGTATTTTTCTATTTTAAATTTATTATAAATATTTTTAAATAAAATGAGAGCTTTCCATTCAATTAAAGGTACATGAGAACTAATTTCAGAAATGGAAGAAAAATGAAATAAGAAATAAAGCTAATATTTATTAAGTACCTATCATGTGCCACTCCTTTAGACATTTTCACATGAGATTTTTTAGTTAATTCTCAAAAAATAGCCTGACAGGTTACGATGCTGTCATTTTGCCGATAAAACAATTGAAAATTTTAAAAATTTAATTAACGGAGCTGAAGGCACACAAGTATGGAGCAGTAGAGTCAGGATTCAAATTAATCTCTTATTCTACCATTTCATATTCTTTTCAGAGGCAACTTAGTGACATCCAGTTGGACAGAAATTCAGGTGCTTACTTGTAGGAAGGATCTGAACCTGCATTAAGAAACAACATAAAGCTATTTCAGATGGAGCAGCCATGAGGCAGAGATATTAGATTTTTCATGGTTGTTAATTACAATGGGAGAAAGAGCTATTATATCAGAGATCTAGTTCAGTAAAAGCTGTTCATGGCAGAGAAAGCAGAAATTGTATAGTAAAGTGTGCAGAGACATCATTAGGTATTTTTTTTTTCTTGGCACATTT
The DNA here is from genome assembly GCA_004027375.1 of Macroglossus sobrinus. Classification (NCBI taxonomy): domain Eukaryota; kingdom Metazoa; phylum Chordata; class Mammalia; order Chiroptera; family Pteropodidae; genus Macroglossus; species Macroglossus sobrinus. The sequence goes on from PVKZ01002060.1 coordinate 9,463, forward strand.
GACTCCCAATTAAGGGCACTCACTGAAATAATAAAATATGAAGACCAGGCAAAGCTTAGTGACTGGGAAACAGGAAGGAGAAGCAAAACACAATTTTGTATCTTCTTACCAATTAAAATTTAAAAATGAAAAGCATATTTCAGAAATGCTTGTCCACTCCCGTGTTTTAATTGAAGATAGCAAGTGCAGAAATACCTTGAATTCCAAGATTGTAAGAGAGTCAAAATAGCCCGAAAGCTTTTTCTAACATAAGAACTAATGATGCTTACCAAAAAAAAAAAAAAAAATAGGTCAGAACTTCAAACTTATTACAGTATGAGAGATATGAAGTTAATAGAGAAAAAAGACTAAATGATAAGCAGTGGATATTAAAAAAATCATAAAGTAATTAAAGGCTTCCAAAGGTGGCTTTCAAATGTCCTACCTCAGGGACTGAAATGAAAGTATTGTCATTAATAAATAGGGCTAATGTCACAGATTTGTTTTCCACCCGCTGTGCAATTAGCATCTAGTTTAATAGAACATGATTTTCCATTCAACTGCCTGTCTAATGGATGGGCAAGAAATTATTTGGAGACTACATCTTAAAATTTGGAAAATTGTAACTTCTTGGTTTTAAGAAATTCATAATTCTCTAGTAATGTTAAAGATTTTCATCTCTTATGAACAAGCATCTCTTCCATCTCTTCTATATACTACAGAGAAACTCATATGCATATGCATGATAAAAAATAGTTTTAATATGAACAACAGAAAACAACTTAAATGACCATAGCAGGAAAATGAATATATTTATATAATGGAATACCTTATAGCAGGTAAAATGAGTAAGCTAGACCATTTCTATCAAAAGAGTTAAATCTAAAAAAAGTTAATAAAAAAATAAATGCTAATACATGTTTTATTGGTCTTAGCATATTTAAAATGTGCAAAATTATATTCTATATTATTTATAGATATATATTCAGAAAAATTATATATTTATAATTTACATTATTTATAATAATATATAATCTGTTATTTATAGATGTATGTTTAATAAAATATATATGTATAAGATATATATGGACACAGAAATAAATTTAGCTTAGATGGGCCTATGTGTAGGATTGAGGAAGAACGTAAAAGGGGTCTCAAGTGTTTTCTGTAAATGCTGTGCGGAGCGGGGGAACACAGGTCATACTCTTTTGGAAGCAAATTCTGACTCAGAATTTAGTGTGCAGGGTGTTTATTAAGGAATGTCTTTGGAATAAACATCTGTTGAAGGAAGAGGAGATAAACAAAAGACGGCAGAGAGATAGAACTTAAACAGCAATGCAAACCCAGCGGCAGCCTGAGCAGACGCCAGGACCTCTGTCACTCAAATGGCCCATCTAAGTTCTCACATTGGGCGAAAGTATTGAGTCTTTTATACCCCAAACTACACCAGTCTTTAGATATCAGTCACTCTGTAAGGGCTTGTTTTGCAAAGAGAGAATAAAGAGAAGCAGAGACAATCCCTAGGGACCTCCAAGCTGAAGATTTTCAATTGACAGCACTCAGAGCAGTGTCTGAGTCAATAAATTCTTTTGAAGGGGATCTGGATACAAATAAACTAAATCAAAGGGCATGAGTAAAAAAAAAAAAAAAAAGAAGATATAAGTAATAAAACAGAAACTACATATTTGCAACAAAAGACTAATTGGTTAACAAAAGACTAATTTTCTTAGTACTTAAAGGTTTCTTACAGCTCACGGGGAAAGATAAACCAAACAATCTAATAGACAAATAAGCAGAGAACATAAACATGTTATTCACTACCTGAATACACATACATGCACATGCAGAAAAATAGGCAAATGACTTTGAAATTAATAAAAAGATCAAGGTAAAAGAAATACAAATTAAAACCATAATTAATTTAAATGTTTAATAATAAAAAGATACATTCTGTGAGCAAAGATATGTTAAATGCTATAGTGATATATTGATATAAATTGTTTAAATGTATAAAGAAAAAATTTGCTCTATGTATCAAAAATATTTTTAAAGTTTATGCTTTGACCTCAAAAAATTTTTTTCAAAAATATATCCAATAAATATATGTACATATTTGCGCAGAGACTATTCAAAATGTGAAGTGGAAAACACTGAAAATATATAACTAAAATCTCTAACAATCTGGGATGCACCAAATAAATTATTTTAGAGTCATACAAAGGAACAATATTCAATCACTTAAAAAGTATATATCCCTTTTTTTGGTATAAAAAATTAAAAGTGAAATTTTTAGTGAATTAACAACAGTGGAAAACATTGTTTAAAACTCTTAATGTTATATACTCATACAACACACACACACTATGCCTGTTTAATGTATAGAATCTCACTAGATAAATACATTATGTATAGGTAAAACTGTTATAAGAAGAGACATTAAGGAACTCAAGGTCAGGGAAAGAATATATACTTTTCAAATTTGTAATGTTTAATTATTTTTTCTATGAATTCACTTTTTGTTAAAAATACCTTAGGTTTTCTAATGATCACCAAATAATTAACAACAAAAACCACGTGAAAGAAATAGGCCCAAAATCCCAATAATTTCTTGTGGTGTTAAGATTTTTTTTGTTATTCTTACAAAGAATACACACACACACACACACACACACACACACACACACACACACAAAACATGACTTCATAAGAATATATTTATGAAAATACATAAATATATTTTTCAAATATAAATAATTTTTCAGTTTGAGTATCAGAAAGGGAACATCAAAGTTTTGTGTGAGTTTTATGTTTCTTTAAATTTTATTTCAAAGCATATTTTTTATATTGCCTTAGGTATTTACATTTTCCTTAATGCAAATTAATAGAAACTTTATAAAATACAGATGCCAAAAAAAAATGCTAAATTTTTATAATATCTACCATTGAGAACAGGCTAACATTCAAATTTTTGTTGGTAATACATTTTGATGTGCATGTGTGTGAATTATACTTATTTTTTGTTTTTTTGGTACATAATTCACCATAAATATTTCCATACTTTTCATATTCTATGCTTATGATCTAATAAATATTTGTGTTTCTATTTTAATAAAATGCTATTTTGATATTTTACTTTAGAAAAATAAAATATTTGCCTTTTGCACTAAGCTACTCATATTTAAGAATATGTTAATTATTTATCATGATCCAAAAGAGGGTACCTTTGCCATTTAATGACAACTTCCTGGAAAGAGAAGCATAAGGTAGCAGGACATTATTGTAATTGCTTGAGAAATGGCTGAGTGGATTCAGCTAAATATTAGCAATTACAGAATGTCACAGTGTGAAAATGTTAAAAATTTAAAAACTCTTATAAAGAATTTATAATAAAAATTACTGGATAACAAACCTTTGCAATCTTTAAAAAATATACCAACAAAAGCACTTCAGAACATTCTAACTCATATTCAGTATAATGATTTCATCTCTGAAAATGAGCAATGCATACAGAAGAGTTTGGGGACTTGGTTTGCATTACAGGGGGTGTGCTGATCTGCCATGAAAAGCATTTGAGCATGTATTCTAGACATTAAATTATGGTAATTGAAATGGGAAAAGGTCTGTAGCCTTTCTCAATGTGTTTGGGTTAGTTGCACATGAACATCTGCTTTCCCTTTGTAACCCGAATTGGAGAATAGCATCAATTTGCAGGCATTAACAACTTCTGCTCACAAAACAGCAGACAGCTCTCTGTTGGAACACCACACCATCCAACGTGTTCAGGGAACAGTCTCTTTAAGTGCTTACACCAACATCAAGCCAAATAATGCACTTGCTGCAAAGGAAAAGGATCTGTGTTCAGCCATTTTGTGTGAATTTTTCTTTCTTCCCCTTTTTTTCTCTACCTATCCTTGAATAGATGCAAGAGTTTATAATTTTGCAATTTTAAATCATAAATGGCAAGGTATTAAAAGTAAAGTGTTTACAATATAATGATATAGCTAAAAGGTATTTCAATCTACTTATCCTAACCTATTCATCCTATTTTTTATAGAAAATAATGGTATTTATGTCACAACATTTTTTCTGTGTATGATATGCAATATTATTTCTGTAACTAAATTTTTCCATTCATATTTGTTGACACATGTGTGATAAATGTGCACATATATATCGTTTTAAGGGATACATAATATTCTATTTAGGGGCATAAAATAATTATGTTACTAGTCTTCCATAAGAAACATGTGCTAATGTGAACAATATTGCGATTTTATAAATGCTTTTTTATCCATTTACAAATGATATTGACATTAGAAATGTTGAGTAATAGTACATGTATATTTAATTTCTGCTGATATGGCAAACATGGAAGAATACATATATATTCACTGTAGCTGGTTTATTCATTTTTAAAATGTGAATAGTATTAGTACTTACTATAAATTTTAGAAAAGGTCAATGATACAATTTTATTTATCTTCCTGACTAGGAGACTAGTTGTTAACATCAGCTTTTTAATAATGAAGGTTTTCCCCACATATTTAAATTTTCTCTTTATTATATGGCAAGTCAATATAATACCTTCTGTTTATCTGCATTTTCTTTTCTGTTTCATTGACTTATCTTTTTTTACTCGTATTGTTTAATACAGTACTTTGATAACAAATTTCCTTGTCTACTTTTATAGTAGAAAAATAAGTTGTCTTTATCTCTAAGTTGAATGCATAGAAATCTATATTAGTATATATATATCTCTTATTTAATTATATTCCCTTTTATTCCTCATTCCCATTCTCCTGAGTATTTACTGTAAGTCCTTGTAGTTTGCTTCTAACCATTTATTTAGAATATATTTAGCATGTTACATACATATTCTTAATTTATATAAATTGCATTTTGTTACAAATCTTATCCAATATCTGACATTTTACTCATCATTATGTATTTGAGATGTATCCACGATGCTTTATGTAAATCTACATTTTTATTCCTGGTTTCTACCTGGAAATTCCTATGCATATTCTACATATTTTTATTATTAAAATTATTAGGGTGACATTGGTTAATAAAATCAAATAGGTTTCAAATGTAAAATTTAAGAATACATCATAAGTATATTGCATTGTGTGTTCACTGCCCAAAGTTAAATTTCCTTCTGCCACCAAATATTTGATCCCCTTAACCCTACCTATCTTCCTCCTCCCCCACTTCCCTCTGGTAACCACTAACCCACTGTCCGTGTCCATGAATCTCTGTTTCTACATTATTTCTGTTGCCTCTGATAATTTACATAAAAGTTGTCCTCAAATCTTTCATGTTAAAAATAGTTGAGTAAAAGCCATTAACATATCTGCTTGTGAAAAAATGAAAAGTTTCTCTGGTATCCAAGATAGTGCCAAATCATGAATTTGCTAAGTCATGGATTGTATGAACACACAGAATGTATACTACAAGAACTGAACTGGTTTAAAAAATTCTATCTGCAGTAGGTGAGGGTTATAATTGGGAGTATTTATTTGTATTTTGGATCAACATCTAAGATGCTTCCTCCATTTTCTCATTTTTAAAATGGGTATAATAATAGTATTTACTTCATAGATTGTTCCAAATATTTAAAGACAAAATAATTTCAATTATACACAAAGTATTTGGAGAATAGAGAGGAAATGCTCCCTACCTTATATTAGAAATTTATACCAAACATAAAAAGGCATTTTAAAAAAAGAAAATAAAGACTAACTCTTTCATTAACGTATAAGCAAAAGTTCAAACATCATCACCTCTATCTAATATACCACCAATGTGAATGATTCGATAAGGCAAAGAAAAATAAAATAAAAGAATTAGAATTGGAAACATTTACTTTTGTTTTAATGCCCAAATGAATCTTCAGGTAAACTCCTAAAAGTCACAAATGAGTTTAGCAACTTCACTAGAAAGTGGTCATTATACAAAATAATTTTTTATCAATTTCTTTTTTTTATACCAGAAACAAGAAAAAAGAAAATGAAATTTAAAGAACCAGTTTCACCAAATATACTAAGGATTTAGAAATAAATCTAGTAGATAATGTGAAAACTATAAAACATTATTGAAAAAAAAATTAAATCCCACATAAATGTAAAAACATACCATGTTAATGAAAGAGGATATTCAATATTTTAAGTATGTCAATTGTCCCTGGATTTATTCTTAGATTCAGTGAAACTCAACCAAAATCTCAGCAGTTATTTTTAAATTATTAATTGGTGAGAGAATTCTAAAACATAAAAACACAAAAGACAAAAATTAGCAATGGAGACTTTTTTATTATTATTATTCATCTTCATGTCCACAGGGTATGACCTCACCTCTGACTCTATAGTCGGTGCCAAAACTTTGCTTGCTGCCCTGGTCTAAGGAATGGGAAGTAGCCTGTGAAGATAAGTTCATCCCAGCCTCTTCATGCTCTCCACATTTAACACCTCCATGCTTCACTTGCATCTGAAGGGACCCTCCTTTTCTCACTGCTTTCCCTCGAAATATTTTGTGCTGTGGCTCCTTCAGCCAGATCTCATGGTTTAGTATCTTTCAAAAAGTACTTGTAATAATTTTTCTACCTTTAGGTATTCACCTGATTTTAGATTTATTAATCTAAATATAAATTTTCTGCCTTTCTGTAGATTTAGGATGAAAAGAATCAACTGTAATGTGTAGCATGGATTTTGGTCTAATTTTTCTGTTAGAGTTTTTCCTTAGAAGTTCTTGCAATGAAAATTGCATGTTGAATACAGTATATGTAAGATCTTAACACAAAATTGTTCTAAAACAATTGAGTCTTAGAATATTAAAATTAGTAAAATCTTATACCCTCTTTCTTATCAAAACATACATAAAGTTAAAAATAATAAGGTATTATAGATCTTTATATTAATACATATCAATGATTTCCAAGAGTTGCCTTCAACTTCAGTCTTACATTATTACTGATGACTTTCTTAAAGTGTCTCTCTAGACTCACCACATAACTGGCAGAATCTCCAGCTAATTTAAAATAGAAATGTGATTTCCATGATGAATTAAAATAGATATTCAGTTTCTAAAATGAGGACTCTGGGCACAGTTGAAAATATTTTTTCTGAGTCTCATAAAATCTACTTGGAAAAAAATGACTTACAGTTTCCATTATTAGTTTCCTATAGGCACAAAAATATGCAGTTTTTGCTTTATCAGTTTATTAACTACTTTCTTTTGCATATATCATTTTATACATGTTTTACTTATGAATCCAACAGTTTTTTTTTCTTAAAATACTTTAACTCATAAGAGAAGTCACCTTATAAAGTACATATTAGCAGTAGAATATTTATCTAGAGAAACAGATGTTCTTAGAGGCCTAGATTTAGCTTAAATGAAAGAATGTTACCAATATGTCTCCTCTATTAAAGATAGCTCAGAATCACATGTCAAAGAAGAAAAAGGCAAAGAAAAGCATAAGAGAATTAAGATTAGTGTTCTGAGCAAAAACTGAACTTTTTGAAAAAAGTTGAAAAGAAATATATCAAATGGATGTTTTCAGTTGTAAGTGCATGAAAGAATTAATAAAAATATATCATTGTTCTACATAACTAACTATAATTCACTTGAACTTTCATGATAGGATTTATGGTGACTTCTCTAAACAATTATTTCATTTACTATGTGATTGACAAGCATTTTCCTTTTGCTAAATTAAAGTAAACATGAATTTCAGCTTCACTTAATTATACATTTGGGGAGAAAAGAAAGATGCTTTTTTTTTAAATCATGGAAGTGTTAAAATTGAAGCAAAACTCAATCTCATTTGAAGCTTTCTTATCTCCAAAAGACATGAATACATTCACAGTGATATTTATGATAATGATAATTTTGCAGGTGTGTTACAAACCAAAATTTTAAGTTTCTCTTTTGTTTTTAAATTTACATTTTTAAATATATCAAGATGATTATCAATAGGTTTTATGTATTATTAATAAGATAATATTTCATTTTTTAATGCAAATATATGACATTTTGTTTACTTTTAAGCAAAAGATATGACATTAATTTTTACAGTAATAGTTGACTTGCCTACAACCAAGTTAATATATCAAAGTTAACTTTCATCCTTTAGATATATCTTTGAAAGTTACTTTGTTTTTTAGTTTAGAAAACTTTCAGAAGTTTTTGTTTGTTTGTTTGTTTGTTTGTTTGTTAACTCTAACACTTAACAGATTTTCTAAAAGATTAATTGCAGTTTATGTCAGGGAGGTAACATGACAAAAACTAGAATTTTAAATATTATCAACTCTAAATTTATGTAACATTTTACACTGAAAACCTGTGTCAATAAATGTAGTCTTCATTTCAATTATTGTATTCTTTATTTATGACTGTTTCTTCTTTATATTTTTCTATATTTTTTTTATGTTTCCTATCTCTTTGTTGTTCTCACTGAGACCTTCTATTTTTCCCCTAAGTTTGTTCAACATCCTTATAACAAATGTTTTGAAGTCTGAATCTAGTACATAGTCTCTATTTTGTTTAGTTCTCTTACTGGGTTTTGTCCTGTTCTTTCACTTAGGACATGTGTCTTTGTCTCCTCATTTTAGCTACCTCTCTGTGATTATTTTTATGTATTAGGTATATCCTCTAGGTCCCTTAGTCTTGGCAGAATGACTTTATGAAGTAGGTGTCCTATGGTGCCTACTGGCACAGTTTTCCTGTTCACCTAAGACTGGTTATCCAAGTGTGTCCTTCGTGTGAGTTGTGTGTGGCCTCCTGTTAGAGTTGAGACTTGATTGCTGTTGGCACATCAGTGGGTGGGACTGACTCTCAAGTTGACTGGTGGTGATTTTCACAGGTAGCAATTCCCTCACACTTCAATATTGCCTTTTTTTTTTAATTGTAATCTCATTACCTAGAAGTATCAAATACACATTTTGAATCCAGCTATGCCTAATACTTTAAATTCTCTAGACCTTCACTATTTTTACTCATCTTTCTTCCTAACCCCTGTATTCTTGATGACTATGTACTTATCTTTATAACTTAAGTTCAAGAAACATTCTTACAAAAAAATTCTGATCATTGTTTCAGGTGGATAAACTACTTTTCCCTCTGTTAGTAAACTGTGGATGGATTGTTCATGAGCCCTCCCAATGATAAAAGGATAATTTGCCAGATTTTCTGATTCTTTATCTTTCCACTCTGGCCCCTTTATACAGTGATAGGACTGAAGAGGGTGTGTTGAGGAGTTAGTTTGGGATAGCATGCATTGTATCTCTTAGTCAGCCAGTGCAGGTATGTAAAATATGTTGAACTCCATGCTGGATGTCTTTATGTCTGATAAACCTATAATAACAAATAGCATATATTTATATCCTATTAAGAAATATTTATTTATTATAAATCTTGCACATGTTCAAAATTTCGGTTCTCATGGACAACATTTCCGATTCTTAATAACTTCAGAAAAATAGAGTGTTCTATTCATTTAGCTCTTTATTTAGCTCTTTATTTCTTAAATGGTAAATATATGAAAAACGCTCTTTACCGAAATATTTAAATGATTGTTTGTTTTGTTCATTTACTTTCTTAATCTTTTCTCTGGACTTGTGGCTAACACATTTTACTCTGTATGCTCAGCATAGCTACACTAAATTAGATTGTGTATAAACATGCAAAAACAATAAAAAACAATTTATGCATCTGTTCTCCAACTAGTCAGCACTAGGAATCTACTAATCTCATATGATCTACATTAAGTTTCGAGGTTAATATTATGTGCCAGGACCGATGTTCAAGATGAGTGGAATTCCTGTCAGACAGATCTACTATGAGAGATGTGGTGAAGGTGAAAGAGGGCCTTATTAAATGAGATCTTTAAAAATTATTGCCCTAAATAATGTTAGGATTAACTTTTTTTTTTTACATTATGCCATGTAACTTTTTAATATGGAAAGGCAATGCCTAGGAAGATAGTGGAGCTTCCTGTTAAAGCCCAGGGTTGGAGCCAAGTTGTCTGCTCTTGATTCCCAACTCTGTTACGTACCTGTTGTGCAGGTTGGGCAAGTGTCTCTCTTTCCATCCTAGAAAACTGGCCTAATAATACTACCTGTCTCTTAGGGTTATAGTGAGTAATTCAATGAATTTAATACCAAACTGAGAACGTTGAGATCAATGAAATCCTCTGTAAGAAAGGGCCGTGATTTAGAAACTTTTTGATCTGTTATCTGGAAAAAATAGATTCTTACAAGAAGTTTACCATTCTCTTTTTCTTCCTCTTTCTCCCTCAATTTTGTTCTTCCTAATTAACATTGTTATTCTGTTAATGTTCAGAAAGGTAAGGAAGTATAGCTCAATACTGGAGACTCTTATATGGTAACCAGAAAATGGGGCAAATCAGTTTTTTGTTTGTTTTTAAAGTTCTCAGGTAGGTTCACATCAATAAATTTATAGTGGAGAAATACAAGAGAACTACTTTATTGGTGTTCCTTTCTTTTCTCTCACTTCCCTTGGTCTCTTATCTCTTAGCATCACCACCTTCCCCCTCGGGGTTCTTTTTTCTCTTTGTCTCTGAGCCTTCTGCAGGCATTTTGTTATATATGATTTCACCTTAAAAATAATTGCCTATGTGGCAATTGAGAAAGAGAGCTTCACCGCCACCAAATGGGTGTAATCAACATAGAAAAGATGCCCTTCTTCTACTGAGAGAATAATCTACCACAGAAACAAGCATTTCTAATGTTGAGATTTAGTACAATATCACAATTCCAGTTATTATGCCAAAATAAGTTTCTATTTCTTCTGTCTTGCCAAAGCCCTTTACTATTACTTTATCTTTATATGGCCCAAAGTTTCAGAGTGTAAATATAAAACTTGCCCAAGATGGAGAGAATAGTCATCTGCCTGTCACCTGTTAATTTTTATTATATTTTTTTTTCTGTGTTTTGCTTTGTGGGTTTTTTTGATTGTTTGTTTCTCCTTTATGATAGAGGTAGAGAGGAGAAAGAAGTTTCTGTTTGTTCATGATGGATATTATAGAGAATGTTCAACGGCAGAGAAAACCGATGTTGTATGAGCATGAGGAATACCTTCAGCTCCCGGTGCTTAGTATGGATCTTTCAACAAAGTAGGTATTAAATAAATAACCACTTGACAATGAATGGAGTTGACATTGGTGATACTGGAAACAAATTCACTGGTGATAGTGGAAACAAATTCAGCACAATGTTGCTGAAAACAACAGTCCAGGTAGCACTAATGGCTACTTTCTGGTTCACTTGGAGCTGCTGAAGCATCATGTCCACATCAATGACTGCAACTGTGACCTGACCGAGATGGCCTTGACATTCCCCTCAGCTTTAGTAAACTTTAGACTGATTTCTTCCTGACTCCAGACCTCTGACCTCCCTTTTTTTTAGAGCTTTTACTTTAGAAAACTTGTAGTTGTAAACTCTTCCTCTGCTTCTTTGAAATGTATATAAATTTTCTTCAAGGCTCTTGCCAGTTTTATAAGCCAGGGCTGTGTTTCTTAAGGACACAGGAGTCATCTGTTTGAAATGTAATCATCAAGGAAGCTAGCACCCATATGTCCTACTATCTATCCAGGGCAGGAGCCTAGTAAGGAGCTTGCCTTGTCTCAAGTTATAAAATACCACCCTTCCTGAGAAAAAAAAAAAAAATTCAATTTTCTTTTAGGTAAAGCCAGTTAGCCAGTACAGATGGCCTAAGATCCCAGTAGCCTATCTCTTAAAAATTTTCTAGTTCTTTATTTCTGGGTATTGCTGGGTATTCATACTTGGTTTGTGCTCTCTCCCTGATCACTGGCAATAGTATTGAAATGAAATTAACTTCTGTCTTCTTATCATATCTGATGATTTTTTTTTCCTTAACAGGCCAACCAGGAAAGTATAATATGTCCAAGTGGTAACTTAAAGGTTTGTCTTCGGAAGTAAAAGCAGTGGCGAAGTGTGGGAAGCAGCGCTAGACATGGGGAACTTATAAGAGAGAGCTACAAACTGTTGTAACTAGGAGAAAAAGAAATCTAGATACATAGGATTTATTCAGTAAAAAATGTGTGTGGGATAAAAAGAACCAAGTCTCTTACATAATCCTCACAGCAACCCTATGATTTGAACTCAGTTACTTCCCTTATATAGTTAACAAAACTGAGGCTCTGACTCAACATTATTTTTGGCTCAAACCCAAGGTTACTCCTAAGTAATAAAGCATGGACTCAAACTGAAAGATAAAAGAACCAGGTCTTCTGACAGTACACATAACATTTACAAAAGCATGAGGTCATTGAAGCTGGCTACATATAAGAGACTGTTGTCTGTTGAGTAGTTTAAACTGCAGAATAATTTGGAAATATTAATGAAAAATATATTGAGTGGCCTTTTAGCCACACCGTTGAATTGCTTTTAACTAAAGAGGACATCTTCACCTTTAACTGTATTTATGAAACCTTCATGCTAGTAGTGCACAATGAAGTCTAGCAGAACCTTTTTGACCCACCTCCTTCACCCTCTCTTTAACATCTGGGCCCTGGCATTTTTATCTCCTGTTCTGAGACTACATTGAAGAATGTTATTTTTCCTCTTCTGTCATTCACCTCACAACCCCACTTCTCAGTCTTCATTTATTTCTTTTTTCAATAAAAACAGTCTCTGCAGGATTTTCTTTTGTGACTGCAATTTCTGTGACAACCATAGAATTAACTAACTTGAAAAGAAAAAGAATATCAAGGAGAAACAGGAGAAGAGAAAGAATGGAGAGGAAAAGGAGTATGAGGCTAAAGAATAAATTGACAAGCTTCAGATTATGACAGAAGAGGATAAGGCAAGTGGGGGAGAGATATACACACAGAATAGTACAGGTGAGCAAGGTCACAGACACAAAGAGATGGCTGGTTTCGTAAAAGGACAGAGGCATGTTTCATTGACAGCCATCATCAACTGGCCTCAGGAGGCATATAAATATTTAAACAAATTATTCAAACGACACCTGTGTTTTGTGAAAATATAAGGCCTTTGTTTTATATGGGACTAATTGAGTCATTGCCTCAAGTTTTTACAAGATGAACAAAGGGAGTAGAGATTCCATTGTCACTACTATCATGTTCAAAACTGGTAACTTAAATAGTTCCTTTATGAAAAAGTCAGTCACAAATAGAAAACATTCTTAGTTTTTCAGAGATTCAATTTCCAAATGCCTTCCTGGATTTTCTCCAGGATGGCATCAGGATGTGTGGAAGATGAGAAAAGTGTTTTTGCTTTTAAAGTGGATGCTAAGACTCTGAGTGTTTGTAAAGCTGATTTCTAAAGCTGGACCAAGGTGATGACCTTTGTCCACCCAGATGTCTCTTGCTTGATAGCATTTGTAGTTGAGGTATGTGGTTTTCTAATCTCAAGTCTGAAATCCTGTAGGAAGCTCAGAATTATTTCCTGATTAACTAGTGCCCATCTCTGGTCCTGCTCATTGAATAATTTAGTTTTCATTTAGACAAACACGGTAACACCTAATTAGGCATCCAAATGGATATATAGAATATTGTTAAATTTGATGATTTTTATTCAGGACTTTACTGGGTATCACAGAAACTGTGAGATTAATGAAAAAGTGTTTTTAGAGTATATATTATTCTTTAGGGTATATATGTTATATTACCTTATAGTATACATTATAGTGCATATAATATACAATTATTTATAATATTTATATTACATAAATATTATGTATAATAGAATGCATATTATAATATTAAATAATATAAGCTTCAAAAAGGATAATTGTTTCTGAATCTTGAAACAAATTCACCTTATATGTGCACCCGAGGTTGCAAAACAGACAATGTTACAAAGAGATAGCTAGAGGCTTCGGGTATTTATTTATTTATTTATTTATTGGTTGCCAGATTGCATGTCTCCTCCATTTTCTATCTGTCTATTTTTAGATAAGTGATTTATCTTTTGGTCTTCTTTGTCCTCACCTGTAAACAAATATAATTCTAGAACCAATCTCATATGATCATAATGAGAATTGGTAATTTATTATAGCTCCTAGACATTACCTGTCCAGCTGTAAGTGATCATTGTTAGCTACCCAGATCATCACCATCACTGTCATTGTTATCTTTATTATGATGTCTCAGCTTTATGTCGAAGGAGAAAGAGCTCAGGAGAATTTCCCTGATATGTCTTTTCATATATGCAGAGAAGTCACAGATAAGCAGGGCTGTGAACTTCATGTGACTTAAATAAAAAGCTGAAAATTTAAAGACAAGTTAAGCCTCTGTTCAGATTACTAAATTTAAATATCAGACTCCCTTGCTCTTCTTCACATAAAGCATTCATAGTCTATTAATACCTGCTTTGTTGCAAAATAGAGAATTAAGGGCAGCAAGTAGTGGCCTTGGAGTGAGAAGTTGTAAATCTGGGACCAATCCTGCTTCCTATTCATCCAGCAATTTTTGGAACTTTCATGAGATTACATTTCTTTCTCAGTAAAGTGACATAATATATAATTATATATTATAAACAACAAAGTTCTATAAGAATTGTCAGTATTCATTTAAAAATTATTCACAAAGTGCTTATTCTATTAAACATTAAGAATTATTTTTATGGTTTTGTTCTTCACCACAATTCTAAATTGTGAATCTCAACTATTTACTTATGATGAAAGTGGAAAATAAAGCCCTTGAAAGAGAAAAGACTATATTCTTAAATGCCATGGACACTTATTAAGCAAAGAAAAAAATTTATTGTGAGAATTTATCAGCAAGCCCCAAGAAGCACAGAAACCACTTTTAAATTTATTTTTCATCCTCATTTCTAAATCCAGAATGCATAGAAACACAAACAGACAAAATAAGTTCTTCAGAGTTTGCTCTGTCTTAGGGATAAATGAAATTTGTTCTGTTTTGTTTGTACTTACCTGAAAAATCTGCATATAATGAATGTTTTAATAGTGTACCAAAGGACTGCAAGAGCCTAATATAATATCAATCCCCATAAATTAAATTTTGCTTTTTTCTCTTTGATACCTTGCTTTATTTGGAATCCTGTTTTTTTAATGAAAGAATTTTTTATATGTAAATCTCTAACATAAAATAAAAAATAACACATATCCAGTGTGTACTGCATAGTCATGGTTCGATTACAGACAGTAGACTCTAAGATTATGCATTTTAAGGTTGCACACAGACCGTTACTATGTGGCATTTGAAATAGATAGCTCAATGATTTTAAAACTCAGTAATTCTCAGGACTTCATGCCTCCCATATTCAATTTTGCAAACTCCAATATCCTGGTCAGAATCTATATATCCAAGTACTGCAGTAAGATTAAGAGCTACAATAATATAAACAGATGATACACACTTTTTTATTAATCAGAAAATAAATACACGTTTTGAAGATTTTTAATTTACTAGATTAAAAAAATATGTTTATAATGAAATATTATCTATTATCAAATACTACATAAAAGTAGCATTAAATATTAGTTTCATATATATTATTATAATATTATTATTTATAAAAACAAAAACAAACAAAAACAGCAGTTTCTTGCTCCCTCCTTCCTCCCCTTCCATTCCCTGATTCCCACTCCGCAGAAGTAACCAGCCTCAGACAAAGGAGTTCTAATTTAGTTCTTCTACTTATCTGTATTCTTATATAATATGCTTGTACTCTTTCACAGATACTTATTCAAATGTAGATATTACCTATAACCTTGCATTATATTTAGATATCAGTCACCTACTTCACATTTTTTGAATTATTGAAAAACAATAACTATTTTCTATTCAGATTTTCATTTTAAAATATCTAAATTTTCTTTAAAGGAAATAGCGTATATCTTACAACATTTCTTATAATGTTTTCATTACCAAAATATTTTTTTTCTTATTCTGAATTGGCTCTGCTTATTTTTAATTTCTTTTTTTGTTTGTTTTGGTCTCTATATTTCACGACACAGCTTTTCTCAAGTATTTGGCATATCTTGGTTGTCTAATATATTAAAAATAAAGCACTGAAAGCTAATTTGAAACTCTCAGTATATAAAAAAAAATTTTCAGCAGCAAGTGGCACTTTAATTTGAAAAATTATGAAATTATTGGATAATGTATAATTTTTAAAATAATAGATTCTCTTTTCTTTGGATGATAAATTCCTATGAGAGAATTTCTTAATCTCATGCTTGAGGGAGAGAATTTTGCCAAGCTCCTGAGAGCAAAATCAGGAAAAGGCTGTTAGTCTTGTGGGTTGCAATATAGTCCTTCAAGTAATTTCCATTTCAGTATTGCTTTCAGTCCCTGGTAGTGTTCTTGGATTCAGCTTCTTGGGTTCGGTATCTACAAAGAATAAGCTGCCAGTCTTCTGTTAGAATGAGGATAGGTTATTTCTTTGCCTTGTGAGTTGATAGGGAGAAATCTGTTAGGCTAAGTGCTTTAAATTCTATTGACACTTGCAGAGCTATCTTGTGTGCATCATTGCTGAAACTTTCTGGAGTTCAGCATGTAAGCCATCTTGCAACAGGGATTTCCTCAACTATCAGCTTCAGTGTTATATTCCTTTATTTTGCTAAGTCAGATAACACTTTCCCATTTGCTTTCAGCTTAAATAATACTACTATTGTTGTCACTGTTATTATTTTTTTACTTAGAATATATTTCCTTTGAAAACTTCCTCCGCATCAATTTGAAGGAGTTTGGAAGGCAATAAATATAAGCAAGTGTTTAATATATCAATGTTTAAACAAACGTTCACAATGCCCTTTTGTTTTCTGAAATGAGATCGAAGCATGATCATTCATGAGTACTATGAAAGAAAAAATTTTCAAAAATTTTACAAGTTATGCGGTAGACTTTTGATAGTTATTTTCCATTTAACACAACTGAGTCATTAGTTTTACTGTTTTCATTTAAAAAGTATTCTTTCCTATTAATATCAGCAGATTATTCTGCATAATTAAAGGCATGATACTAATTATCAAGTTATTTTCAGTGGACTCAGAGTGTTCTTTGTTTGGCTACTGAAGTTTTATTTATGGGGTTTCCATTGTCCCTCGGTAAACTCACACTTGTGCTCTATTTTCCTCTTTCCTAGACTATTAAACAAGTTAATTCACTGTTGAACCAGAAAACAAAGACTATGAATACTTTATTAATTTTAAAAACCAGTGTTTAATCCAACAGATTCATAGGAATTTCAGAGAGAATTTTTCTATATCTAGATTAGACACAAGGTACTAAAGTTGAAAAAAGAAGTGGAAGGCCCAGAAAGAGGATGAGGACACCAATTTAGAGAGGAAGGATTGAAACCAGCAAGCAGAGAGTCCTTTTTGCTGCCGCTTGGTGGGAGCTGCCGTGGGGTGCAGCCAGTCATTGACACTGACCCGTGGAGCACGATCAGACCCACTTGAGTGGTTCAGGACTCTCGTTAAGACTCCCAAAATGGTCATTGACACATGGACCAAAGCACTCTGAGAGTCCTCTAGCAAACTTTATTAACTATTTTTTTCTCCTTTCTGAGAATAAGGGGGGAAAGTATCTTGGCTACTTTCTTACAGTAACAGATTCCCAAAATTAGTTTATGGATTTTTACATCAGAATCATCTGATATTATTGTTAAAATATATACTCTTCAGTCTCACCTCTGCAGAATCCCTGGAGGCGAAGCCCAGGAACTTATATTTTTAAGAAATACTCCTAGATTTTTGTTATGCCAAGAAAGTTTTAAAGCCTCTGCTATTATCTCTATTTTAAATGATTTTCAGAGAGTATTACTTATATTAATTAATGAAGAAATTAAAATATTTCTGTTTGCTGTTTGATAGATTTTGACCTACATTTTTATTAAGAACCTTTATTATTTGGGGGGAGCTTTAATTGCCTGCACATGACCTTTAATTTATGATTATTCCTAACTATAAAACTACTATCTATGCTTCCATTTACCCATTTTTCTCATTAATTTGTTCATTCATAAGTTGAACAGACATTTATTAATCAAAACTATGTATTAAGCATTTGATAGATGGTGACTACAAAAAGGTGACTATAAAAATATACAATATAAAAAAGAAAATCAAGCTTTAAGAAATATATACCTGGGTATGAATCCTAGATATGTTATTTATAAACTAT
This sequence comes from Macroglossus sobrinus, assembly GCA_004027375.1. NCBI lineage: Eukaryota > Metazoa > Chordata > Mammalia > Chiroptera > Pteropodidae > Macroglossus > Macroglossus sobrinus. The sequence continues at coordinate 27,602 of PVKZ01002060.1, forward strand.
GTGAATTTGGGCTATTCAGTTTATCTCTATATGTTTGTATACTCAGCTTAAATAAAGAAATAATGATTTCTACTTTGCAATATAACTAAACAGCAATCATATAGTTAATATAAAATATACAGTGTGGTGTATAACATATAACACTAAATCTTGTTAGTTGCAGTATTTTTATTATAATCATTATGAGTATTTTCCTTTTATACATTGTATAATCTCCCTCTTCAGGACTACACTGTGTCTGAGGATGTAACCCTGACATGTCTTGAAGCTTTGGTCTGATAGAGATTTCTTCTAGGTGTGGAGACTAGAGCTTGAAAGTAACTTTCAAAAGGGACACTCTATTTTTTTTTTTTTTACCTCAGTAACAAAGTGAACATTCAAGAATACGTTTATAGAGTCTAAACAAAATAAAATAAGAAGAGCAAGGTAAATGTGAAGCTAAGAGCACCAGAAAATGAGAGAATATTTGGATGAAGAAATTCAGAAATGTAAAGAGTGAAAAAAATTCTCTGAGTCAAATTTCAGTATTGGTCATAATTTTTATGTGGCACCATCAATATAGGTGGAGAAGGGAGTAGCAATAAAAAACACTTCCTCCAATGTAACTCATAGCCCAGTGAATGAAAAAACCATAAAGATGACTAATACACCTTATGAAAATATAATAACAGAAGAACGTACAAAGTCTTTTTAAATCACAGAGAAAAAATAGTTAAATTTAGAGATTTCAGAGAAATCTTGAAAATACTTATTGTAGTAAATGCAAATCCACTCCTAATATTTGCAAGGTAAGGTCAAGAACACAAATAGAGACTATACACCATTAGTCTAAATAAAATTTATAAATAAAGCTAACAAAATTTTATACTAAACATGCTTTAAACTCTTGCTATCTATCTAAATATAAAAGTTAGTGCGAATTGAAATACTTTTTACTTGAGTTTTCCATGGGAACTTGTTGGGACAAAAACAAAGGCTTTGAGCGCAAGTTCTAAAAGCTCCTTTTCTTTTAGTCTCTGTCTACCACAGCAAGAACCTATGGGCATTCCAGCCACCTGTACTGTTCAACCTCCATCCATCACCATCCCCTAAAAGCTCCCCACCCTTGGCCACCCACATCCCTTGCCTTGGCTTGTACAAACCATTGGGTCAAGAACTTCGGGCAAAGAATTTTAGATTTCTGGATATAGTGGTCACTCTCTAGAACTGTGAAGGATACGGATTTTGGTTATTGGCTTGCCACATCCAGAGCAGTGCCCTCTAAAACACGTGGCCTTGAGCAGGAAACCCTGTCTCTGTGGCCATAGGTCAGTTTTATGCAAATGTTTCATAGAAAACTTGAATATAGATAAGATAAATATGGGCCATAAGAATGAACAAGAATTCATCTGAAGTTGAAGATAAAGGTTTTCTTAGAAGAGAACAGGATGAGCAAAGGTGCAGAAAAGAAAAAAGTAGTTTGCATGGAAATTGTTAACCTGATGATCCTCACAGGAGAAATACACCTGTTCTACAGCACACCTGCTACACATTGAGTACCTTGCATTCTCTGGGGAGTTACACTCAAGGATTCAGGCGGGCCCTTGTGCATATCTAGATTCCCAGCCTAACCTAAATGGAGAGCCTCGCCTAGCACTCCATTTAGGGACCTCCTTAGGGTGGGCCTCTGTTAAGACCTCCTCATTGGGTGGACAAAGGGAGTTTGAAAACAGTTTTTTTCTACTCTGACTCAATTCTCAGTACTTTTCCACTCCTAGCTCTTCCCTGTCAACTTCCTCTAGCCCTTGGGTACATAAAATGGCAGGAGCCTTCTGTTTGGGACTTCCTGGCTCCCTGGACTGTGTTCTCAGTGAGGTAATTCTGCTCTGCCCCTCACCCCATCACCACTCTAGTTTGCACTGATATCTTTTTCCTCTGTCCCTTACTCAGTGTGGTGTCTTGGTGCAAAATGCTATTGTAAGGATTCATCTGTCTTATAAGGCTAGCAAATACCCTCTTTACCTCTGCCAGCCGTTAACCTCCTCTGTTATATAAGAAAATAGTTTTCTATTATAGCATTATTAAGAAAAAATCTCTTTTATGTGTTGAGAAATGTTATGTTTAAGAGGAGGCAGAGCCTAACGAAACTTCAGGGAGTGAAAACTTCAAGCAGTGGCTGCTTGTTATACACACTTGCTTATAAAAAAGACCAAATTTGAAGAAAACTCATGCAAATGCCATGTGATGTGTGTTTAAAAGAAAATTTAATAACCAAAGGCTAGTTTTATTTGTTAGTGTAAAAATAAGTATTATTAGGACTGTACAAATTAGGTGTTCTCTATCTTTGTAAAAGGAAAAATTAGTTGTTCCAATGTTAAAAAGATTAAAAAATATATTTAAAAAAATGTTGCATTATTTATAGCGAAGTCTGTTCTTGTCCCTTTTGCTGGATATAAACTATAATAAAAAGTAAAGGACCTGATTTAAACACACAACTTTCTCTTTGCCAGAATAATTTTATACTTATTAAAAGTTCCCAATTATAAGGTCTGCAATAAGGTCAGCTTTTTTGACTTAGAATCCTTCTGTTCTGCCTCTACCTTAGTACCAGCAGTACACATTATAACATAGATAAGTATGGCCTGAGCTCATATCAAGTATAGACAGGAGGGAGAGGTATCAATAGGTCTATCTAGAAAATGAAGAAATATTAGCTTTTGTTTGTAGACATCCTGTTTCTAAGTTTTCCAACTAGACTGACTTAAATACAAGTTATGCACACAACACCTCAGCACCTGGAGATATGGTATCTGGGCATAACTGAGTTTTTAAGGCCAGAATGAAAATCAGAGAAAGAGGCAGTATGCAAAACAAATGAACCAGGCACGAAGGATGGGGAGAAAAAACATTTGTTGCTAGGAACAGAGGAGGTTCAGGGCCTGCTGGGTTTATAATCCCAAAACAGTTCCAGATGTTACCTATAGATAAAATAGGAGTGCTAAAATATCGCTAAAATCGTTTCTCTTTAGAGCAGTGACAATGAATACAAATGACTACAGAGGACAGATACATAAATGAATGTGTAAGAGCATTATGATCACATTGGATAATTGGTGAAAACTGGCAAAATGAAGAGTACTTACATTGTTTAGTGAGAACAGCTGTTACTCAGGTGCAGGCAATTATTGCCATTTGTCAATAAGGCCCAATGTTGCCATCATAGATTTAAGAGAAGCTGCATATCTACAGTATGGTTGGAATCTCCCATTAAAAATGTTGGCACACATTAAGAAAGAAAAAACAACACTTTACGCAGAACAACAAAACAAAATTTGCACTTGCTTGTGAACTACCAGTTTGAGAGCTCTATTTAGATAGCAAGAAAAGCTGCATCGGGAAGTCAAAGTCTGACCCTGACCTCCTTGAGAAATTTCTGTGGGCATTGGCCTAATAAAGGCTTAGTAATATTGAAAGTTATTAAACTCTGTTATTAGAGTAGAACAGTTTTTCCTCACCCCACTAGTTTTTATATGGACAATATTTGCTTAAGTGCACTGCTGGACTCTCTCTGTACCATTACTCACTTTGCCCAAAGGGTTGTGAAGTGAGGCTCGGTTAGTGAGTTTTTGCAACAAGAACTTGATATGCATGGCCCTGCCCCTCCTTTCTTCCTCTTGAGGATAAACTGTTCATAGGGCTAAGTTACTTACTACCATTCCTCCAGGTACTTTTCCACTACTGAGAAAATTGCTGCCCCAGACCTGCAAAGCTTGGCCCAAGCTATTGAATAATTTGCTCAATTTGGGGATACTGCTTGAGCAAGTCTACTTGTTCAATGTACCCAGAATAATATCCTGCAATCTGAATATTCTACAAGTTATATTTTTGTTCCCACATGCTGCTCCTTCATATTATTTCTCAAATGGAGTCATGTGAGAAAGAGAAATGCAGTCAATGGCCTTTTCAGAAACTTCAGTAAATGTGTGCCAATTTTGTTTTACCATTAAATATTGTTCTATTTGAATATCTATTAACATATCATAGAAAACTATTTTGAAAATACCAATACTGATCAATACTCAATTACAGAAAATTATTGTCAAGTTGATGGTAAAAAGTAAGATAGACTCTGTTTTCCCATCTGACATGTGAAGAGCTTGGATTCCTCCCTTCCATCTTTACAAGTAAAAAGCTGAACAATTTGTAAAATGGCAGTACTTTTTAGATCCAACAGATACTTGAAGTCACATAGTAAGCTGCCACCACAAAAAAATGGAAGGAAAAAGATTAATATAAGAATCCTACCTTACAGGAGCAGAAGCTCACCTTTGAAGGTAGTATTAGTAGAAACACTTATTTAAACCATGACTGATGGATTGCTGAGGGCTCAGTATGGAAAAGCTCAAGTTAAGATTGCAGAGTGTCCAGTTTTAAAGGCCTCCCCCGACATTCATGGGTTTTACCTCCAGGACCAGAAGCAGATTCTCAGAGTGCAGACTGGAGACAAATTCCCTTATAAATTCAGCACAGGGAGGGGAAACGTAACCATTTTGAAATGTACTCAGGACATTCTGTTCGTCTTAAGAAAAGCCAGCCCTCAAAGGAAACTTTTTAGCCGAATTCTGTTTGCCTTGGGTATTATCAGTGCAAAGGCTATTTGAAAAAGAAAGGTTTTCAACAAATGGTTCTGGAACAACTGAATATCCAAAGGTGGGGAATATCTAAATACTTTTCACAAAAATTATTCAAAATGGATCATAGACCTAAATGTAAAATGTAAAACTATAAAACTTCTGGAAGTTAATATGGGAGAAAATTCTGAGTTTGGTGAAAAGTTTTTAGATATACCATTAAAAGTGCCATGAAATGGAGTACTGATAAGGTGCACTCCAATAAGATTAAAAACTGCTCTGCAAAAGACAGTGTTAAAAGAATTTAAAAAATGTTAATATAGACAGAAAGAAAATATTTGCAAAAAAACATATCTGCAATAGGACTTGTAACAAATGTACAAAAAACACTTAAAACTCAATGTTAACAAAATAAATAACACTATTTTAAAAACTGGCAAAAGATTTAAACAGACATCTCACGCAAGAAAATATACCGATGGTAAATAAGCACATGAAAAGATGCTTAACAACATATAGCATTAAGGAATTAAAAATTATTTAACTTCTACTATTTGATCTAATAATCTAGAATTGCTCTCATACCATACTCATGAAGAAGTCAAAATTATGGAATTTATTTTTCTATTTTGAGAGTAAAAAGCATACAATCACAGCTCTTTTACTTAATTGGGTTACTCCATTTCTTCATGACTTGGTTATTGTAGATTGCTCCAAAAGGTAGCATTGCAGAGCAACGTGTGTCCTCTAGAGGTCAGAAGTCTAAATTGTAGTTAACTAATAACTAATATAATAACTAATGTAGTTATCTCATTCAGTATATCTATCATATGTGAATAAAAAAATCATTGTTAGCCTTGAGATTCAATTAAAAGATACAATGCAATTATACATATCTCCTTTAAAAAACCAATTAAGTAAATAATGAAATATTATCACAACGCAAAGTAAAACCTTCACAAATGAATGTTTGAAAGCATTCAAAAATATTTACCAATACCTTAAAACAGTTTAAATTTACATTTTTATGGCATATTAAATTCAGATAGATAATATCTTAATTTCAAATTCTTAGGGTAATTCTGGCATTTCAACTTATTATAGCATATTTTTACAAATATCTGTTATTGAAGAGTCTGTTATACAAAGAGACATAGATTTTCAATTGAGAAAAATTAATCAAATTTTTAGTATCTCATTAATATTTTTTTATAAATCCAATTGTGAATATAGGCATTTTATTTGCAGAAACAAAAAAGTTGCAAAATAAAATTCTGTTTAGAGAATTTTCTATTAATACCATCACCTTTAAGTTAATTTATAAATGAAGCATCTCAGATAATAAAGATTCTCAGAATCTTTTGTTCACATGTGGAAAAACTATTTTAGATTCCTGTGTATGAGTGTGCATGTATACATTCATAGGTCTATGTTTGTATGTGTGATAGATAAGATGGGTCAGAGAGTTCTGTAATACAATGCATAGTGTTAGTATAAATGTATGGAATTACTGAAACTTTAATGAATATAACCAAATATTTACAGGAAAGTAAATGTATAGTTTGGATGTGTTTATGTCAAACAGACAATAAAAAAAAAATTGACACGTGGATGCTTAAAGCTTGTTTAAACTACTAAGGAGAGGATTTGATAGTGTCAATAATGGGCCTTAAAATTATTCCTATTTTACTCTGATAATTATATTTCTAGAATTAACTAAGGGAACTATGCAAAAAATGTTCAGAAAGCTATATCTACTAAGAAATATACTACAGTATTATTTGTTAGAGTGATAGAAAACAAAGATCCTAGAATAATAGTATATACATTTGATGAGATGTTATAAATGAATAAAAATATGTTTTAGAAGAAAGTTAATTATGATATGAGAAACTGTCCTTGTCATAATATTATGTGGGGGAAACAAAGAACTAAGTTTTATGTACAATATAATTATAATTTTCTTTTAAAACACATACATTCATTTAGTGGAAAAATATTGTATATTAAAATATAAATAGTGGACATTATTGTGGAATTAGATCATTATAGCTTAAGTTTATACCCATTTTTAAAAATAAATAGAATATACAAATTAATTTTAAAATTAGTACACACTTTATATATGACATTGTTTAGTAAAAGCCACAAAATAAGAGGTTGCAAATTTCTTAGATTGCAGAAGTAAATAGTTAAAAACCATGGAGCTTACTAAATAAAATCTAACCATGATCGTTTCTGATGAACAGACATGAAAGGTCAACAAGGGGCATTTCATGAACACCTTCAAAGCCAGACAAGGAAGAATGTCTCATCTCATATCTCACCAATGTCACCTCCATTGTTAACTAACATATTCTTGAGTATGTCCAGTATTTACAGAAATAAAAAAATTAGGAAAATTGAATGAAATTATTTAAAAACTATCTAAACCATGTATTTTTTCCATTTGAATATTAGTGGTTATTGCATTTATCTCAAAGCCATTTAATTAATATAAAATTACCCAGAATATCTGATTAAATTCAGCAAGTAATAGGTGATCTTACTATGGTGAGCTCTATGAAGAGATGAAATCAAACATCTCTTGCTTTTGAGAAGTTTTCAAATGTGAATGTAATGTGAATTAATTTTTCTTTATTTTTATTTGGCTATAATAATAAAATCGTACTACTTACTAATCACTGATAAATGAAATAAATATATGAGATAGTTATATGCATGTTTAGAAGTATAATTTGTGTGGTTAACTGAATATTATTTCAAAGGAAAAAATATAAAATTATTGTTGAGTTAGCAAAGCAGATATTTGGTTCTAGCAGTAAAGCAATGTTGTGGGAATTTGAAAGAAATAAATAGAAAATGAAAAGAGTGGCTCATGACTCTTTGTAAGTTTACTATCTTCATAAAGAGATAAAATATGTATAGGAAGTGTCATTAACACATTTGAAAAATAATGTACCCTCAAGAACACAATTAGATTGTCATTGAATATGTAAGCATTAAAACAGGTTTAGCAAGATTTTCATTTGAGTTGTACGAATAGAAAACCAGGATGACATTTTTTTTGCCTCAATACTTTTCTAAATAACAATGAAACAACAATAAAAACAATTCCTAGCTCAACAATATGTTATGCAAATATGAATAGTATATTCTTAAATAATTTTCTTGAATTTAAACACAAAAGCAGTTTTATAACTTTTATGTAAAAACTAATGATTTGTCTTTGCAATTTCTCTTACTTTGATTCTCTAAAAATAGAATATATTAATTAAAAAAGCATGTGTGGTTGCAGATAAGATGAGTTGCCTATAAAATATCTCTTGCTAGCTGGTAACTGGGAAAACAGGAGGCTTCATAACATTTTGAACATGAATCTATCTCAGCAATCCTATTAAAAACCCAATTATACTTGTCTCTTCCTTTATGCTTCTTTTACATGTTTTTAATCTACTTCTGCAGCTTCACCTAAGGCAATCAGAGTTTGTTTCACTTTTTTCAAAAATTTCTCCCTTACCTAAGACAAATCTTTGGAATTTCAAAAACTGAAATGTTTTAGTAATGAATTCATTAAGTGAGCGTATTTGTGGTATAAGTACTTTTGCTTTCTCTGAGCATAATGTAGGTATTAATACATTTTCTCTCTGAAGAAAAGGTATAAAGATCTAAATGTTTTCTTTGAATATTTAAGTGTTTGCTAATAACTTAGGTAGTTACTTTAACTCAAAAACTATATTCTGAAAAAATGTACGTGGTCATTTCCAAAGTGTTATTTCACCCCCAGACAGTTAGTAGAGACAAATCAATTATTTGTGTCTCCTCATCATTTTAATGTACATGTATATATATCCCCACCTTGTTCCAAAAAAATAATATAGGCAAAGCAATCATGTTTGAAGCCCTGTAGCTCTGATAGAATATAGCTGAAATGTTAAAATTGGTAGAATTATAGAGAGTATAGTTTGAAAGTGACCTCAGAGGGCATCTAATTTAACTGGCTTCCTTGTGGATTGATGCCTTCTGAAAGGCTCAGAAGTAGTGGCTGTGCAGTTTCTGCTTGAATACCTCCAGGGAAAGGAAACTCGCTTCTGATACAATTAGGCTTTTCAGTTTCTGGAAAGAATAGTTATAAAGCTCTTTATATTCTTAAGATCTATTTTATAACTAAAAGACCTGAAGTTTCATATTCTTTTCTCTTCATAGTTTTAAAATTGGAATCAAAATGTTCATCAGAGGGCCTAACTGAAAAGGAGTAATATTCAGTATCAAAGGTAGATGGCATTGAACATTACCTGCTTTTGAGATAGTTATTTATTTAGTTTTTCAACTGGAAATTATGGTGAGCTAGTGAGCTGAGAATGTCTATACTTTTTTAGAAAGTTAAGAAAAATTACAGTAATTGAGCAATAAGTGGCTAATTTAGTATGTGTGTTCACGTAAATATTTGTATCTGTGAGGGCGTGTCTGTGTGTTTATTATGATATGTTGTTAGCTCTTCTTCCTTGGATGTCATTCGAACTTATTTCCAAGTAACTTTTAGCAATAAAAAAAATTTTACTGTTATATCTGCATCTTTGAATCATCTGTGTTTTTACTTGAAATGCACAATGATGTGAATAAATCTCAAAATTATTATGAATAAAATAAGCCACTTTCTAATGTTGCTATTAATTTAAAAAGACATTTCTATTATATTCTGCAACATTCTAAATATATGCTGTCCAATATGTCCAATAGCTGCATGTCCACAGCCACTATTAAGAACTTGAATGTGATTAGTGTGATTAAGGGAATACATTTTCAATTTTATTTAACTTTAATTAAAATTGAAGATTAAGTAGTCACTTGTAGCTAGTGGTTACTATTTTGGTCAGCACAATTTTATTTCTTGTTTTGGATGGCAGTAAAATAGGTATGTACAATTGTCAAAACTTATCAATCTTAAACCCTAACATTTATTAAATTTACATTACATATCAAAAAAGGCAAAAAATGTGCTAAGTTTGTGAAAGTTTTCATTTAAATAACAAACAAACAAAAAAACTTAAAACACAAAATGACATGTTTCTTTTTAGGTCTACTTAGGACAGTAAGAAGAATAAAACTTCGTCTATCCTTAAAATTTAAACAAAACCCAACAAATTAAACTATTAAAGAAGAGTTTCTGGAGCCAACACCATTTCTGTTTGTCCCAGTCATTCTTAAAATTTTCAGTTTATAAGCTGAACCCCACAGTATGCCATCTTATTACTACACTGAGTGACACATGTGATAAATTGTCTTGCCTTAAGTAAACAGAAGCTATTTTGGGTGTGATTACCCACAGTGGCCAACCTCTAATCAGATTAGTTCTATGAGCTCTAGCTCTTTCACTGCAGTTAACTCCATTCTTTCCATAGGCTCCCCAGAAAATTCTAATATGACCAGAGTCAAAAAACAAAAGGGTTTCAGATTTTACCTTACTTGTAAGCCAATAATTTAGCCTGTCACAGTTTCATTGTGGCTGATAAAAGACATTAAGCTCCTAAACCACAGACAAAAGATTTTACTTACAGGAAAACAGAAAGCATGAACTGTATGTTAATGTGGGTTCTTTTTGCCTTCCAGGTCCCTTGGTGGTGATGTGGGATGTCCATGCGGACGACTCAGACAATTTAAGTTCATATCAAAGAAGAGACCTCCAAATATAGAAAACACCAATCTTTTATAAAAGCCTACAAGCAAACCTATCCAAACTTTGCGCTGGTAGGAGACTTTATCTTCATCCTCCAAGGCTGTTCACTATATAAATATCTTTGGACAAGATTGTGGGAGCCCAGAACCATGCTTGAGCTTCCCGTTTACTTAACAGTACACCCAGCCCCCTTACGGTCTCAGTTGTTCCGGGAACGCCCCGCCGCCCAAGCATGGCTGCTGGTGCTCTGGTGATAGGCTATCGCTGTGCATACCTACCTCCTCCCTGCCCCCCGCTTCCTGCGACCCTCACCGCTCCTCACCCCACCTGCTAAGAACCAATAAGATTGTGCCAAACACCCGCCTGCCTAAGTAGACCTGCCCCCCCTTTGTCTCAGCTGTATAAATACGTTTGTTCAAAAAATAAAGTTTGAGGCTTGATCAGAACTTTGTCTTGCCTCCGCTCCTTTTTCTCGCCCATTTTCTCCCCAGGTTGGATCCTCCTCGCCCCCACGAATAACTAGGTCCCGCCGGTCGGGACACAAGATGGTCTGGAATAAAAGCTGTATTTGTGTCTGGTTAGAAATGTACAATAAAATGTCAACATTGAGTTGGCTATCCTTAGAAGGGTCTTTGTACAATGTGGTTGACATCTGGGAACTTGAATTGTAGACAAGTCTTTATGCTGACATAAAATTTTCCCTAAGTTATAAGAGTAGCTCACTGTGACCAGATTGTTTGTTAAAACGGAACACCTGCTTTCCTTCTGGTAGTCTGGAATTTTGGTATGTGTGGCAGCCTTCAATAAAAACCTTTGGTGATGAGTCTCTAATGAGCTTCCCTGCTCAACAGTCACACTTCACATATTTTGTCACTAGTTTTTGGAGTAATTGAGTCCTGTGTTGACTCTACTGGAAGAGAATTCTTGGAACCATGTGCCTAGTTTCCTCTAGACTTTGCAGTGTGTCCCTTTTTCTTTAGCTAATTTTGCTTTGTATTCTTTCACTGTAATAAATTATAGCTGCAAATACAACTATTTCCTGAATCCTGTAAGTCCTCCTAGTGAATCACTGAATCTGGGGATGGTCTTGGTGATTCCAACACAATGATAAATTCAGAAACACAAAAGAATTATGGAGAATTATGTCCCAACACTTGAAGCTAAATTTTTTGGGGAATCATGGCACTCATGCCTTGTCTGGCATGTTGGTGCACCATACCACCATGGCAGGAAGATAAATACAACTCTATCAATATGCACTTTCCTAAGTCTCTAATTCAGTTACCACGAACAGGCAAACTATCACCAAAAGATAGCTTTGGTAAAGCTTATCTTGAGTGAGTCTTCCTAATACTTCTCTGCTCTTTTCAGGTGCCCAAAACCTTGCACTTTGCAATTACCATCACCCCACTCAGTGTGAGTTTCCAAAGATTGAGTTTTCCTATGTATCTCCTATTGTTAAAAAGTATTTGCCCCATATCAGATACATAAAATTTTACCACCTGCAGGAGTTAGCTAGTATTTTGATAAATTAATCTGAATTAATACATTTATACATTCTGAGATGCATCTGTTTAACTACATCAGTTCAACTCAAAAACATGGGTTGCATGTCATTTATGAGCCAGTCATTGATATACATGAAATGAACAATGCTTTATAGTCTCTAAGTTTTAAAAAATAGCATCGCACACCGAGAAAGCCACATGACAGTAAAATAGATGTTTGCCTGGAAATTAGATAAACTGGATTCTAGGTCCTAATTGTATGAATGACTTTGGGCAAATTACTTCAGATCTCCCAGTTTCGGTAGTCATCTCTATAAAATGAGAAAACTGAGCTAGAAGTTTTCTAAAGTCCATTTCAGATAAAAATCTTATTCAATAGCAGAGTTTTTTTCACTCATTGTATTAAAGATAATAATAATAGATACAATTATTTAGCATCTGTTATGTCTCAGGTACTATTATGAATACAATATTAATAGTACCATCAATAGCAAATATTTAGTCAGTGTTTAGTATGAGTTGGAAACTTGCGGTTTGCAGTTTACATCTCATATTAAGCCCGCAGAATAATTTATTAATCTGATAAAAAAATTAGAAAATTGAGACCCAGAGTTGCCAAGGCCACACAGCTACTGAGTATATGATATGAAGCATAGTCTTTATAATCCCAAATTCTTTCTGCTGGTGGTATACCTACCTACAAGCAGAGAATTGATCTTCCCTATAATTTCAGGCAGAAAGCACTTTGACTCTAATATATGTCATCACCACCACAGAACAGGACAGGAAATAATACCTCAAATTGCTCCTCAACTTGCCAGCATTATTCTCTAATGATATTCATTCATTTTCTTATTTATCTATTTGTCCATTTTGATTGGATATCAATTTTTTGAAATCACTGTGTTATGTGACTATATGGAGTAACTCTGATATTTAGTTCAATTTGTTTGAGGTACAAATAAGGTCAAATAGAGTGTCACAAACGTAGTTTCTAAAATAATCACATTCAGAGATATTGAAGGTTAGGATTTCAACATAGGAATTTGAAGGGACACAACTCAGCCCATAAAGTGATTTAAAATCCAGGCTGAGAAGCTAGACTGAACAAATTCCAGCCTTGCTGCTTATGAGATGTGAGGCCTTGGCAAGCTGGTTCTGTACATGTCTTCTTGTTCTCATATCAAAATGCAAATTAAAAGATTTAAAGTTATTACATAAAAACCAAAGACTCTGGATGGTGACTACACAGTACAAACCCAATGTCCTTTACATATTATTATTTAATAATTCAAATGATGTGACTCTGAATCCTCACCTCACTCCTGTGAGATTGCCCTTCCCTCTCTTGAGGATCACTGCTCAATGGATAGATAGTCTCATTATGATACTCATATATTTCTGTTCTGATCAATCATTCTGCCTCCTGATTAGCACTGGAATTCATGCACATCACTTTAATACTGGAAAAATTATAACCAGCATTAGAAGCTGTTTTAAATTAATAAGTCTTCCCGCTATACCATCAAACTGGAGATTAGCTACTGATTTATGAGATACCCTTAAATAGGCATCTACTACCAAATCCAAATCATGGTCAGCTTACTTTCAGAGAATTAGTAGCATTAACTGCTCAGTAGCTCTTATGTCAAGCATCTCTTAGAGAAAGAACTGAAACATCTCTACCATCACAAGAAGAAAAGCTAAGGCAAAAAGCTGTCCTCTGAGATCTGTTGTTTAACATACAAAGTTGTTATAGAAGTCATAATTTTAGATATATAAAAATTTAAAAACAATCTAATTAATCAGAGAAGATAAATAATAAAATGTGTAGAAAAAATAATAATAAAAAAATGAAGGTATAGTACTTGAGACTTCAGGAGCAATTAATAGTCCTGAATAACTAATAAAATTTTTATTTCTACATCGATTTAGAATTTACTAGCAGCCAAATATTTTCCTAAATGTATTTATATAATTTTAATTCTTTAAAACTATAATATGAATTAAAATTGTTATATTAATTTTATAGATAATAAAAGAAAGTCACAGAGAGGTTAAGTAACTTTATCAAGGTCAACAGTTAGTAGTAGAGCCACAATATAAATCCAAATCTAATTCCAGTTTCCTAATTTTTTTTCTAAGTTACCATTATGTTTAAGTTGTAGTACTTTGGTAGTATGTTTATATTCAGTACTAATTTTTAAAAAGAAATATGCTATCTTTATATTTGTATATAAAATTATTGTTAAATAAAATATAATTATAATACTGTGTGGCTTTTTAATAATGCTTAAATGTTTTTGAAATTTTCACACACACAGTCATAGAAAATAGATGATAGATGATAGATAGATAGATAGATGATACATAGGTGATAGGTATAGATACAAAGTTTAGTAGGAAGACATATTTACTGCTTTTAAAAACATAGAAAAATAATGTTTTTATAAAACAAGTAATTTTATCTACATGACTTCTTAGTGATAGAGATAAATCTAGTCATAAATCCAAATGGAGACAAGTGTTTTTTTTCTTTTTTTTCTTTTTCTTTTTTTACTTAATTGTCCGACATATAAATTATAGATTTGCTGATTTCTGGTTTTGTTTGTTTTTTGTTTTTGGCTTTTAGGGGCTCAAAGTGTTAAAGTCACACATCACATTGATACACAAAAGACAGAAAGGTTATCTACTAACAGTCCTATCAACCAATTTATAAGTCGATATTCAAGACTAGTTTTATATAGATCAAGAGCTACATAGAATTTCTATTTTTCATTGTTGTTGTTGTTTTTCTTGTTGTTGTTGTTTGGTTAGAGTGACCCTTAGAAAGATGTACTACTTAAGGAAAACTATTTTCAACCAGTCTAGCAATGATTCTGAAATCTTCATGTCCTCACTCTGAATTGTTATTTTTTTAGACTCATGATATTATTCTACTGTAACTGGACATCCTATATACAGCACTATAGTTTAGAATCATAGTGTTTGCCTTATTTGTAATTTTCCTACCTTTAAATTTTTTCAATTTTTTGAAATTACATATCTAACATTAAATCAGATATTAGTAATTTAAAATGCACAAGAGTTTAGATTAACGAATAATTGGTTAAAACACAAAATCATCATAACTCTATTTTTATCATTAGAATTTCTACTAATAAATTTTCTTACAATTTTGTTCACAGCAGAGTGGAGTAAAACCAGATTGACTTTGAATCTTTGCTCTCTTATTGCATCCATGCCTCTGTGTCTTATAGAACATTGTATAACCTCTCTGTGCCTCAGTTGTTTACATTACAGGAGGTATTTTTATGTTGGTGTATGATTTAGGAGCTGCATCTCTGAAGACTTAGCTTAACCATTGTTCACCCTACCCCAAGCCAGAGTTTTTTTTATAATATATTAATTGCTTAACATTAGGTTCTAATGAATGTCCTTCTTTCCCTTGTAATAAACCTTTCTCAATTACTGTTGGGAGCCGTTTCTGCTGCCTGTCTTGCAGACAGGGTTAAAGTTGCCTGCAAGCTAGAAATTTGCAGGGCAGGTGGGCTCTATGCAAAAGGAGGAAGTTTGGCTTAATGTAAAGAGTTGAAAGTTCCTTGCCCCAGGGAATGGGAGACAGAGAACATGATGAAAGAGGTCGTGAGAGAACTTATGTAAATGTCAGCAATTGTTAGAATATCTGTGGGTTTTGCTTCCCATGCATTTCCAAGAGTATAAATATGCTGTGCTTAATAAACTCGGGGCGCAGTATTTACTGTTAGCCCTCCCGGATCTATCTTCTGTCTCTCTTTTTTTCTTTTTTTTCTCAATCCTCACTCCCCCTCTCAGGAACTGTTCCATCTTAGCCGGCGGACTCTGGCAAATTACTTTAAAGAATATTTCCATTGTGTTTGGATATTTGTGTGAGAATGCTTATAACTTAAGAAATATAAGTTATAAGTAGAACCATCATTATAATATCATGCCTATGTCCAGAAGTTCATGAATCTAATAACAGACTATGGACTAAAATTTGAGTAACCACATGTGCAGCATGCAGAGACTTATATAACAACCAAATGTCAATCAAAATGACCTCATGTGCCAATTATCTAGGAATGCCCTTGTAACAACCCCCACTCCCCATCATGGCACTAATATAATATACGCCTGCCCCCTTCCATGAGGTTACAGTCCTTGCTGTAACCAGCCCCGTCCCTTGGAGCATACTTTAATCATTCCTTCTATTTCTGTGCAGTTATAGCCTGTCTAGGTGTGTCCTACTTCTTTAAGATATACTTTTAATAAATCTTACCTTTTTAAAATCTTGCAGAGCTGTAATTCTTTGTTGCACCAGAGAAAAGAACCGAGGATTCCCAATATTACTGGGGTAACATTGGAGTTCAGATCACCCCAAATGGTAACAATAACTCAATTATATATAATTAACTATTCATGCTTATGGCCATCTCAAAGTCAATGTAATGTAGATCAATATATTTGCAGAACAGAATAGCAGAAACAAATTTCTTAAAGTGTTCCCTTAAATATTAGATCTTACGTTGGTTATATGATATATATAACTTCTCTAGAACTTTTAGTTCTAGGTAAACTAGATTCTGAAATTAAATAAAATTGGCTTGCTAATGTTAACACTTAAATATCAATTAAGTTTGCAGACTCTCTAAAACATACATTTCATATATTTAACTGTATTCATGAATATGATTATCTAAATGGAGAAGTTCCTCTATTAATAGATATCTCTGCCTAGTTATAAAATAAAGTGTATTGTTTTTTAAAATCTTGCAATTTTTATCTCTTATCTAAATAAAAAATATACATACTCTTAACATTCTGGTGTTATTCAACATGTTTCAGTTAAATGCATATCATACTCTGATAAAATAGTTACCTTGTGTTCTATCTCTCCCCACCTTTTTCTCTCTAGTTTTAAACATTTTTTCTCTTATGCTGTGTACTGCGATCTAGTTAGAAAACATACTATTCCATTGTATTACGAAATGTGTGAAGAGTTTCATTTAATGCAACTTTTTTTGAACATTTACTATATGTCAGATGTAGGGAGGAAGCAAAAATCGGTCAAACATGTAAAAAAACACACATATGTTATCATTTAAGTCTAACATTCCTGTTTAAAATTGCAAATCATTGTCAGTAGGTCTATAACAAAAAGCTCAAGCATCCACCTCCCGTGGCACCAAAAAAGACTCGAATAAACTTTACTTTGGGCAAAATCAGCAAGTTGTTGAGGTAAACCTACACAAAGAAGACACCTAATGGGTATTCTTAAAGAACATTTTAGGCCTAGTAAATGACATATACAGTTCACTCTGCACACAGGTTTGAATTGCGTGGATTAACTCACACTCTGCCTTTTTTCAGTATAGTGGGCTTTGGGGTATCTGTATCCACAGATTCAACAAAGCACAGATCGAAAACAGTATTTTTACATTCTCAACTGCAGTTTCTCAACACTGGTTTTCCTACTGAGAATGGAAAATACTGATTTCAATTTGCAGTTGATTGATTTGGTGGATGAGAAAAGCTGATTGTAGAGTCAAAAGTTATACCCTGATTTTTGACTGGGCAGTTGAAAACTCCTGAACCCCATAGTTCAAGGGTTCAACTGTACAAAGATTAAGGTGCATGGAAAAGAGAAAGAAAAGAGAAAACTAATACTTCTCTAAGGCCTAATATGTGCAAGACATTATGCTAAGTGCTTCATATGGATTATTTTCTGACAGCAGAGAAGTAGTTGAAATTTTATTCTATAAGTGTCATTCTTTTCTTCACTTTTTTCATCTTTATTAATACATAATTGACATAAGTTTAAAATACACAAAATGTTGATTTGATAAACTTATATATTGCCATATGTATTAATCACCTCTTTGTCTAGTAATATACAAAATTCACAAAGTTCCCTAAACTTTCCTTTGAGACAATAAATATGTTTCTGTTTCTGATGTTGGAAATATAAATAAGGATCATTCTTGATGTTCTAATATAGAGGATAAGTAAGGATCTAATAAATTCAACGAGAGGCTATCACATATTTTAGGGGAGAGGGGATAGCAGCTTGAATAAAGATGGTGAAAATGGAGACAGAAATAGGGGACTGATGTGATATATATTTTGATGTAAAATTGAAGAGACTTCATGATGGATTTATTATAGTAAGAATTAAGAAAAGAGGTAAATTGAGGCTGGCTTAGAGTATTTGCTTTAGGAATTGTATGAGATTACTAATGATTGAGATGGGAAACACAAAGTAAATAAATAATTTAATCAGTGGAGATTGAAAAGCAAAATAAAAAAAATTAACAGTTCTATTTTGCACGTATTAAGTTTGAGATCACTCTATGGCCATTCTCGTAAAAATAAAGGAAGCTGTAGCAGTAGAGGTCCTAGAGTGGTTTAAGAGAAGACTTAAGGCTAGTTAGACCATTGAAGAAGGCAAAAATTAGAGAATGAAGTAGTACAAAGAGGAAAGTGTTTCATAAAAAAGAAGGTGCTCACGAGTGTCATTTGATGTTAAATGAATGGGAACAATACTCAAGTCTATCATTTCTTTGGAGCAGTTTTTTAGTTTCAGTCAGGGGAAGTGACATACAATCAAGGTAACAGTTGCACAAGCTGTACACCAGGCAATGACTTCAAGTTCTGTGCCTGTTCCCACACCCAGTCTCCATAACTTTTTAGCATTTTATTCTGGATTTTACCAATGTTAGATTGTTGGTGATGAGGTACAATGTTGAATGTGCTTGTGTTAGTCTTAACTTATTGTCAGGAAGCAATTTTCTCCTGTGGGTCTTCTGCCTTGTCACTGTAGAAATGAATAAGTGAACAAGTAAATAAATGGAGGAATGGGTAAATACGTAAATTCTGAGTAACTCATACATGTCAGTTACTAAGCTAAGCTACTTTCAATGTATAATCATTTAATGTTTAATATATTGCTATGAGTTATTTTCATATTCTCATTTTATGTGTAGAAAGAATGTAATACAGAGAGTAAAAAGCTCACGTCCATGTAAATGGTAGGTTGCAGAAGCAAAATTTAAGTGCAATTTTTCTAACTTAAAATGTTTAGTTTTTATTTCCTCAATACACCATAACTATCTCAATAGTAGCAAACTAAATCACAAATTCATAAAAATTATGTTATTTCTTTAATAACTAAATTGAAAAATAAAAATTTTGACAATATAATAAATTAAATAGAAACTATTGCTAAATAAAACAAGCATTCAACACAGAGCTTCTCCTTAAAAAAACAAAAACAATATTTGTCAACAGATGAAAAAAATATATGTAGAAAATTATTTCAAAATTTCCACAAGAGCATTACTGGCATTGTAAGGATACAATCCATTTTTGAAGAAAACTGTTTGTAATTATCGTATTATTATTTTATTAGTAACATTTTTATTGAATAATTTGTTATTTACTTATTCAATATCTAATAAAAAATAATGTTGTGGAAAACTATGCTGGAGTAAATGCTTCAAAGGGTAGGTACTTATGAGCTGTTTTTTAAAAATCCAAGAAGAAAATGGAAAGAAAAGATTGAGAACTTTAATGAACATGGCAGCAATGTATTAGGATTTTTCATAGTACCTTTCAGCTTCATTAGAGTTTATGAGGAAAAAAAAACGCAAAAGTAGAGCTGTGAAAAATAAAGTTTTTGGTGTCACCACCTCCAGGGTACTTCCTAGTAGCTACCTAAACAAGTAGAGTTGTTTAGAATCGTGTGATCATAGAATGAATAAGTATTAACTTAACATGCAGAATTTTAGGATACTTTACTGATAAGTAAATACCAGCACCATAGTATTTGTGATAAACTGTGGGCTATCACAAAGCCAGATAAATAGATTATTTTAAAAATTAATATATACTAGGTTCCATTTACATATATTCTCTAAACTCTTATAAGTTTAGTTCTCTTCTATCACATAACAACCCATAGTCCATAATAAATATTTAAGACCACTATTCAGAAAGTCGAAACAAGATGTTTTTCTTCAATGTGCATCATAGATATATATTTCCTTAGAAACACTTTATATATTGAGGAATGGGGCCAACTGCTATATGCTTTATAATATTCAGAAATGTGGCAAAATGTTATAAAACAGCTCTTAGAGATCAACTGCTTTTCTCATCTCGTAATCAAGATCACAACTTAAGTCCACGCACACCCTTCCAGTGTCAGGAGCTGCATGACATATTCAGGCAGAAGAGTTTAACATTACGTAAGCTTTCTTGTCACTTGAATTCTGACCTCCCAGGTTGCTGCACATGCCCCAAATAGTTATGCCCTGAAACCTTCACAATTTTGAACATACACACAAGTGCACATGCTAATTATATGTTTAATTTATTAAAATTTATCTGAATATTAGTTGTCCTATCACAGCAGTCTGTTTTTTACCTAGTAACAAGCATTCTCATTTTTTCTCTCCTCTTTAACTGAGAAAAGAAAATTGTTACATAATTATATTCATATCGTTCAGTGATTACCTTTCTTTGAGTTTGGAAATATCCTGAGATTTCACTTTCATCTCATAATTTTTCAAATAAATTACTGCTTTTTGTTAGAAAATGTGTAAAGTTAAATTTATTTACACATAAATTCATACTTCTTGAATATCTAGTATTGGATAGTTTGAAAAACATGCTTCAATTAACAAAAATAAGAAATGAAAAAGAGTTTTGGAAAGCAGATTAATTATGCTTTGGATGTGCTAAAGATTAAATAGAAAAAGAATATGTGGTGGATATTGTCAAATCAGAGGTTAGAAATTTAGAGCTGAAAATAGGGAGATATTTAAAGGCTTTCAATATACATAAATGAGTTAAAAAGACATATATAGGGTATTTGAGGGAAAATGAGCTATCAATGATATCTTAAAAGCTTTTTAGTATATGGACATTTAGAAAAGTAAACAATAAAAAAGTTTTCAAGATATTGCAAAGGAACCAAGAAGCTAAGGCTGGGTGGAAATGCTAAGAAATATGGAGTAGTCTTCAGCTTCAAATACTACCATAGTACAAGAGAATATTGGTTATTAATCCATTATTTGACAAATTGCATAAAATCTATAGTGGAAATTTTTGTAAGAAGCACTGTGACAGACTGGCTTTTATTTTCCTAGAAGTACAGACAGTCCATTTCCTAATCTTAGAATCAACATAGTTTCACATGCCTAATTCTTTATAAAACAACAAAAGTTATGAGGCCAGTACAATTCAAAGCTAGTATACTGAGTTCACACAGTGCCTATGCCCTTTGCTCTGCCCCTTCTACCCAAACTCAGCTGGTTGATATCAGCTGGTTGATTTAAAGCATCTGAAGGTGGAGAGATACAGCATAGAATAAGCCTGAATCATTGAATTAACACTCAGAGAGCTATTTAAGAGAGTAACAAAACCAGGAATGTCAACCCGCATTTGTTATGAGAAACATATGAGAAAAAATGACTACATCCCTGAGATTCAGTGATTTATTTGTTACTACAGCATAGGAAAGCATAACCTGGATAGATTTTAATGCTGAGAAAAACTCTATATCTGAAAAGCATGGGATAAAAAATCATTGAGAGAACAGTTACCATAAATATAACAGGGTTTAGACTGCAAAGGACTAAGTTATATGTATTTTATAAAGGTGGATTAAGAAAATAGAGGTGATTAAGTAGAAAATATTATTTTAAAATATGAATGTGAAAGAAAGAAGAGAGATAATTTGGAAACATGGTAGTAAGCGTAGAAATTCAAAAGAAATGGCAGCAGCCTGGGTATACTGGATGTAATAGTCTTTATAATTGAGAGCAATGCAATACCATAAAGATAGGCATTCCATGACTCTTTGCTGAATACATGAAAATAAATAAAATCAATAAAAGGAAAATCATTTGTTTAAAGAACTGTGATCCAAGTGACAAAACAATTAAGAAAATACAAGAGTGAGCTGTAGTTCAAAAAAGTAATAAAGATAAGGAATGCCATTAAATAAAAAAAAAAAGAATTTGTTGGTATATGTTTTCAGAATAAGAGTCTAGGCTAAAAGCAACAATGAAGAGCAAAGAGCATGTTGATCCTTCCTCTCAGTACTGTGAACAGAAAAAAAAAAAAAAAAAGAGAGAGAGAGAGATAAACTAAATTGTTTCAGAGTAGATCCCAAGGATAAAGAGTGTTATCAGGATATGGCAGGTTTTGACACATGTGAAAAAAAAAAAAAAAAGAGTTTTTATGTAAAAGATCAAATATCCTAGAAAAACAGGTTTACAATAGACTTTCAAAAAGCACAGTGGAAACTGCCAAATTTCAGGCTGAGTTGGATTGGGATGATAATACAGGAGAACATAATGTGTGATTTATAAAAATGATATCTTGCTGTGACCTTTCCCTTACTCTTCCTTCTTTTCTGGTGCCGTTCCCTTCTGTTATACTGTCCTGTCTAAATTACTATGGAGAAAAGGGAAACAAAAAAGGACTGGTGTTAACCTTGTTTTTTAATACATTATACAACATTATTTTTGAAAAGGTGGGTTGATATCTTTTCCTCAGTTTCTTTTTTTGAAAAACTTACCACTTTACTGATTCTTACCTAGCACTGCTGCAAAACTTAAAAGCAACAAATGAACAGGACAAACAAACAGAGACTCAGACATGAACAATGGACTAGTGGTTACCAGAAGGGAGGAGTGAGAGGGGAGGGCAAAAAAATAAAATGTTAAAAAATAATAATCAAAAATAAATAAATAAAAATCAATTAAAAATTTAAAAAATTTTCTTACTGAATTACTAGCTGAATTATTTACTGAACTAAAAATCCAAGATCAAAAAAGAACTTAATATATACTAGATTTATTTTGTAAAAGTAGAATATTTTATCAAGCCAACATAGCTTAAACAATATAAGTGTCATGATCTATAAATCTAATAAGGAAAAAAACAGAATTTAACTTTCTTCCCATGGAAATTTTTGCTAATACATAGAGGCACAACTGTGATTACACCATAGGAGATAGTTTGTTCCAGGAGTGTGAGGATAAAGCCAAATCCACCTATCTCTTGAATTCACCCCATTATGTGTCCCAAAAAAACTTTCTTGGGTGTCAAGGGGAGTGGGAAATGAAATACATTCATTAAAGGATTAAATGGATTTCCTCACAAATAATTTTTGAGGAAAGTAAAACCCAGTATTTCTGCACCCATGTGTCGAGGCACAACAGAAAAAAATAAACCTAATACTTGAGAAGTAAGACTAAATTTACAAACCTGAAATTATTCTATAAAGCCAAAATCAATATTCTTCTCAGAACACCTTATGAATAAATAATAGTTAAACTTCCAAGTTACTACTGTTTGATGGAGAGAAAAATGAGCAGTTTTAAATTTATTTTTCTAGGGTTTCAAAGGAGATAGAAAAATTTACTATAGGAATGACACTGAGCAGTTCTAAAAAGTGTAGAGTGACTAAGATTACTGTCAACAGAGATAAGTTGTTATTAGTATGTACTCTTCATATAATATGATGAAAATGATACCAACGCTGTTGCTTACCTCTCTGAAACACAACCCCAATCTAATTATGCTAAATGCATCAAGCAAATCTCAACTGAGGGACATTCTACAAAATATCTGATTAATATTTTTCAGAAATGTCAAAGTCATCAAAAATAAGGATAGTCAGAGAAATTGTCATGGCTAGCACTAGCCTAATGAGAATTAGTATTCTAAATAGAATCTTGAAAATGATCCTGGAACAGAAAATGGATACTAGGTAAAAACCAAGAGAATTTGAATGAAGTATAGAAGTTAGTTTATGCTAATATATCAATATTTATTAATTGCAACAAAATGTACCATACTAATTAAAGATGTTAATAGAAGAAATTAAGTGCAGGTCATATAAACCCGCTGTATAATTTTCTCAATTTTTCTGTAAATACAAACCTGTTCTTAAAATATAGTACTTTAAAAAAAGTATTTATAACATATAAGTAGAGATTAAAGAATAAGAATAAACATAACACATATGTACCCATGCCTAATGACATAGAAAATACGACTAACTTTGAAATATCCGCAGTGTTTTCCTTCGTTTGCTTTTCTCTACTCTCTTCATTCTCTTGCTTGTCTTTATGATTTATAGCATATTATCTAAAAGACACAGTTTAGTTTTGCCCTTTTTAAACTTCACATGAATGGAGTTATTTTGCTTTTAATTGTTTGAGCTTACACTTTGAAAGTATTCATGTTAGCACAACTAGCTGTAGTTTATTTCTTTTCCTTCTGTAAAACAAGGTCTCTTCTCTGCTTCAAAATTTTTTGTCATTTCTGAAAATTACTTTATTTTCTAAGAAAAACCTTTATATTTTCCAATAGAAGTTTTATTTTTTTTTTATTTTTTACATATATTTATTTGTTGTACCTTGAATCAATGTTATTTATGAAGTCAGGTAGGGCATACTATTTTATTATGTATAATTAAATTTCTCAACACTATATATTTGTTAGAAGTCTTTCACCACTGATAAACAATGCTGCCCTGATGATATATAAAATCTTTATGTAGGCATAGGTTTATTTCTTAGCTTTCTATTTAGCTCCATTTGTCAATTTCTATATTCCTATATCACTAAAACACTGTTAATTTGTTCTGTGTTTTTTCAGGTGATAGTCAAGTGCAATTACAAGAGGGAACACAGAAAAGACACAGCAAAAATAAAAGTTTCTTATACTCACAGATCCTAGAGAGACAGAGTCACTGCACGACAAGAGGGAGTCACATGGTTGTTATCATCAAGGGAATGAGCTCAACCAATAAGCCGAGAAACAGAGAAAGTAAGTGCCCATGGATAAGTTCCTTTGTTGGAGCCAGGGTAGAGTACATAGGAAAAGGCATGAGAAAATTTCACTGGTGTGTTTGGATGTTACTGAGTCACAGTCAGAAAGAGTATGGGGGGAACTTGTGGGTGGGACCAGCCTTATCATATTGGTAGTTGCCTGGTGGGGTGCTCAGCCTTATATGTGAGTATGTTGAGGAAACAGGAAAATATAAAGTTTTAAAATTTACAACACATAATCAATGTACCATTATAAAAAATATAATATCGTGTGAGGGAATCTCACCCAATTGTTATGCTTCTTTAGGGGTGCCTTTTATGCTTAAAAATAATTTTTTAAATTAACTTGTCAAGTTTCTAAAAGTTAATTATATGACTATTTTGATTGAGACTGTATTAACTTTAATTAGGCAAGAATTAAATACTTAACTTTGAGTCTTCCTATCTATAAACACTGTGTATCTATTCATTTATTTATGCTCTCTAAGGTCTTCAATAAAAGGTATAACTTTTGTACAATAACTTTTATAAATTTATTGTACATATTTATTTGAATTTTAGTACCTTCCCATTGAAAACATTTCTTTTTAAAATGACTTTTTTTTTTTTTTTTTTTTTTTGGTATGGTGGTGACTTAGAAAATTAGACATAGAATTAGAATACGTTAATGCCCCACAATTCCACTTCTGGATATGTAACCAAATAATTGAAAGTAGAGACACTAACAAATATTTGTACCCCACTGTTCATAGTAGCATTATTCACCATAACCAAAGGTAGAAACAACCCAAATGTACATTAATGGATGAATAGGTAAACAAAATATGGTAAATATATATAAATAGATTATTATTCAGCCTTAAAATGAATGAGATACAAAACATGCTACAACATAAATGAATCTTAAAGACATTATACTAGGTAAAATAATCCAGTCACAAAAGGAACAGTACTGTATAATTCCACTTATATGAGGTACCTCTATTAGTCAAATTCATAGATACCTAAAGTATAATAGTGGCTGTCTGGAGCTGGGGGAAGGCAGATATGGGGAGTTATTGTTTAATGGATTAGATTTTTGGTTTGAGAAAATGGGAAAGTTTTAGACATGACAGTGGTAATGATTACACAAAAACATGAATATACTTAATGCTATTGAAATGTATACTTAAAATAGATAAAATAATAAATTTTATGTGTATATTAAACAATGATAAAATATATTTTGAAAAAAATGAATTGAGTAAAAGTGCAAAGTTTTCAGAATTATTCTTTTTTTTTGTTAGGCTTCTGTTTCCTCTGACGTAGCAATGTTTCAGATAGCGGCTGCTATTATCTCCTTGGGTACCACAGTACTACTATCTATCTCAGACCACTATCTATCATGAACTTGAGGCATCTAGGGTTATTCTAATTCATTTCTAATGCCAGCTGTTGCATTTCTAGTTTCTAAAGTTTTACATATTTTTTTCAAAATTTCCGGTCAATTATCATTGTTTCTTGCAATTTAATGTATAGATACTCTCTAGTTATTAAAACACTTAAAACATACTTATTGCATATTCTACCACTGATAGTTCCCTTATTAGTTATTTAAGGATTTTGTTTTGTAGTTTGTTGTTTCTGCTTGGTTTTGCTCATTGCTCATATGAATTGTGTCTTGCATTGTTTTTGTTTGTTTGTTTTTTTAAAACTTATGTCTTTAAGGAAATAAGTTAGAGTTTGTGTTGCATTGCCTTCTTCGAGAGACTTAAATATGCTTCTTCCAAGTGCCTGGGGGCATTATCTTTCTGGGACTAATATCATCTCAATTATCTATTTTGTGTTTGTAGAATCAAGAATTTCCATAACTTATCACCTCAAATCCATGTAAGGGCAAGGTAGTATTTTTTAAATCTCTCTAGAAGTGTGTGTGTGTGTGTGTGTGTGTGTGTGTGTGTGTGTGTGTGTGTGTATGTGTTGTTTTCTATCCAGAGCCAAGACTGAGAAAAACAATTATTTTCATTGTTAGAATCCTTCTACATACTCTTGGAAAATGCCAATATTTTCAGACATGATTGTGTTGTCATCTATTTTAGAAATATACTTATATACTTATAGTACCATGTAAACTAAACAATTTTAAAGTAAAAGAAAGAAGTCTACTTTGGAGATAAAAGTTTTTATACGTGATGGAATTCTAGATGTTCTTTTAATAAAATATGAACAAATATCAGTTAACCACAATTTTTTAAGATTCTTGGATCTTAATTATTGTGACGTGTAAGAAAGCATACAGATATTTCAAAGAATGACAAATGACTTTATTTTAAAATATGTGTGTGCATAAAAATGTATCAATAATTTTTAGTTAGCCAAGGAGAAATATTATATTTCTTTTTAATGTGCATCAGAACTTTTATTACCAAAAAAAAATTGTAGAAAGATATGCTTTGCATATTTTCCTGTATAAGAGTAGAACCAACAAATCTTTTCAACTTTCACACAACTATTCCAAGCTCATTGAATTCATATTTAAACTTAAAAAATATTAATTGAATCACTCAGAAATTATATATGTTTTATTATTATAATGTAGTGAATAAATTTTCTTTAAAAAAGTAGCAAAAAGAAAACTTTTTATACTCTTTGTGCAGTGTCTCTCATTTCATGTGATCAAAATAACCAGTAACTGGACACTGCAAAATTCATGGCTGTGTTTTGCAAAGTACAAAGGAAACACATAATTATTTCTATGTTTTTTTTAAACATCTAGGATATAGAAAGCATTTCTTGGAAGGCTTTGTTAATAAACTTATCAGGTAGTAAATATATATCACCTATTTCAGCTAGAGATTTGGCTGCCTAATTTTTTTTTAATGTTTCAAATAAAAAAATAATTATATTGGATATGCTATTACTGAAATAAAAAAGTTTAACATTTTATTAAAATTCTTAGTGTGATGATCTTATTCTTTTATTTTTGTATAAAATAAAATTATAATAGCTTTCTTAAAGTAACTGATTCTTTGTCCATCATCGTTAAAATCATCAACCCCAAATAATTCTACTGGGGCATTCTAATGAATGCAATAAACCCCAGAAAGAAAATGGAATTGCAAAATCTTAGAGTTGGAGGAAACAGTAGAAGACATAATCTGATCCATAAATGCTTTCTGTGATTTTGACAGTGTAATTAAAGAGAAAATTACTTTAAGGGCACTTTTTGGAGTCAGTGACTTGCCCCTCCTCTAGTTTCCCATAGTCTTCTCACTCAGAATCATAATTCTCAATTAAGACTGCTTCCTTACCCCTCCCTGGGTACTTTGTGCCTTCAGGATATTTGCTACACACATCCTGCCTTCTTGGCCTTCTCTTCCCTCACTAAGCCCTTTCTCTTCTGCCAGTTTCATGAAATATGTTCATTCTATTTCCCTTCTTCTAGAATTTTATTTTAGAGTTAAAATAATGTTTTGCAAAAATGTTAATTAATACTGTTTTTTTTTTAATTTCTATAACCATGAATTATATATAGATCTTTACATTTTTGTACATACTTCCAAGTCATAAATCCTAGAAAATGCCTTTTCACAGATTATGGGATATGAGGCTAAAATTTGAGGAATACCAGTTAGAAAAAAAACAACAACTATGCACTGTGAACATGAAGATTAGAAATAAGCATTCCCTGAGAGACAATGAAGACCCTTTTTTCAGAGGTTAGAAAACCATAATTAAAAAGGTACAGTAAAATATGAAATTCATGATTATAGATGCCATAATAGGCACCTAATTAAATATTTTAAGGTTTTCATATTCTCTGTGGCTTTTGTTCCATGATGTTTAAAAGGCATAATTGAGTCAATAATAGGAGAAAATAATTCTGAAAAAGTTCTCTTTGGGAAAGGTTTAGAATTTTTAGTGTCAAATAAGATTATTCATATATGTTAATAATAATAAGTTATTAATAATTTATACAATATGAAGCTATAATTTATAATTGTTTTAATAATTATCTACTCATTCATTTTTAAGAGTTCTATATCCATTACTTCCAACTTTCCAGTCTTCAAAAATAACATATCTATCCCTGACTCAGGGCTTTTGTACTTGCTATTTTTACTGTCTCAGGTGTTTCTCACTGGGTCTTTGCATGGTTAATTAATCTTCTCCGGGACGCCTCTCCCTACAATCATTCTAACTAACTATGGTGCAGGTAATGTATGAGAAGTGATCTTAAGGTGAAAGAGTAATGGAGCACGAAGAGTGAGAGATGAAAGTGAAGGAAGCTAATTAAAAGTACATTATGTAGATTATCACTATTGGAAACAGATTTAAACCTGCTCTGACCCTCCCCTCCAAGAAAATATATAGAGTTTGCTTTAGAATTGTACCATCAAAGGAAAGGAAGGAAGCTGTGGCACTGATCCATTGATCCTATTTCTTATCTTTTTCTTGCACTTCTGACTTACCTGTACATGGACTCAATGAAGTTCATTAGCTTCTAAAAAAGTCTCAGGAGAACAGAGAGACAGGTAGATTGGATGAGATGCTAACAACACACAAGGGCTCAGTCCATCGAAGCTGCACCAGCAGAGGGGACTGGTACAGGGGGTAAATGCACCTGCTATGTGAAAATAGTCAAACCATCCAATCAATCAATTGCTTTTCACTTATCATGTTTTATTTCTTTTACTGTTTATACCATTTTCTGAAATTATTTGTTGTCCATTAACAACCTAAATTCTCCAATTCAAAGGCAAGCTTGATGAAAACCAGACATCATTCTATCTTGCTGATCACACTATGCCAGGCATCTAGAACAGTGCATAACACATAAGAGATACTCAATATGCATTCGTTGAAACATTTAATTAATGAATATTCATGAAAGAAAAAATATGAGGGAAAGCTCCAGGCAAAATTCTAACAAACTTAACACCATGCATATTGCCTAAATCATAATCCAAATACCTTAGTCTGACAACCAAGCCTCCACAACAGCATATCAAAATGTTTTTCCAATCTAATAAAGGCCTCTATACTTAGGCTTTTAAACTAGTCAATTTTATTTAATAATTTTATTTTTTCAAAAATTTGCTGATGATCTGGTATTACTTCACACTGTTCTTTCTCTTTAAGAAGTTACCAATTCTTAAGTGTCCATCTCAAGTACACTTCCTGTGCAAAGGCAATCTCATTGACTAATATTACTCTTTCATTCCCTTGAATTTCCATAACATAGTCAACTTGTTATTTTCCTTTCCTATTCTACCTTACTTTAAATCTATGTCCATGTCAGATGGAGCTTTGAAGGCAGAAACAAGGCTATATTACTTAAATTCTTCTGAAAGAAAATGAGTAAAAAGTAATTGTTACTTACCTTTGTATCTCACTTCTACTTGTCTAACCTAATGAAGAACCCTCAGTATATTGTTAATTGTTTAAATGATTTAAGTCTAGATATTTGAAATTCCAAGAGAGCACCAGCGTGTGCATAGCCAAAGGTAACAAATGTTAACCAAAGCTGTTGGTAGATTTTCAGAGTAAATTATCCATCAATCTCTTTCTATTGTGCATATCTCATTTTCATTTTTACTTTCCTCTTTCCCTGGTGTTTACTTTTCCAACCACATCAGATGCCACAGTTTTGGAAGGGGTTGATGTTCTCTATTTGAATAATTTAGTGAGTACCTTAAAGAATAGAATGACCTTTGTTCTACTGGAGTTGAGAGCTTTTGAGTAGGCAAATGGCTAATGGCATGTCTAAATGACCATTGTTATCTTGTGGTCTTTTTCTTTTCCAAAATTGTCCCGACCCGCGGGACTTAGTTATTCGTGGGGGTGAGGAGGATCCAACCTGAGAAAAATGGGTGAGAAAAAGGGAGCGGAGGCAAGACAGTATTCTGATCAAGCCTCAAAGTTTATTTTCACACAAGGGTATATATATTTTCAAAGATCAGAGCGGGGCAGGCATGGGGTGATCTGACGTGGCGCCGGCAGCCGTTGATGGTCCGCTGGTAGGCGGTTAAGCAAACAGGATACCTTGGGTTGCAGGTATCTGCAGTCATCTCCAGGCTTATCTTGTGTTTGCCTTTTTGGACTTTCCTAGGAGCCTAGCGAGACTTGTGAGACTTATGTTCAAAAGTTAACTTCTCAGTTAAAACTTTCCTATGAGTTGGTCCCAGCACAAAATTGAGATAGCTGTCTCACTCAATTTTAGCTCATCCGGTTTGAAATTTGTAGTTAATTTATTAGTGAGGGATTTAGTTTTAAAAAAATTAAATGTTGGATGTTCAGTTTTGGGGCTATTTGATAGAGCTGGTCTATTGTAGTTATTTCTTAATAAAGATATTAGATTTGATAGACTTTCCTCCAGCATTCTATGTTATCGCACAGAAATATCTTTTATTAGTACTTTAAAATTTTTACATTTTTCTCATTGAGTTTGGAAAGTGGAACATCCTAACACTAATAAAAAATTAAAGTTATACAATTTTAGAAATATTACCAACTTGTCGTACTTCACAGGTACAGTTTCATCCACTTTCAAATAATCTTCTTAAAATTAAGTTTATTATGTTATTTTGCTTAATAAAGTTTGATTTTTTTTAAAGCACTTAAATACGAACCATTATCAATAGGGACTTCTTCATAGCTGAAAACAACAGTAACTACTTAAGTCTCTACCTCTATTTTCTTTAAAAATAGAGAACAACAAGGAGGAAAATATATATAATACAGAAAAAGCTCAGTGTAGCTTCGAGATAAAAACTGCCTAAACACCAGATTACCTGGGAATAAAACTATGAAAAATGTCAAGTCATTGAGTATGATCTCTAATACTCCCACCCACACCAGTCTGAGGCCAGCAATGGCAGATTGAGAAAAATGCAGGAAATGGAAAAGAGAGTAATTAACAGAGTATGTGTTTGATCCAAAATCATTATCAGAAAGACTAATTCACTGAGTATAACAATACTAAAAAAAAGTGTCAAGGAAGATTACAAAAAAAGTAATAAGAAGAATGTAATTAATAGTATATGCCATTCAAATAAAACTTTGCAGCTTCTGGAGCAGAAAAAAATATTGAAAAGGAGAATTAGAAGTACCTTTTAGCAATTAATGGTTAAAAAAAAGAGAAACAGCATTTGAAAATTTGTGGTTATGAAACACAAAAAAGAACTAAAATTTTAAGAGATACAACTTTATCCACCATAAAAACTGAAAAACAAAATAAAGTATCCTGATTTTGTTATATTCACAGAGAAAAGTCATGATATAGAAATCTTTAAACTCCCCCCATAAGACAAAAATTATCAGAAAATATTTAATAAAGTTATCAGAGAATAAACTTTAATATCTTCAACTGAGAGAAGGTCCCCCTAGAATAACAAAACCATAAAGCAGCGGAAGCTTGTAAAAAATATTCCAAAGAGACATAAATATACTAAAAGAAATATGTCAACATACAGACAACTACTTAAAATCTGAAATTAAAATATTAAGGAAAAATGGTCAAAAGGTGATAAAAAATGAAATTAGTACTGATTAAATACAGGAAAGAAAGGGAAGAAAATAACAGAATTATATCAGAAATGAAGAAAAAATTACAATGTTCCTAAAAGAGAATACACTGAAGTGAAAATTTAATGAGTCACTGAAAAAAAGTATAAAATAACCAAGTCAGTAAAACTAAAATAAGCAGAAAAGGGTTAGAAGAAAGTAATGAAAACAGTCAAAGAAAATTTAACATTTGTTCAATTGGAGACCCTAAAGGGAGAGAAAGGAACAATAGGGGAAAAAGTGAATATTTAAAACTTGAATTAAATAAAACTTTACAGAATTAACAAGCTTTTAAAAAATGTATTTGAAAGGTCCATCAGGTTCTTGGAAAAATAAACTAAGACAAACTATTCAGAGACATGCCCTAGTAAAATTATTGGGTTCTAAAAAATATAATCCATGATATTTCCAGGTATAAAAAGTAAATAACTTTAAAAAGCAGAAGAAAAGTAACTTAAAATAGTAAAGATTAATGAAAAAAATATGCATAAGAAGGCAGCAATTGGGCAATGTTTTTTATTTTTTTAACTCAATGAAATAAAATCAAAACCAAGTATTTTATATACAACAAATTCTCCTTTAAATATCAAGGTTATTGAGGGAAAAAAAAATCAGCTTTCAAAATATATAAGAAATTCTGAATCGTCACTCACCTCAGTATCCACTAAAGGATGAACTCGACCACCCAAAAGATGACTGAGAAAACCCCAGAAATACACACACACACACACACACACACACACACACACACACACGTACACACACACACACACACACACACACACACACACACCCTACACACACAAGAAAGAAGGGATGAAGGTGAAATTTATTTTGCCTACCAACCCTGGAGAATTTTAGCAACAAAGTAAATAATGATAATAATAACTTATAACCCATAAAATAAACTAAATATCCATTATTCTGCACTAATATATGTAATAGAATAAATATATAAATGTGTAGATATAAGAAGAAATAAATAAGTATAAACAATTATTCTTTATAGTAGACTTCTAATTCATAAATGTAGAAGAAATTGATGGAAATAAAAAACCACCATTAGGTAGTCACTTTAGTAATAATTTCCAGGCAAAAATCATGCATAAAACCTATGGTTAGTGAGTTAAGATAAGATGAAAACAGGATATTTGCATAGTCTTTAAAATATCTCTTTATAAAATATTTATTAAACACAAAGCAAAAAAAAATAGTGATTTTATAGTGGAGAATCTTGGTGGACATCACTTAAAACAAGAGATCCAGTTTAACATCCCATATCATTGGACCCAGCATCACCATGTATTTCTTGAAAGAGAATATTGAAAAAAACACCATATATCTTTTTGGTATTCATTCTAAAAATGTATAGCATCAATTTAATAGTTTGGTAATGCAATTATGAAATTTTGCTTAGTACCTTGAAAAATGTTAACCAAATTGAATAAAGGTTTATGCTCTATCAAGTAGTTTGGAGATGTTCACCTAATTTATTTAGAGATCTGCCACTAATTGAGAAATTAAAATATGTCATGATAACTGTTATATCTATAAACATATAGAAATGTTTGTTACCTAAATATATTATAAAGAAAAAATTTTGACAATTGAAACCAAAATATGGGTTTCAATATACTTAATGTCTACATAAGTGATATACTATCATGTATATACTATCAAGAAATATTAATTTTTAATAATAATTCAGAGAGAACTTCCCACACCAAACTTAAGTGTGGACAAGAATAGCTTCTATTGAATTTCTAGGCAGCTTTATTTTCTCATATTCTCCCAGTTCAAAGAATCCTTTCTTGTGTATCTATCTCTTTTTTCTTCTCACATTATTTGCTATTAGAATGAGCACTTATTATCTAGGTCTGCATTTGCAGTCTTATGTATAGCAAAAGAGTTTAACATATTCTTGGTGTATGAGAATTAACTACAGAAAATCAGTAAAGATCAGAAAAAAATGTTTCATACATATGCATAGAAAAGAAAACAAATGAGGACTTTTAAAAATAAAAATAAAATATTTCTAACCTCTAATAATTTAACTTTTATAGCCTTGAGTTTTTGTTTTATAAACAACTTAAAATTTGAAGTCATTTTTTGTAAGTTTAAGTGGTCTATCATATTATTTTCTTTCTTTCTAACGGAAGCAAAAAGTTGCACAGATTGTGAGTGATGCAAAAAACAAAGCCTGGAATTTTATTTTCTTCCCTGAAAATTGTGTTTAATCACCATTTCTACCAATAGCAAGCAAAAAAACATGGAAAAAGTACAGAAGAACAGCAGTGTGAGGACTTGAACGAAGCATTTCTCTCAGAAAAAAATAATAAAAATGCTGGCAAAAAAAAAAAGCTAAAAATAATTTCAGAACTCTGGAAACTAACTAATGAAGTAAAACAAACTGAAAACCCATCTGTTTAAAAAAAACTTTGAACCTCTGTGAGACAGCATTGTTTGTAGCATTTCAGCATGGGTTTATTCTCATGCTCATTCAAATTTCCCTACTACCCCATTTCCATGGCACAGTAGCTCTGAAAAACTAGTAGTCTCATGGAAGTCGAGAAGGTACCCTCTTTTGGATCTCAATTATAAGACCCACCCACTAATAACGTGAATATTTGTTTGCCATTCACTCAACTCCATTTCCAAGGTATTGGACATGACTCAGAGCTTATCTCAGCAATAAGGGGAAAGGCCTATCCCTGGGGCATCACTAAAAACTATGGCAATCACTCTGCTTCATCACAGTCTTCTGAGGCTGTGATTTCAGATGTGGTAAACAAGAGCCCAGCACTATACCAAAAAAACTCTTAAAAGACAGTAATAATGAACTAGATGATCACAGGGGACATTAAAAAATTTTGATATATTCCTGAAGATCTAGAAGGCTACATATATGTGGAAGGCTATATAAATTTCTAGGATAGGAAAATGCCATTGTAACTCACCTCTAGGTGACCTTGAGGCCATGTCAAGGCAGGAAATAAAAGCTAAACTTTTCTTTATAAACTGCCTGAAGTTCAAATGTGTGCCTTCACACAGAGATTTTCTCAGCATAAGATGGAAGGCAAAGCTTTTAAGAAAATTTTATGACCATTTAATAGCTGACCACTAAATCATAGTGATCCAGGTAATTCTAGAAAGCTGGGCTTAAAAATAAAATAACGTAGTGATTCTAGAAAGCTGGGCTTAAAAATAAAATAACACAAATATAAATAAAAAGCTAGTAACTCAGTGGCTGTTATACTACAGAGAATACAGAATATACAGAATTCATTCAAAAGAATGGAGAAAGATATCTGATACTAGAGTTGTTCAACATACTATCAAAAATGTACAATTTTCAATTAAAAAGAGATCCAAAGAAAAAAGAAAGTTTGCTACATATACAGGAAAAAAATAGCTAATAGAATATCCTCCCAAGAATCCCAGATCTAAAAGTCCATCAACTATATTTTTTAAATGAGAAAATTTTATGATATATCAATTATACTTGAATAATGCTATTAAGAATATAGTATAACACATAAATTCACATGTCAACATTAGATATACTTTACACTACCATGATTGTATAGAATTACAACCATGCCTAAACTGAGGATAATAAATTATATGTAATATTCAATGGCCCACATCACAAAGAATATAGGAATTTGCAAAGGTTTATGTATATCTTAAAAACCATAAAGCAATGTACACTAACCCTTTGTCTGATACCATTTAGGTGAGCGTTTCTGTTGATGCCACTTTTTTGCTTAGTGATTTTCTTAGAAAAGTAAATTAGAATGCTTAAACACTGAATATGCATTTCTAGTCTTTAACACACAGATTAGTTATACATTTTGTGTCTTTAGCTTCATTGTACATAATTTGTTATATACATGAATGTGTAAAGTTAACAGTTTTGAAAGTGTGCATTTTAATTCATGGTGGAAGGTGTAATTTTTTTTAAAGGAACATATTAATGTTAAGATGTGTTACTCGGTAAAACAGTCTGAGTAAAATTTTATCTCAGAGGGATTACCAAACTTAAAGCTTGAGGACATATTTTCCTCTGGTAAAAAATATCAATGAGTTAGCAAAATTTAAGAGGAGAACAATAAGAAATAATGTGACATGTTGTTTGTACATTGTGAGAAAATTCATGTTTTTTTTCATCTTTGCCATTGTAATCTGTGATTAGTGTATCTATCAAACTAATCAGAAACATTTATTCAAAAGGCAATGGTGTTGACTGCGGTAAACATATGCAAACTTGTAGATATAAAATCATACTACATCCAGATAATGTGTGAGATAATGAATAGTTATTATTCAGAAGTCATTTAGACAAAGATCTAAGTTCTTTAAAAGAAATAAAGTCATAAAGTTTACTTCTAAACTGTAAAAATAACAATTGAAGCCTGATCCTTGCATTTGAAAATATCAAAAGTGAGATAAAATATCACAAGTCTTCAGAAATACTGAGCAACTATTCAGAAAATGGGGGCAGCAGCTTGCAAGATATCATTTTAATGGGTTTATAAAAGCTCATGTGTCTAAGGGACTTTTCTTTGCTCAAGAAAATGTCACAGAGATATATGTCTCAGACAGTGTTTATGAACAGTAGAGTTATTCATAGTTTACATTATGCAATTACTGTGGTCTGTGTGTCAAACAGCCTGCATATATTTATGATGGTTTCCTGCCATATGAAGTCAGGATGATTTAATATATATGAACTTGTGTTACTCATACAGCTCTCACACATCAACTCACTTAACAGAATTCTTAATGTAAAAGAATATTTATGCAATCATTCAATTAAAATTTGTAAGAAAAGAAATGTAGGTATTTTTAAGTCAGCCATGGATTGAAGGTTAAGTGCATAGCTGTAATTCACTTATTAAGCTCCTCTCTGCTTGCTCTCTTGACATAATCAAGAAATTATGGGAATTAAAAAAATAACAAATAAGTTTATTTAAGTGCAAGGGTTGATAATTCACCTTTATTAGGTAAAATAGAAAATAAGAGACAGAGATACAGAGAATAAGAGAAAACAATTTAGTAGCTTTATCGCTTGAAAGGTTTCTAAGGTATTATTTGAAGGACTTAACCTCCCTGACATTAATAAAGAAAAGATTTAGCCCAATAACCTAATTGTTAAGACCTATAGAATTTTAGGCAAAATTAATTTTAATATATCTTTCTAATGTTTATTAAGTGTATAAAAATTTAACATTTATTAAATTTATTTAAATTCCTCATTCTCATTTTTGCCATTAATAACACTGTGGTGATAATGCCCTACCTGACATCATAGTTGGATAGGTTAATAAAGATATGTAAAGTCATTGTAACAATACCCAACGCATAGTAAATTTTTTATAATTGATTGCTATGATTGTTATTGATAGGTTCATGAAATATTAAAATAAGTGAGATTTGATTTTGTGCCCTCTGATCTTCCCTTTTATGTCTTTTCCTATCCATTCCCATCTCCTCAATCTTTCTTGATAAAGTCATATTCATTTCAAGGATATGTCCCGACCGGCGGGACCTAGTTATTCGTGGGGGGGCGAGG
Organism: Macroglossus sobrinus; assembly: GCA_004027375.1. Classification (NCBI taxonomy): domain Eukaryota; kingdom Metazoa; phylum Chordata; class Mammalia; order Chiroptera; family Pteropodidae; genus Macroglossus; species Macroglossus sobrinus. The sequence goes on from PVKZ01002060.1 coordinate 65,386, forward strand.
AGAATCCAACCTGAAAAGAAAATGGGCGAGAAAAAGGAGCGGAGGCAAGACAAAGTTCTGATCAAGCCTCCTTTATTGTAGGTAGGGGTAGAGTATATAAAGGGGAGGATTTGCATAATCACGGTTGCCTTGGATATCGAACCGCAGAACATTCCATTTCCTTATATGACCCAAAAATGCAGAAGGGTCCGGGGAGAGGAAGGGGCTGCAAGGTCAGATTAGTTTAAGCAAATGGCTCAAGGGGCCCAGGGCAAGTCAGGGCATGTCAGGGCAACTGATTTTAGGCTGTCTATCCTATCAGATAGCACAGGTATGAGAGCCTTGATAAGAACGGCTCCCGACAAGGATATTGATCTCATTACCCTTGTAGACAATAAAATATTTCTCTATCCAAAAAATAAATTAAGAAAGCAATCCCATTTACAATAGCATCAAAAAAAAAACACACTACTTAGTAATAAATTTACCCATGGATGCAAATGTTCTGTATACCAAAAACTATAAAACTTTGAGGAATGAAATTGAAGAAGACACAAATAAATAAAAAAATACCTTGAGTTCATGAATTGAAAGAATTAACATTGTTAAAGTGTCCCTACTACCCAAGGCAACCTATAGATTTAATGCATTCTCTGTCAAAATATAATGCCATTTTCAAAAAGGTAAAATAAAAAATTTCTAAAATTATTCTAAATAAGTGAATCAAAGAAAGATAAATACTTCATGATTTCACTTATATGAGATATTTGAAATAGTCAAACTTATAGAAGCAAATAATAGAATTCTAGTTGCCAGGGACGGGATGGAAAAAATGAGAGTTGCTAATCAATGTGAATGAAATTTCAGTTACACAAGTGAGATCTATTATACAACATTGTGCCTATAGATAACAATATTATATTATACATTTAAAAATATGTTAAAATGATAAAGTTCATATTGCATTCTCATTAAAAATATTAAAATTAACATTTTAAAAATTAATTAAATGTTTGGAAAAAATTACTAATGGCAATAAAGAATTGCATATGGGCATGGTTGAACAGTGATTTGGAGCCTTAAGACTAGGCATGCCACTAAAATACTAGCATTAACTAACTCTTAATCTTTAGCAAGTCATTTAATTATCTAACTCCAATTTCTTCATCTATAACTAGGATAGAGAAGATTGATTATCTAAGACCTATTTTGTTATAAAGTTGAGAGTTTATAGTTTTTTTTTGTAAATATAAGTACAACATAAGAATCAGAACATTTTGTTATACCCGACTTCGAGTCTCTATGCGTACCAAGGGGCTGACACCGATGTAAGAACAAGAGGGAGTTTATTTGCAGGCTGGAGCCCGGGCTGAATACCGATGCCCAGATGCAGCAGTGGAAGTATAAGCCCTGACTTACAGTTTCAAAGGGTTTTTAAAGGGTAAAGCCGCAAGCAGGGGAGTACTGCCGTGGAGTTATAGGATTGGTGAGTTTAATTTAAAACCTTTAAGGGGATTGGTTAAACTTTGCGACAAGGAAAAGAACCACAGGACAGAGAACTTGGTGGGTGGGACTTTCAGATAACTTCCAAGGAGTCTCTGATTGGCCAATTGTTGGGGGGGGGTGACTCTTAGTCAGCTGGTGGTTTTTCTTTTTTTTTTTTTATTCCACTTAAGTTCAAAATGGAAGGTTTGTATCTAAGATGGAGTCACTTTGGTTCTACACATTTCATAAAAGGAATATGTTTCTGTTATGATTAATGTTAACATATTTAATATTATTACAAAATATTTTTTCTTTCTGGAAGGACAGTTGTATATCAGGATAGCTAATAATCTCTGTCATTATTTTAAAGCCAAATGAAACACATTTTCTATGATAGAGACCTTGTAAAATACTAGTAGGAAAAAATGTGATATTTTAGTCAGCAGAGGGAATGCTGAGTCCTCTATCTGATACCAGAAAAATTATAGGATAAACAAATATGGATAGATAATAAGTAGCAATTATTACTATTCCTGTTAAAAACATGACTTCTCTGATTTAGTTTATATAAATTTCAGTGATTTATGATATTGCTATATCTTACCTATCAAATAGATAAGTAAGTCTTCTTTGTATTATTTTTTAGTAACAAATAACCTCATATTTTCAGTGTCTTACTAAACAGCAAAGTCTGTTTCTCACCCATATGGATGGGTTGCAGATCTGATCTGCCAGTCAAGCAACCTTGACACTATACATGTTGATCTTGTAGCACAGGAATAATGCAAGACAGATGATAGAAACACAGTGACTCCTAATGCTCCTACTTAGATGTTGTATATGTCACATGTGTGTTGGGAGCCATTCTTGCTGAATGCCCTACAAAGTTAAATTTGCCTGCAAGCTAGAAGTTTGCAGAGCAGGTTGGCTCTGTACTGAAGGAGAAAGTTTGGCTTAATGTAAAGAGTTGAATGTTCCTTGCCCCAAAGAATAAGAGACAGAAAACAGAAACAAGGAAGTTTTGAGAGAACTTATGTAAATGTCAGCAATTGTTAGAATATCTGTGGGTTTTGCTTTTTATGCATTTCCAAGGGTATAAATATGCTGTGCTTAAATAAACTCGGTGCTCAGTATTTACTGTTAGCCCTCCCGACTCTATCCTTTGTCTCTCTCTCTCTCTCTTTTTTTCTTAATCCTCACTCCCCGTCTGGGGAACTGTTCAATCTTAGCCGGCTGGCTCTGGCACATGTGCTCATGGATAATTGGCCAAAGTAAATCATGAGGTTGAGTCCAACATAAAAGACATAGCGATGGGTGGGTATGATAACTTTCAAATAAAGGGAAATAATAATATAATAGACCAATAATAACAATCTACCATGGATATTGTTTTTCAACTTAATTAATACTCTTAAAAAGGCACAATTTCATATATTATTTCAGAGGGATGTATTTTTGTTAATTCACTTAAAAGGTTCCACTTATAATACCTACTTAATTTGAAATTGTGTTAATGATGCCAATTTAATATTGATTCAGATAGATGATGAAAAATTGTGGTTCTATATTTAAAATATTTATATTTTAAGACATTTCTTACACACATTTGTTGTAATTAAAGAAAAGTATTTATCTGAAATCTGATGGTTGACTTTGAATTTTGTACCCTTTAAATCCCTTAAATGAAAGAGGTAGTGTTTCTTCTTGAAGGTGGGAAGTGGAGATTAGAATCAAAGGAGAATTTTACTTAATCTTTGTCTCATTTGATATCAAGAATAAAGTCTAAGCATTTGGAAGAATTGAGAAGAGAAACTATATTCCGAAATGTATACTATGAATACAAAAGTGATACATCCTATTTGCATGAAAATTATTTTAATAATAATCAAAGAATTAATGAATTTAGTTGATGTCTGTTTTTTCGCCCTAAGGCAAGCTTACAGCATATACCTAGACTTGTAAATATAAGCCTTAATGTGTAAATTTCTAAGCAGAGTACAATAAGGGAGATGAATGGAATCAATTAATGTTAGTGGAAGTCATGGAGTTAAATCCTGTTTTTATTTGCCTGTAAAATGAAGCCCTAAGCAAATTTTGCAAATAGCAAGAGAAAAACCAGTTGTCATGAATCCACTGCTCTTAGTGTAAAAGCACTAATTAATTACACTGACTTTTTCTCTCATTAAGTCATTTTCAAAATAATTTCGAAGCCACAATGACAATCTAGTTTTTGGTTATTTCTTTACCCATTTTTTGATAATTCTCTAAGATTATACCTTGTATCAAATATTTTTTCAAAATAATTCTTCTAAATTTATGACAGTTTTATTATTTGATAGTTTGTATTTCATAAGACAAAATAAGCTGACTGAATATGAAGAAAATTTACAACCGAGTTGTAAATTCTAAGAAGATGTTGATTAAATTGAGTCATTTAATAGCTCTAGAACAGAGATCGGCTATATTATCTATAGCTGCTACTTTCATGCTACAATAGCATAGTTGAAAGAACAAAAAGGAAAGAAAAGAGAAAAAAAAAGAGAAAAGGAAAGAAAAGGAAAGAAAAAAGAAAAGAAAAAAAGTCAAAGTTTTTTTTTTTTTTCATAGAACAAAGAAACCTGGCCAAGTGGCTAGAGCTGAACGACATAGCAATTTTATACTTAGGAGTCATTTTTACTCTTTCCAGATTTCTACTATCCCATAAAATTGGAACTTTAGCCATTTTAATGTAAAGAAGTTTCTATTCTTCCATTCATTGTCATTTGCTTATCCCAATAAAAGGCACACGATTTGTCAGCCTTTCCTCTGTCCACATTCTCTTTGTTACAATGACAAATATCTTGGTTTCTTTCACTGGTGAGGGGATACAGAGTCTGAGATAAGATAGACTTCCATGTGACTGGTTCGATAAATGTCTGCTATGAAGAACCAAATCTTCCCACATGTAGGTTCGAAGGTTAATTTGAGAGGAAAACAGTATTAAACTTAATTCTGGCCTTCAGTCAAAAATAAGTTTTTCAATTCAGCTCTACTGGTAATATTTAAAATAACTGGTTTTATTCCTATTGAGTTTTATTCAAATTACTCAGTTGATAAAAAAAATTAGAGAGAAGAGAGGAATAAATAAACATCATTCTCTAACTCCTACACTAACACTTTATCTCCAACACTCCTGGTGCTTACCAGGAATCTCTCCTATGTCCTATGCTTGGCAAGAAAGAATTTTACTATCAAATGACCAATGCTTGCTAAACACAGTTTGTAAGTGAACAAAAATTTGTAAATAACGACATTTCTTCCCATATAGTACATACTGGCCAGCCCAGGAAAAAGAAACTTTTTTTTTTTTGGAAGCATTGAGAAGAGAGCTACAACTCTCTGTTCTATCACTCGTATTTATGCCAGAGGACTACTTTGCTTGGTTAGAAAAGGAAAAAGGTCATTAACAATGTGTGGGCTAAGCCCTTCTTGTTCCTCTCTTTATGATTTGCTTTTAAGCACATAGAAAAGGTTTTCATCTTACTCTCACTTTATGAGTTATACAAACTTGGGTCAGGACCCAGACCAGGCCTAGATCTCTTTAGACTTTTTTGGCTCAAGAGAACTGTGATAGACAAATGAAAAGAAGGTCAAGATTCTTTTTGTAGCTGCATTAGAAACACATTATCTTCACTAATGAATTCTACAGTTTATATGTAAAGGATGAGAAAACAGGCCAAGTTTCATGCATGGGTGACCGATGCAGTTGTAGAGGGTCCTATGATTAGAAAGACCCAGTGATTTGTTTATATTTTACTTTTACCATTCTGAATTTCTTATTTTTTAAAAAATAAGACATCTTAAATCTTTTTCTTGTACAGAGCCCCGCAAATTATGTAGGTAGCTTCCTGGGGAGAAGTATTAGAATTCACATTCTTTGTCAAGGTCAACCAGAAATAAAGGTCATTTTGATTTCTCTGTTTTTCCCATATATAATTCCCAATTGCTCCATTATTTAGTTAGAAAAGACTAGTGTTTTTCGCCTATAGGAAATTACCCAGAAATCTTACATTATGCAGTTTGCTCAAAGAGAATATCAAGTGTCTGTCCATGAATAGTTTTCTACGTACTCAATCTTGCATAATCACATGTCTTTAGAAATAAAACCCCAATACTGCTCTATAAGGTCATTTAAGGACTGTTCTTTTATTTTGTTACTGTGCCATATTATGAGTTGTCTTTGACCCAATGGTTGAAGCTGTTATACTGCCATATACACATTTCTACACACGAGATAGGGAAAGAGGTTGTTTAAGGCAAAAGGCTTCATTTTTAAAGAGGTAACCTACAAATTGCATGTGTAACTTTTTCCCAAAATAATTATTTTCCAACTTAGTAACAGGGCATAAGTAACTAAAAGAAGGAATAACAGACATGTTCATGTGCCAACTAAATCTGAGAGAGAGAGAGAGAGAGAGAGAGAGAGAGAGAGAGAGAGAGAGAGAGAGAATAAGAGAAAGGTGGAGGTGATGAAGGAAGAGAAGGGGAAGAGGAGAAGAAACCACACCAGGGTTACAAATAATGCTACAATATCTAAAGTGTCACAGTGCTTATTGTCACTAGCACATACAAAAGATTTTATATGTAAAGGGTTATAGTTAAATCTTAGCTAAACTAAAGTTATTATTATGACTTGGGTAAAACTTGTTCAGCTGTGATGAGTTTATAAAACAACCTAATCAGATCAATATCTTGTTACTATTCAGAACATGGCATATGCAGAAAATTTACGGCCAGTTTGATAGTAAGTTTTGATACTGTGACACTGGCCAAAAAGGATAAGAGAATTCTAAACTCTCTAGAAATGTTCAGAGCAATTTTATAAAATTTATAGAAGTATAACAAAGCAGAAAAACCTATTACAATATAGGACTTTGAGAAATGTATATTGTTTTTCTCTATTATGTATACAATGTTGAAAAGAAATCATCCATCACACTGAATACAGTATAAACTAAGACATATTCTTGGCCTGGTAATTAATATTTATATTGGATAATTACAAAGACCTGGTTGAGAAAGTGTTTAAATTTTAATAGTATCGGGCTTGTTAGCTATAAGAAGACAGTAACTTAAAGATGTGAAAGGTCTTTTATTAAGACATAAAATAAAAGAAACACGTAATTGAAAATAATGGGCTATAAACAACATGCAGCAATAGACATCAATGCTGTCAATAGCTATATTACAGTATGAAATAAAAATGAAAACACAACTTGGAAATATAAGACGACATTTCCTCAAAAATTAGAAAGTGAGAATAAACTCTCTTTAGAGAGAAACTCCAGGCTCAAATATTAGTCAATCTAAATTTTAAATGCAACTAACTTCTTTCTAACTCTGGAAATTTTACTCTATCTCTGTCTGTATGTATTAAGATTCACCTAAAGTAAATAGTGCCAATTTCTCTATTGTGATATGTATTACTTTTGATTTTATTCTTATGTTTTCTATTATTTCATATTGTTTGAATTTTGCATAATGAACATATATTACTTTGAAAAATATATAATTATAAAACAGCAAATACACCAAAATTTAAGTGTTTTTTTTGAACAAAAGGAATTCAAAAAATATTTTCTGTATTTTTTGCATTTTAATAATTAAAATTAAATTTATTAAAATCATCAGCATACTGCTATTAAAAAGAAAAAGTATTTAATACATATAGGCACTAACCAGTTCATATACTTTACACTTAGCTTTTAAATATGCGCAATTACTTGGTATAATTGAAAATATTCTTATCTCCCTTTTAGCAGTTAGAAAACTAAGGTCGAGAGAAATAAATATCTCCTACAAATTTGTAACAGATAACATTAGAACATAGATATGCCTTATTTTGCCTATGAGATTATTTCTCACTAGTAAAAGGACCAATTAATTTGGTCGAATTGCAAATTTAGTTGTCTTCTCTGTATATAGCCTTAGGGTTGTTAAAATTGTTTTGATTTGTAACCCATTTCCAGTAAACAGAATTTTCTTTCTCTTTTATTCATGCTTAACAATAACGTAGAATAAAAGGTATTCAGGGGGAGATATTGAAAAAAATCTTTAAATATTAGAATTAACTGATGGAGGTGAAAAGAAGATAGGAACTATCTAAGTGTGTTATTTATAATGCCTAGAAAAATCAGCACTGGTGGTTCCTGTGTAAAAGTTAAATTCTGTTTTATCTCATCTGGCATGTGTGAATGATTATGGTTTAGGAATAAGATATGATTTCAGTTCAAATCCTATTTTCCAAGGTGGTTCCTATACCTTATGAAATCAATTTTTTTCTGCAAAATATTTTTAAAAAATTTTTTGACTCAGAATTCTCTTTCTTCTTTTACTTTAAAGCGACTTTCCTTCCTCTGAAATGTATTTTTGTCACTTTTAATCCTGCAAGGGGAATCACTATGTTCCGAATTTCTAAATAAAAATAAGGTTTGCACCATTTTGGTTTCAGTGCGAGTTAAACCTGAAGAGGTTTATTGTCTGTGATTCACAATCTGTTGAAAAAAGACATAATGTGGAAATGATAATTAATTTCCTACACAATGGGTTAAGGTGTTCTTGATACTAGAAAGGAACCAGAGAAAGATACAACTTTGTTTGCATTTCCTTTACTTGTTCTAACAGCTCCTCTCCACCTCTCATTAACAGGAATTTTTCTTTTTGTTTCATTTTTTTAAACAAATTTTCTTTTATTGAACCGGTTCCAAATTACAATAATTTTTAAAAATCTGCATTTGAAATGTCACACATTATTTTTAAAAATTCTCTTTAAGTCATCTTTTAAAATTCTATAGCCTTAGATAAGACTTTATGTAATTTTATTTTCATTCAGAATTTAATAAAATGAAAACAAGGAGAAAATAGTAAAGATAGGGTAAAAAAGTAAATGATAGGGAAATAAACATAAAGAGAAGGAAAAAAGAAAGGAGGGAGAAGACAGAGAATTAAACTTTACTCATCATTGAACATATGATCAGATGTGTACTAAATCAGTTCATATACATTTTAAATGGGTTGAGATATTTCTACATTTTGACATATTAATATAAATATTCCATAATCAATATTGTTACATATCTTAAAAAATTCAGATTTCTTAGATATATAGTTTTCATTATCTTTTAGTTAAAATGTTTGACATAGTTATGCATATTATATATTACAATAATTATTTCAATGGGCTATTTTATCCACTTTTTATTTCTAAAATATAATTGTCTTATTTGGGGGCATAAATTTATTTTTAAAGATCTTCTTATTAGACATTTTCAGTCATTAATAATAGATCTTTTAAATTGTTACAATTATTCATGCATTATATTTACTCTAGCATTTTATCCTTAAAATTTTGCTTTATTTTTATGTTGCTGTTTTAAAAGCAAACTTAAAAATATTTCTTTTTGATAATTAAGATATTTGAATTTTTTTTTTTAGGCGAGGCTACCCTTGGTTGACCTCACAGATTGCAAGGACCTTGTCAGTTTACAATCCCTTTTTATTTTTTATTTTTTTTATTATTTACGCCTGTGGCACCTGGTCTTCCTTAGGTGGTCTCCCATCCAAGTACTAAAGAAGCTTGACCCTGCTTAGCTTCTGAGATCAGAGGGAATCAGTTTGTTCAGGATAACATGGCCGTAGACTGTTTTTTTATTTAAATAGAAATTACCTACATTACCTAGATTAGTGTTTCTCAAACTTTCGTATGTCCATAAAATATCTGGGAATCACTAAAGGCAGACACTAATTTACCTGGTTGTGATGGGGCCTAAGTTTTCACATATCTAACAAGCTTTAATGTGATGGTGATTCTGCTATTCCAGGGACTGTGCTTTGTGTAGCAAAGATTTTAGACCATGAAATATAATTTTCAAATTGCCATTTAAAGGAAATCTTTATTATGTTTTTTTTTTTTTGGCATTATATACTTCCTTTAGTTAATTGATTTTCATAGAAAATTTTTTTTTCTTTTCAATTGGTATTGGATTTTATTTGTCTGATTATGTGTTTGGTTAGCTAATTTCTTTTTTGTATTTTGTGATTTTAGATTGAGATTAGATGTAAAATTCTGTTTTAGTTTAGCAAGTAAGATTTTGTTAAAACCAAGTTACCAGATTTTGCAAATAGAAATAAAGAACACCCAGTAGTACATAAATTTCAGATAAATGATACATTTTTGGTATAAGTTATGTCTCAAATATTCATGTAGCAAAAAATTTGTTTATTGTTTATCTAAAATTTAAACTGGTATCCTGCATTTTGTTTAATATAATTTAAAGTTTAATATAGATATAATGTGGTGAATTACAGACTGCTGAAAATACAGATGTGTTTATTTTGGAAAACAAAAAATGCAATTTAAACCTACAAACTCAGATTTTAAAATATGTTTATGTTCTTTATATCTTTCTTAGTTTCTTTTCACTTTACAAAGATAATAAAGAATTATAATCTTTTAAAATTGTATATCTGTCAATTTGTAATCATAGCTCTATTTGATTCAAAAGATTTGCTTTTTCTGTTTTTGTTCATTTTATTTTTTCCATAATATAGTTGTATTTCATATATTAAACTTATGGCTCTCATTTTTCTTAGGTTTGAATATGATCTGTAGTCTTCTAATACTCTACGATAAACATTCTGAGATTTGTCAAAGCTGTGTTGCCCAATGTATAGTAAATCATCACTTTAAGTGTATACAGGTATTTTGACTTAAAGTGAAATTTGAATACCTATAGGTTACAGTTTTTGTTTGGTTTTATTATTTTTTTTCTTAATGTTAATGCTTTGCTGTAATTTTATTTTATTAGGGTTTAGATAAGTATCATATTTGATATCATCTTATCTTTTAAATAAATTGGAAAGGTATAAACATATTTAAAACTTACAATAAGCTATACTATTTTCTATGTGTGCTAAGTCTCACATAATCAAAAATAATAACTTTAGATTTTACTTTATTCAACATAAGCAAATAATTGGCTTCAATTAGTCCCTCCTTTACCTACATTTTGCCATCTCTATCAATTTAATGCCAAATTCAAGACCTCTCTCCTTTGGGTGTCTTTATTTCTATTAAATTCTGTTTCACATTTATTCATTCAATAGGAAAAAAAGAGAAGTCTACTCTTGTTAATATTTAATATTATGTTTTACAATATTAGAAAATATCACATCACCACCCTAAACAGCTATATATACTTTCAGTTGCTTAATGAAAATGTCTACCTCATTCATACTCACTTCAGAAGTCACAAATGGATTCTTAATTTTTGTTTGCCAAAATGAGTCTTCTTGGTTCTCAATATTCCTTCTCTGAGAGCTTTTAAAAGTGCTGCAGCATTCCAATTCATCTTTTTTACACTGAGAACTTGAAGCTACTTTGATTTGTACTATTGTATTATGCTTGCCTTTATCTACTTATAGTTACAAAATCATAGTTTAACATATGATGATAAAACAAAAGATTTGTAGATTCTAATCTTCTAATGATCCTTTTAATTGCAGTTCAATGACATTTTAATACCTAAATTAAGAATACATTTTACCACGTGAAAATACATTTACATATAGATTCCATGATTTTTTTGTTCTATCTTCCACAATGTCTTCTATGGTCTCATATTGAAGTTCTTTCTTTATCTTCTTATAATTCTATGCAACATCCCAGATTTTTTATTAAAATACCAAAGAGGAATTTTTTAGAAGAAGGAACTAAAAATAGACCAGCACCAAGATTGTGTCCTAGCTTGCTATCTAAACTTCTAATTAGATTGTAATGATCCCGAACCAATAGAATTTCTCTGCTAGATGTATGCCATAGGCAAAAGCATACATTTTTGGGGGACATCACCAGATACTCAAATTGTCTTTAGAATTATTTATGGTCAAAACTTGAGATCCAATTAAAAACTTAATTTTAAATATATTTTAAAAAGAGGCTTTGTTCACTTTCAGCTAAGAAGAACATTTAATTTAGAAATAACTGCATCTGAGAATTCTATAATAATGTGGTTTTCACCATCCACATTCTTCAAAGAGTTTTATTCTGACCTTCTAAAAACAATTATTTGTAGATAATCCATACAATTTTTTTAAATCTTGTCAACCTTTCATGCAGTCGCCCTTTCTGTAATGATATTTACCTGTTTTACAAAAGCCTGCCTTAACTACTACATATGGTATAGATGAATAGCATTTCTCATCTAGACTGAAAATTTCAACTATCACATAAACCAATACAAACATTTTATTAAATCAAATCAGATAAAGTAGATTTTGTTTATTTTTTAAGTTTCATTGTTTTAGAAACATTAATAAACTCACAGAGTTAAAAATTCAAAAATTATTGAAAAGAAAACAATAAAAATCCTCTGGAATCTCAGTCAACTCTCCAGACACAACCAATTTCATAGATACCGCTTCTATGTGTTTATTTGTAGGTGAAACACAAACACAAATATATATATATATATATATATATATATATATATATATATATATATTTATATATTTAATTTTTCTACTTTTTTGACAAATGATATTTCTTAATACATTTTCTTCTGTTTTAAAAATGTATTTTTTCAAGATTTGCACTGAATTCTAAGCAAATTTTTACAGTATAATCAAACTTATTAAAATTAGTCAAATAAGAAGTATGCATCGTTTTGAGGGTCTCTAACAGATAGCCATACATTATAGTCACAATTTATAAAATGATGTGTCTTTTCTTGGTTCATATTCCAAAAGAGATCATTTTGTTCTATCATTCACCTCCACTTTTAACAGCTAAGTTTTATACTCAATTAAATCATAAAGTAAAGTAAAGCAGGGTGTAGACATCAAACAGACACCCCACCTTCAGAGATCCATTTCTTAAGGAGAAACGGTAACATCCGTAGGTCAGTAGTGGAAATAAGATGGGGGAGAATTAAAAGAGAAAGATTGAAAATTTAAAAACAATTTAAAAAAAGAATTTTTAATTCTCTTTTTAATATTTTCAACATAAAATTAAATTTGACTATTAAAGATCCATGTGAAAGATATACAACTTCTGTGAATTTTTGATTTTTTTTTCTTTTGCCTTGGCAATAGTTTACTAACATCAATTTTAATACATATATTACTCCTTCACTTATGTGCTCCTTATAACCTAGAAATAGGAGGACCCCAGAGGATGAAATTAATGACCCAGACTAAAAAATTCTATCTTGATTACCTATTAAGGTTTTAAAATCCATAAAGATGTATAAGGCTATTTTAAAACATTTTAAAATATATATTGTTTGGTAAGCTTTTAAATACTTATTATTCCAAGAGTAATTATCCTGGACATCATATGAGCAAATATATAAGGGTCCAGTGATAAAAGGATGAAGCCAACCTGTAGCTGGTAGTAAAACATAATGCAAAATATATGCTAATATGTTGAACCAGCTACTCAGCTCCAGTGTGCTTTTGTCATGCAGGGGAAAAAAAAAAATTCTCCTGATACTCTAGGTTTTTTAAAGAAATCAGAAATTTGAATTCTTATTTGCAATCTTCTAATTTCTACGTCTCTGAGAGACAGCTGATATTTTGTGACTAGTAATTTAAGGTATATAACTTTACATACTCCTGTCCTGGTGAATTCCAATAACACTCTACTAAGTCACGCAAAAGTTAAGCAACTGAGGATCAGGACCCAAGGCTTAATAAAAAACAAAAGTTCAGCAGTAACTCTCGATGCCTAAATTCTGATAACAGTTCTCCCATTTGATATATTAATTCATTGTCACTGAATAAAAAGTTTTTTTTGATTTTCTCTACTTTGTCTGGAAAATTCAGCAGGAAATTTTTGTTGTTGATTTCTCTTTGCTACAGGTGTTTTTTCTTCATGTTCAATAATTATTTCAATTAAACTGTCAGAATATGTTTTATACTTCTCCAAACCAGGCATCATAGAGGACAGTGTGCATAACCTTTTATAAGGAAGTTTAGAGAGCCTCCAATGAATATAGAAATATTTTTTAAAATCTAAATGTCTTCTCAGTTCTAAATAAAGAGCACTAAATAAATCTCTAGACAGATTACTGTTATAAGAAAAATAAAATATTTGGTTCTAATCATACATGGCTTTAAAACTCAGTTTCAATGAGGGCTGAAAATAAAGGACATTAAGTTTTGCTTTGTAAGCTCTTCTAGGAATGAATTGAATCGGCCTCTTGAAATGGCTCCTAGTCATCATTTTCAAAGGCAGTTAATGGCTATACTAGATATAAATCATAATGTACATGTGCACTGATACTTGCTAGCTATATTAAGGCCTGAGTCAGCACTGGCCATGGCTGAGCAAGATCAGTTTATTTGGTGGCTTTCACCCAACTGGAAAAGTGTTGCAGCTCTCCTTGCGGCTATGAAAAACCACTCTGTCTTGCACCCTGAAAGAGGACATTTTTTGAACTTACAAGATTCTTGGTTATAGTTTTAGATTAACCCATTAAGAGATTTAAGGAAATTTAAATATGGCTTTTAGCAATTAAGAAAGCAACTGTAGAAATTGTAGTTTGAAGGTAGTCAAGAGATATTATAATCCAATCCTTTATTTTAAAGCTAGGACAGCCAGAAACATAGCAGGATGACTACTCAGGCAATATAGCTTGTTAGCATCCAAGCTGGAATGAGAACACAGGTTTTCAGAATATAAAGCATGTCTGAGGTCCTCTACTATGTTGCTAAATGTCAGGATTTAGTCTTCAGCCATGCTAACATAAAAAGAAAGACCAGAAGAGGTGGGAAGATGGACTTGAAAATAACACTGATATTTTTTTTTTTTTAAGATTTCTTACAAAGCATTTCACTGAGATTATAATGTTTTCTCTTTTACTGAGAATCATCAGAAACAACTCCACAAAAGAGACAAGCAACACAGTTTAGAAACGACTACAATAACCTTCCATAAGCAACAATTCTTTTCTAAAAGATATTTATTTTAATTTATCTTTTGACTCTCTTCTGCAGTAGAGCTACAATTCTGGATGATGTGGGTGTGAATAGTTACCATAATATGAAATTTAGAGTTAATAAGGTAAATAACAATTCTGCAAATTATTTTAAGTAAGTGATTTTTTGGTTCAGGATGAAGTGATAATATACTTCTGATTAAGGCTTACGGAAATGATGTTATTTCATTTGTTCTTTAAAAATTTTCAGTAGGCGGAAATAAAGGTATTATTTCTGACATAGTTGTATTTTTACACATTTTGTTTATTAAAAATAGCTAACATATTATATTATAACATATGATATTAAATTAGTTTCAGCTGTACATCATAGTTATTCAAGATTTATATATCTATGAAATGATCATAAGTCCAGCAACAGTATAACACTGTACAATGCTATCATGATTATTATTCACTATATTCTCTACATTGTACATTACATCCTCGTGACTCATATGTTTTATATTTAAATTTTGAAACTCTTAATTCTCTTTACCTTTCCCTCCCTTTAAAAATTTTTTTTATTATAGTTGATATTCAATATTATTTTATATTAATTTCAGGTGTACAGTATAGTGGTTATACATATGTGTGTGTGTGTGTGTGTGTGTGTGTGTGTGTGTGTGTGTAAAAATTTATGAAGTGGTCCCCCTGACTAGTCTAGTACCGACCTGGCACTACATTGTTATTACCATATTATTGACTCAGACACAGGAAGTAACAAAATAAAAGTATGGAGGTAGTGTGATGGAAGTATATCAGGAACATAGATAGCAAAGGTAGAATTTAGTTCAAAGGTAGTATACTCAAAGGTAAGAGTTAAAGATAATCTTGGTAAACAAAAAACTTTGAATGATACACTATGGCACTTGGGGGATACAACATGGGAATGAAGAACCACAGAAGATATTTAAATAGAGAAGTGATAATGATAGAAACTATTTTAGGAAAATTATGCCAAAGATATGTTTAGGATGAATTGCACAGGGATGATATCCAAAGGAAAGAAGAATTTAAAGACCTACATTTGGATGGAGCAGTCAAAATGTATAATACAGAAACCTATGACTTTCTTCAAATAAAATCTGCATATCTTAATAATTAATTCATTGGAGACAGTGAAAATGTAATTAATTCAATGAGAAAATGAGAATTTCAGGAATTCCTCTGTGGAGAAGAAGGAAAGATGATTCGATAAAGGAGCAAGAGAAGATACAGTCAGGATGTACAAAGCAAACAGTGAGTGCTGAATTACAAAAATAACCAAAGAAAAAAGAGGTTCTAGATGAAGTTGGCATTAAGGAGAAAACTGTTGAAGATTACACACACACACACACACACACACACACACACACACACACTTCATTCCTAGAAAATAAGGGTGTAGATTTCTGCTTGCAACAAAACAATGAACTGGAAACATAGTGAAACTTTTCTGATACAACTCTCTTAAAATTATTTGAATATATATATATTTAAAACTGAAATAATGCAAAATTAATTCAATTTCCCAGAAGCCAGCTATTTTTTTTTTAATTGTGAATCCATAGGGATAAAGTGGTTCCAAAACAATATTTGTTTTGAGTTTATCTACTAATCTCTGGCTACCTAAAGCATGGTATTTACCAAGTAAACATAAAGGGGCCAAATGACAAAACCAATGCTATATACTGAATGAAATTTTAGACTGAGGGATCCAAGTAGAGCTATAATGCTAAATGCACAAAATCCTCAGTGAGTGGAGCTAGACAATGGGGATGGATACATGTCTTAGTTTTAGATCTAGGAAGAGCAGAAAATAAATATCTGTGAAACATTTTACTCACAAATTTATATTTTGAGCTTGTGATTAAAATCTATATTCTTGATAATTTAAAACCCCAAAGTAAAAAATTAAAGAAATTTCTGGCTGGAAGTATCTTCAAGCCTATGACAGAAAAACAAAAGCAAATACTTTGAAGATAGAAACACTTTAATTCAAGCCTCAATACTATCTTATTAGTATAGTTTTACAGTGAGTCTTAAGTTTATTGTGAGCCCTTGAAATTTATTTTAATTTTTGCCTTTTATATAAATTTAAATAAGATTTAATTTTTTAAATGTGCTAGGGTTTTTGACAAGAATTACACCGAATATAATAATATTGAATCTTAAAATTCATTAACATGTTATCTATCTTCATATTTAGCTTTTTGTTTTTCTTTCATCAGTGTTTTTTAGTTTTTAGTATTCAGATTATACATAAATTTGTTCAATTTGTAACCAAGTATTTTATTTTTGGGTGCATTTGTAATGGTATCTGTTTTATAATTTGTATTCAATGCTTTCTTGCTAGTACATAGAAATGTAGTTGCTTGAGTATATTACTTTATACCCTATAGCCTTGCAAAATTTGTGTATAACTTTTGCAAATTTATTGTGATTCTTCAAATTTTCTATGTAGACGATGATGTCATCTTTGAATTTCAACAGCTTTAGTTCTTTTCTAATCTGAATTAATTTTATTTCTTTTTATTGCCTTATTGCACTTGTTAGAACTTTGAATGATGAATATAGGGTTTTTTTGATAAATGTTAAATTTTGATAAATGTTCTAATTTATTAAAATGACCATATCGTTTTCTTCTGTTCACATGTTGAATTACATTTATGGGAAATACTATTTTTCAAGTTTTTTTCTTTTTACATGTTGCTAAAATGAATGTCTTAACATTTTATTAATAATTTTTTTCTTAAATCTACAGCACCTGGTATTCCTAAGTGGTCTCCCATTCCAGTACTAACCAGGCCCGAGCCTGCTTAGCTTCCGAGATTAGACAAGGTTGGTCATGTTCATTATTAACAATTTTTTGAGTCTATGTTTATGAGTCTATTCTTGTGGATTCTTCATTGATTTAGATGTTAATATAATGCTAACGTCTAAATTTTGTTTTATTTTTCTAAAAATTATTGTGCGAAGATGTGGTATTATTTTTTCTTAAATGTATGAAAGATTTTCACATTAAAATCATTTGGGCTCAAAGTTCTCTTATGGAAAAACTTTCACTAGAAATTTAATTTCTTTAGCAGATTTTTTTTAGTAGACTTAGGGGTATTTATATAATCTAAGTGAGATTTTATAATGTGTATATTTTCTGAAATTAGTCCTTTTCAACTACTTGTTGAAATATGGGCACAGAGTGCTTATGGAATTATTTATGTAATAGCCAAAATAACAACTTCCCCTATCCCAACAAATGTCCATATTCTAATTCCCAGACTCTATGAATATACTACATTACACAGCAAAATTAACTTTACTAGTGTGATTAAATTGACGATCTTGCAATGGGGAAGTTATCCTAAATTATCCAGGTGAGCCCAATATAGTCATAAAGTCCCTCATCAGAGAAAGAAGAAGAAAAGAGAGTCAGAATTAGAAAAGTTGATATGATGACAAAAGCAGAAAGAAGGAAGATAATGTAAAAATGGAACCAGCAAAATAAACCATCAATAAAACAAAGGCTCAACCAACTAAATGGGAGAAGATATTTGCAAACACCTTCCATAAGCTGCTAATATCCAAAATATATAAAGAACTCCATAACTCAAAACAAAAAAAGAACAAACAATCCAATTATAAAATGAGCAGAAGACCTGAAAAGACACTTGTATCCAAGAAGACATACAAACACCAAGATATATGAAAAGATGATTAACTTTATTAGCTATTTTATTAGTTATTAAGAACATGTAAATCAAAGCCATAATGAGATATCACCTCACACCTGTTAAAATAACTATTATCAATAATACAAATAATAATGTGAGGAGAGGTAGTGTGGAAAAAGGAACCCTCATACACTGTTGGTGGGAATATAAAATGGTACAGCCACTATGAAAAACAGGATGGAGGTTCCTCAAAAAACTAAGAATAGAATTACCATATGGTCTAGCAATCCCTTTTCTGGGTATCTACCTCCCCCCACCCAAATTGAAAATATTTATCTATAAAGCAATATACCCCCTTATGTTCATTGCAGCATTATTCACAGTGGCAAGGACATAGAAACAACCAGTTTCCTTCAATAGATGATTGAATAAAAAAGATGTGGTACATATATCCAATGGAATATTATGCAGCCATAAGATAAAACAACATCTTTTGCAAAAACATAGATGAGTCTTACAAGTATCATGCTAAGTGAAAAAATTCAGATGGAAAAAGTTGAGGACTATATGATTTTACTTATATGTGTGATATAAAATTGAAAGCAACAAATGAACAAAATAAACAAAAAAAAACTCATAGATATAAAAAAAAAAATTAGTGGTTACCAGAGGGAACAGAAGGATAGGAAAAGTAGATAAGGGTAAAGGGGGTCAAATATATGGTGATGAAAGATTTGACTTTGGGTGGTGAACACATAATGCAATATACAGATAATATATTATAGAATTGTACATTTGAAACCTAAGAAATTTTATTAACC
This sequence comes from Macroglossus sobrinus, assembly GCA_004027375.1. Taxonomy (NCBI): domain Eukaryota; kingdom Metazoa; phylum Chordata; class Mammalia; order Chiroptera; family Pteropodidae; genus Macroglossus; species Macroglossus sobrinus. Next base: position 84,340 of record PVKZ01002060.1, read on the forward strand.
AATGTCACCTAATAAATTTAATGAAAAAGAAAACAATGATAGAAACATCAAAATAATATCTGAAAACCTCAAAAATAAAAAAGAAAAAAGAGAGAGAGAGAAAGAAAGAAAGAAAGAAAGAAAGAAAGAAAGAAAGAAAGAAAGAAAGAAAGAAAGAAAGAAAGAAAGAAAGAAGGAAGGAAGGAAGGAAGGAAGGAAGGAAGGAAGGAAGGAAGGAAGGAAGAAAAGAAAGAAAACAGAAAGCACAGAAAGAGAGAAAGAAAGAAAGAAAGAAAGAAAGAGAGAGAGAGAGAGAGAGAGAGAGAGAGAGAGAGAGAGAGAAAGAAAGAAAGAAAGAAAGAAAGAAAGAAAGAAAGAAAGAAAGAAAGAAAGAAAGAAAGAAAGAAAGAAAGAAAGAAAGAAAGAAAGAAAGAAAGAAAAAGAACAGAAAGAGAAAATGGAAGCAGATGCCAAAAAAATGCAGGTAGCAAAAGGAAACTAGCACACCTTTTACACTATTAATGATTGTGTGGTCTCCATCATGTTACCCCTTTTATTTCTGATATTGATAATTGTGTTTCCACTTTTTTCCTTTTGTTTTCTCAGTTTGATTAGTTTTTCATTTATATAATCTTTTCTTCAAAATTTAATTTCTATGATATTCTCCATATCTTCTTTGTTTTGATTAGATTGATTTTATTTCAACTTTTTAACTTACTTTTAACCGTTTTGGATTCAATCTCCTATTTTTTTTCTCTAGTTTCTTAAATGTAAAGCTTAACTATTGATTTGAGACATTTTTTTCTTTCATAACAGGGATTTTTCACTAAAAAATTCTTTAAGCAATGCTTTAATTAAATTCTACTTATTTTGCTATGTTTCATTTTTATTCACTTTATAATGTTTTATTATGAGAACTTCTCTTTGACCCATGAGTTATTTAGAAATATTTTGTTTAAATTGCAAACAATTAAGATTTTGTTATCGTTCTGTTGATTTTTTTAACTTAAATCTCTTAACTATTAAGTAGAACACTCACTGCGTGATTTCTATTCTTTTAATTTCTTAAATTTTGTGTCCCAATATGGGATTTATCTTGGTTATCATTAAACATGCACTTAAGATGTATATTTGCCTGTTTCTGTGGTGAGTTCTATAAATATCAGTGAACAATAAACAGAAAATTGCTCCTTAAATATGTCATCATAAAAATGGCAAAAACATAAAGAAAACAATTTTGAAAGCAGATAGAGAAAAATGAGACAGTTCACCAAGAAGATATAACAATTACAAATATGTATCTCCTTATTAACAGAATCTCAAGATATAAAGAAAAAAAGGTAGAACAAAATAAAAATAAGAAAAATAGGAAATAATAAAGACCAGTAATCAATGAAATAGAAAACAGAATCGAAAAAATTAGTAGAACAAAACTTTGGTTTTTTTTAAAGATCAGCTAAACTGCCAAATGCTTAGCTTGCTTAATGAAAAAGATTGAGAAGTAATAGAAATAACCCAATATCAGAAATACAACAAGAGATTTTCACTGTAGATCTGACAGACAATAATATAGAAGCAGGATGATAATATAAACAATTTATGTCATCAAATTTGATAGCTTTAGTAAAATGTATTTCCTGAAAAATGCATCATATCAACTTACCAAAATTGACATAAGAAACAGATTCTGAAAAGCATAATATCTGTAAAATGAATTGAGTTTATAACAAAAATCTTTACAATTGGGAAAGTCTTCCTGTCCTAGATGGGTTTACTAATAAATTCTATCAAATTCTGAAGAAAAAATAATACCAATCTTACACATACTATTTCAGAAAATTGTGAAAGAAAATTTATGGAACTCTTTATGTTGTTCCATTTATTGGTATAACATTTTTGTATGCCAACATAACTTTAGCATGCAAACCTCACAAACATATTTCAGAAATGAAAATTATAAACCATAAACATAGATAGATACTTTCTTTACAAAAGACTAGCAAATATAATTTATACATATGTAAAAAGAATAACATATCATAACCAAGCAAAGTTTATTGAAAGAATGTAAGATTTATTTAACATTTGCAAATCAAATAATGAAATTCACAGTAGTAACAAGAAAGGAGAAATACTAGGTAATCATTGCCACAAATTTGGAAAAAGCGTTTAATGAATTCAGCACCTAATGAAAAGGAAACAATGGGCATAAGAAAATTTGGGAGTGATGAACGCATTCATTACCTTGATATGATGGTTTCATAGGCATGTGTATATGTCCAACTTATCAAATTGTATACTTTAAATAGTGCAGTTTTCTGTATCTCAATTATAACTCAATAAAGCTGTTTTTAAAAAGTGATAGAAACGTCACTGCTTGGAATAACAAAAGAGTGAAAGCCAATGTACCTTTGACCCAGATTTCCATGACAGACACCTGGGTTACCTTGGATCCCACCTTCACATGGAACCCTGGCTCCCCCTCTTCTATTGCAGGTTTCATAAGTGCTGCTCCATTTCAGCTCACTCTGTACTCAATATGTCTGACATTTAAAGGATTTATAAGGAACTGTGAATGAATAGCTTGTTACATTACTCATAAAAGTGATTTGTATAAGAACAGCTTCTTGTGAAACAAGGGGATGGGGAGTGGCAAACTGATGAGTTTCTTGCTCCTGATATCAGCTGGAAAGGTCTTGGCAGTTTGGGGGAAGCCTAGGAAATCTAGGAAATAACACATCAAACCTAAACAATTCAAGGTCATATTTATGCCTCACTGTAGTCGATTTGTGATCAGGTGGTCAATTGTCATGTGTAATCAGGGCTCTATCTGCCCTGTATGCCATGCGTGCCATGTGTGAATGTCAAAGATTCTCACAGTGGCAGTCATTAAAAAGTAAATTGTAAATAATTATACTACTTCTAATTCAAATCGGAAAAAAAAAGCAAACAAAATACTTTGATCAACTAGGAAGAGTAGGAGATTTTCTCAAACTGATAAAGACTATATGCAAACCCCACCCCCCCCCAAAAAAAAACACCTTTACATTCTTACAGTGAAAGTCTGAATTATTCTCCCTTGCTATATGGAACAAGAAAAGAATTTTTATTTTCATCACTTTTATTTACACTATCCTAGAGTTCATAATTATTCACAATTGGCCATCAAACAGGAAAAAAAAAATTAAAAGCAGTGAAGATAAATTTTCCACTCAGTGGCTAACCTTGTAATCAGCTCTTTGTTCTGCTTCTGTAGACATGCTTGCTTCATAGGCCGAAGGGCAGGATGACCTCGGGATCAACTGAAGACTCACCTTCCCCTTTGCTTGTTCTGTCTAAATAACAGATGTATCCCCTTTGCTTGTTCCGTCTGGATAAAAGACGTATTGCCTTTGCTTGTTAAGTCCTATAAAAGTAAGGTCACCCTTGAGCTCAGGGCCCAGATCTTCGGAGTGCTAACATTTCTGGGACCGCCGGCATAATAAACCCTTAGTTCTTCAACTCTCTGAGTGGTGCTTGGTTTCTCGCTGGTCTGATTTTTCTGCAATAACAGAAAGAGAAAAAATGTCTTTCTTTGCAGGTGATATAATTATTTACCTAAAAAATCTCATGAAATCTATAAAACAACTATAAGAACTGATAAGTGAATTTAGAAGGACCAGAGGGTACACAGTTACTATACAAAAATCAGCTATATTTTTTTTACATTAGCAACAATTGGAAAATAAAGTGAATATGATAATCCAATTTGTAGTAATTCCTAGAAACATAAAATGCTTAGAAATAAATTTTAAAAAGGCATCAATGATCTGTAAACATTATTGAAGATCTTTTTTTTTTTTTTTACGATTTAGCTAAGTGAAGGGATATTCCATGCTTGTAGATTAGAAGACTCAAAATTCCTTAAGATGGCAATTCTCTCCTAATTGACCTGTAGTTTCTAATGTCAATCAAAATTATAGCAGAGTATTTTGGCTAAAATTTTCAAGTTTTTTCTAAGATGCATATAAGAATAAGACCTAGAGAATATCCAAAACGGTTTTTAAAATGAAGAAAAAGTGGAAGAATTTACCCTATTTGATGTGAAGATTTACTATAAAGATATACAAATTAAAACACTGATATCAGTGAAAAGACAGACATATAGATCAGAGCAGTAGAAGAGAACCCACAAATAGGTGGCAAGGGAATTCAATGGGGAAAGGAAGTTTTTTAACAAAAAGTGCTGGGTTAACCAGGTTTACTTATGGAAATAATTGAGTATTTATTCAAACTGAACAACGTACATTATATATATTAGCTTTAATTAGTTCACAATTTGTAAGGAACTAGAACTAAAAATATCGAAACTATAAAACCATTTCTTTTGTAAATTGGTTATTTCTGGAATAGATGGATGTTTTTGTTTTAGTATATCAATCATATATTCTTCAGCCTTGTTAATTCAGTACAAATACTATGTTTATTTATTTTCCTATATTTTCATCAACAAATATGTATAAGCTGCAGATAACAAAATTATGTCTTTTTCTTTTCATTCACACATTGTATCTCTCTTCATGCTATTATCTTATATTGACAAAGCATTCCAGTATGATGTTATGTAGAAGAGGAGCTTTGATTATAGGCACCTTTGTTTTATTCTTAATTTATAGTAATGTCTTTCAAGCTTTAGCATTAACTATAATCTCCGTTATAGATTTTGGTAAAAAAGATAAATAGTTTTGTCATATTATTAAAATCAATTTATAACCTTTTATTTTCTAATATGTTTAATATATTTATTGACCATTAAGAAACACTTTTTTTTAATCTGTTGAGATGATAATCAGATTTTTACTTTAAATTTTTGGTGTCATAAATTATATTAATGAATTATCTATACTTATTATATTTTTAGATAAATCCATTCATTATCAAATAATTATCTGGACTATTTTTGCATCAATGTTTCTCTATGGGCTTATTTTTCTTTGTAGAACTATGTTTATCTGTGTTTGGTGCTGAAATTACACATAAATTATACACCCTTGAAATATGAGTAAATACCTTCTCTTCACACTTTTATTTATTTTTAATGATGATACTGGAGTATCTAAAGCAAGTGAGTGCATTTATCAGATTTGCTTTTTATATAGGTTGTTAAGATCAGAATGGAGAATAAATTTTAAGTCAATAATACTGTAAGAGTCCAGGAAAACAGTTAAGAGACTAAGGATTCTTTTCTTCATATAAACTTACATGATGAAGCAGCAGCAATATAGATAAGGATTTAAGAGCGGTCAGTATAAGGCGAGATCCATATAATGTAGGGACAATTAGATATGTGGGTCAAGGGCTAATAAAGTTTACAAGTGTCTGGTTTTAGAAACTCTAAAACTCATTGTTTAGATAGAAAACAAACTATTAAGCATGAAAATAGTCATGATAATACTGACATTCCTACAATAACTGGTAGTCATTTAGAATTTACAGATATAGAAGAATTTAATATTTTGTATTTCTGTGAGAGACTAAAAATCATGGTTGTAACCAAAGGAGTAGATGAAAATATTTTACTTTCAGTTAGCAATTTGGTAGGAAACAAGAATTCCATGAATTGAGTTGTGGGAAAGTATGATTTAGCCTCGGATTTTATTTGTTTTGCCAGAAGCTTGTTGCGTTACTTTTTGTCAAGTTCATTTCAGAACCAATGTACTAGTGGTTCCCAAAGCTGAGGCCTCAACATTTTGGAGTTTTAGAAATCATACAAATTCCTTGCAGCTGAGTGATGACAGCTGTTAATAGTGTTGCAATCTATCCTTTATACTAACAGTCTTGGATATCGGGCTACAAAAGAGGTATCTTAGTAAACTAACTAGCACAAACAAGTGTGATAGGCTTTTATTTTGCAGCCCTGATGTATAATTTAGATCAGAAATTGTTTTGGATGGCATAAAGGACTCTAGTATAAAGGACTCCAGTAAATATAAATGCATAATCTTGTTTAGGATTCTCTTTGTAGACTAATAGCTACCCCTCCTAGGACTATAATAATGGCAGGAAAATAGAGTAGAGCCTGAGCACAGCTCTAGTAAAAGCCTTTGTTAAATGACTTTACACTTGGTTATATAAAAACTTAGTTCCTATCTTTACAGAAAATATATCCAAGCAATCCTTGTTCTTGTGCAAAAGAACATTAATGTTTTCTTCTTCAGATTTCACCTACAGTAGGAGTATCATGTAAATTCCTTTCATTCCCCAAAAGTGGCTGCTATGGAAACGAATCCTGATGCATGACAGAGAAGGAAAGCTAGCTGTGGTGTGCTTAAACAAAGAGGGTGTAATTTCCACAAGAATTCCAATTGTATGCCCAAAGAAGAGACTGGGAATTACACTACACAGCAAACCTAAGGAGGAGATTGCTAATTCAGCTTTGCCAACTATCTCTTTTCAAGGCCCATAATTAAAAGTGAGCTTCAGGGCACTAGCAAAGAACTCAGATTTCCTCTGAGTCTGAGGAGCTTGTAAATTGGCGGCTCTTTACAACTGCTTTCACTCTTTTAGGTCAAGAGGGGAAGGATTAATGACTCTGTGTGGTGGAATAAATACTCCCCTAGTGGCTTGAAAGAAGAGATTGCCTCACTAAACCTCTAAGATTACATACCAAGGGAGTATGGCTTTGAAAAAAAGTTAAGTTTGCTGTAAAAAGCTAGTTATACTATATCAGCACTGCACCTTGTATATAGTTAAATGATTATAAAGTTTTGTTCATTACATGCCCTATATTATACCTACATAATTTGGAGCTTACCAGATATATTTATCAGGTTTATATTTAAAGGTCTATGCCAAAATGTACCTTAGACAGCTGAAGTTATCTAAGTACTCTAAGAAATGGAGTTTTTCCTCAAAATTCCAAGTCTTGGAATTTATTTTCCTAGAATATCTCAGACATGGTTTAAAATTTAGTCATATTAATATTTATAAACCATGCTTCCAAAGCTCCCATCCTTTTCTGATATAATAAATTTCTAGCCTCTGTTGATGAAAAAAACTCCAAACCTAAGGGAAAGTTTAAAAGAGTTTATTTGACCCAGGAGCTGAGGATTAGGCCCAGGAGCAAAATCTCAAAGGACTGAGAAAATACTCCAAGGAATAGCAGTTTTGCAGTTCTTTTTATACATTTAAAATTAAAGGAGGAAACGTAAGGAGGTTGAAAGAAATTCATCGGTGGTAGAATAAGGAGGTGGGAGAAAGCAAAGTGGGGAAGTCCCAGGACTGGACAAAAAGAAAAATGGAGAGGTACATATACGTTGGTAGGTACAGAATAGTAAACATTTAACATTTACAACAACTAGATATGATATGCAGGCAACAAGATAACAACAAAGAGTTTCCATGTTGTGATCCTCTGGTGTCAGTAGGTCTGTTTCTGAGGGGCCTGGAAAGGAATATTACTCTGACATTTTAAAGATATGTTATCTCAGATGCACAAGAAAAATAGACAGGGTTCACCTGAGGGAAAGATTAACCATTTTACTAAAGAAACTATAGGCCTGGGATGTGACTTCCCTGCCCTGTTAGGAATTAATAATCAGAAAATCTCATGTAATTACTTTCAATCATTGAGCTTCTCAGGTCTACCAGACAGCCCACTAAGCTTGTCAGATTTTCTATATGGCCTCTTTTCATTCACACCTCAAGCAATGTCTTATGTGTGCTGATAAACAATGGCTGTAGACTCACATAAAAGTCCACTTCTACTTTGATCTGCTTTCAAGATGTCCTTGAAAATTGCTTACTGCAGGTATCTTTTTGGCTAATTTTGGTGCCCAGAATCCAGGTGCTCTGCACCTGGCTTCACCTCTGCTGACAGACACTTCTGCTGACAGTGTCCTTCAGAATGCCAAAGAGTCAAAACAAAATTGAGAATCCTAAGAAAACCTGGTGTGGCAAAGCCTCTTCCTTCATGATGTATGTAAAAGTGAGGAGAATGGTACTCTCTTGAGTTATGCTTATACACAAATAAGAAATAAAATTGATGCTAAGCACTTGTGCTGATTATTATTCAGCATTCTTCTGAGTTCTCTCATACATAATCTTATTTAATTTTCACAACAGCCCTGTGATGCAGGGTTTTAGGCACTGAGGGTGTGGGTTCAGAGAGAAGAGATATGTTCCTTACTATTAAGGCTCTCTTTCTGTTTTCTCTCCTAAATGTCCTGGGTGTAATGAGTTCTCTCCACTGAATGTGATAAAAATTTAATATCCCTTCACATTGCTCAACTTGAAATTTTTCTACTTTGTTCTAACCCCAAAACACCTGCTGTGGATTACCTCACATATGGTCTCTCCTTGAGTATGCATAGCTCAACTCTCAGCAAAGGATTCTTGGGGGAACCCCCCACCACGTTTTTCCAGACTCAATCTCTGTACAGTTCTCTTCTCCATATTTGTCTTCACATGGTATCCCCTTTAGCAATTCTAACCTCTGATATTTGTTGCCTAACCTCAGCAGGATTCCAGCAGTTGGTTAGGAAATTTTCCTTAAGCAGAGAACCTCATTAGAGTAGGGTTCATTTTGCAAGTTTCCCTTTACCCAGGGTTGCAGCTTAGATTGGCCTATTTTTCAATGCCTCAAAGCAGTTACCTCATATATTTTGTTAATTTTATAATTGTTTAGTTGTTAGTCCAGTACCAGTTAAGATTTTCTTGGCTGGAACCATAGCTTCTTAATTCCAGAGTAAGAAATAATTTTATTAAATTTTTTTCACAATATTATTAGAAGAATGAAAGGTACCAACTAGGTAATAGTCTATAAATAGACTTCATTTTATTATGTTAAAATCTCTGCATTAGATGCAAATGTCTCTTGGATGTTTTTAAAAGCATATTTATGTGTACTGTGTTTAATCACCTAAAGAACAAGGACTGGATACATATATTATTTGATATTTATGTCTTGGCAGAAAATCCCAGCACAAAAGATTAATAATATTTGGTGAATGATTAATTGAATGTATAAGTAAATTATTCTCAAAATGTTTCAATGTATCATTAATGTTACGGTTATAAATTGTATAGTAGCCATTCTTTGGAGAGAATATTTTCTTTGTCTGAACTGTAGGATTTCCTACTATGAGTGTAGACCGAGATATGAAAAAATTACGGCATAGTAAACCATTATATGGTAAAGAAGGCTAAGGGGTCTGTGGAAGCTAGGATATTAAATAAGAAGCTTTATATATCCATATTGGCATGGTATTTTGAATAACACTAATGACATATTTTTATTGATATGGCATCTACTCACAACCTATAAAAGTAGAACCCTATTCTAATCATCCTTGGGCTGGTTTAATCCAAGACTTAGATTGCCTTAAAACTTATGTCACTTGCTCAAGAACGTAGGGTAAGAAAAATTGGGCTGGGATTAGAAATATTTATGTGAAAGTAGTGAAATGCATATACATATTAAAACTATTTTACACAATTATAGGTGTTAAACTTACAGAAAAATAATACTGGCTGTTTATTCAAATTTAATAAGACAAATATTCATAAAGTACTTTAGAATTAAGAATCTCTGGGAAGATATATACATTGAACATTATATTTTTAAACTGTATTATCTGATTCAATTGTATTTATAATAGACTTGTTCCAGAGCCTTTGGAATAAAGAAGAATATTAAAATTAAATTTGAAGAAATAAGTTTGAAACTTTATTGTTTCATGATTTCTGTGTGATATGATTTTTTGTGACCTTAAGCAAAGTTAAAAACATTGTGTTAGTGTTTCTTAATGTTTAATGTGAGAATTAAATCAAATAATAAATTTGAAAAAACCTAATAGATTTGTTCAACATGTGTTTATAGAATGTGTAACTGAATGTATATGATGTATATGTATATATATCAAAAACAATTCAAAAGTCAAATTCTTAATATTACTTATGCTGAATACCTCTAAAAGTTAAATCCTGATATTTAGAGTAAATGCTTCATATTTCTGAACAACACAGAGGAAAGAGTATTATACCACTCAGTGAATCATTTTTGTCTTGAGTATTTACAAGATAAAATCCTCTAATCTAAATTTAAGCATTTTTCTAGGCAAGACTCTATTTTTCTTTTTATATTCATAATCACAAAAGCTCATTCTGCTAAAGTCCTGTATCTTCAAAGGATCTTCTTATGGTAGTAATATAAGGGTGTTAGTACTTTAACTCTAGCCAATTTAAAAAAATTGGCGATATCAGGAAATCAATTTAAATGTTACAATCACATAAATAATGAGAAAATACCTCAAATGTGATACCCTGAATATATGAAAGGCTTAAACACAAATATTAAATATGTGAAGTTAATTCTCAAAAACTAATGCTAACCAATATCAAAAATAAAAGGAAAAATACAGTCTACAGAAAAGTAAACAAAAAAAAAGTAGGGTGGTAGCAAGAAAAACTAAAATATCTCAATTATTTTCTTGAATTTCAATCAATCTTTTTGTTACAAAGGCTCTTTTAAAAGGCTATAGATAGAGCTCTAATTAACATTTTTATAAAGTTTTAGACTTTGTTATCTTTATACATTTCTAACAAATTTTCTCTTCATACAAAGCAGGTTTTAATCACATAAACTAAGAAGAGGGAGCATCATGATATTTTGTTCAACATACTGATTTTATTAACCCTCAATTAAGTTAAATGAAGTTACTCCTTTCCTCATGATATTCCAATGACTTTCTATATCACTGTTATAAAAACGCAAAGTCATCACAGTAGTTTGCAGATCTTTATACACACATTTTTTTTGAGGATGAGAGATCTTTTTGCAATAAAGGTTAATATTCTCTATCTTCATTGAGTACTAGTTACTTGCATGTTTACATGAATTATAATTCAGTTAAAAAATTTAAAACACATTGATTTTATACTTTAAATGGGTGTATTTCATTGTATAAGTCAGGGATCCCCATCTCTCGGGCCATGGACCTGTACCGGTCTGTGGCCTGTTGGGAACCAAGCTGCACAGCAGGAAGAGAGCAGTGGGCAAGCGAGTGAAGTTTCATCTGTATTTACAGCTGCCGCCTCAGTGCCACCTCAGATCATCAGGCATTAGATTCTCATAGGAGCACCAGTCCCAGATGCTAAAAAGTTTGGGGTCCATTGAAGTTATATTTGAAGTTATATTTTAATAAAGTTGAATAGTCAGAATAGAGGATGAGGAAAAAAAGTAATATTAAGATACAATTTATTTGGTGTTTCTATTTAAAGGCAAAACCTTTTTATTTAAAAATTTTTGAATAAATAAGGAAGTATATACTGATTAATAACTAACATTGTAGACAGTTTGAAAATTATAAGAAATCATAAAGAATAAAATTAAGTTATACAGTGACGATTTTGCTTTAGTGTGTATTATTTTAATTTTTTAAATGCTTTTATTTTCTGTGGTTGCAATGATACTAAATCTATTTTGTATTCTGCTTTCTTCTCCTTAATTTTAGGAGTTTTGTATCAGTCACAATGAACAGAGGAGCACTGCTCTGACAGCCTGAATGCCCAACACTGGGTGTCAGCACTTTGCAATCTGACCACTCAATAATACATTGAGAACCACTTAATAATCATAAATACGTCTTCTCCAATTATGTCCACTGCCCTATTTCATGATGTTACTGGGTTAGCATTATAGGCATCTCTCAATAACAATAATATGAAGTTCCAACTTGGGTCTAATGAATTTTTTTGTTTTTTTGCTATAGTCTGTTTGTAGAGTCAGTTTCATCCTTGGATTTTTCTCAGGAAGTTATTCCTAAAAGTTTGAATCATTACCTGAGAGTAAGAGTAAATCCTGCTACTAGCAGGTATAATAGTGGAGAAAGGATTTAGAAAAAAACATATGCTCATTCTTCTCTCCATACTATATTGCTAAAACAGTACATCTATAACATTTTCAGCTAGATGTCCCATTGGATTCATTCATATAATGGAAAAATTTACTTCAAAATCTAGCTATTATTGTGATAGTTTAATATTTACCAAATAATTTTTCCTAAAATTTCTAAAGTAAATCTTCAAATTCACAATATATTTTCTTAATAAAAATTTCTACTGACATTATATAAACAGAATTTAAAGTTTTAGTTTTTTTTTAATTGAATGTTCTAAAAATATATTCTGGTGATTTTTTTACTAGCAAAATTTATCTTATTTAGGATATAAATCAGAGAAACAATAGGAGTTACTAAAAAAGTAACTTATATAAGAGAAATTGATCTAATTTTCATATATCACTCCCTTGAGTTTCTAGTGATTATGTCTAATTATTCATTAATTATTTTAAAATTCACATTTAAGTTTCTTCTGAGAAGAAAAGAATAGAGAAAAAAAGTTTTTCAGAAAAAAGAGGCAATTTTGAAATTCTTAAACTTATAAAAATGAAATGAAAACTTCATTTATATTTTAAAAATTAATTTGCTATCCAAGTATAATGAAAGAAAAGGAGTCACTTTTCTAAGATGATAGTACCTCTATTAACAGTGTATCAACAGACTTCTGTAAAATTGGGAGTCTTTTCAAATTGTTATTGCCAATGACATTGATGTTTTGGGTGTGTCTATCTATATCAGAAACTATTCTAGGAGGAGGTAGGGACACAGGAAGAACAATAAATTGTGCCGAGAGGTCTCTTTCTTTCTTCCCCAGTAGGTTTCTATAAAATATCATTAAAATGGTAGCAAGTAACAGAGCTAGAATGAGAAGCTAGACCTTTTAATTCTTAATCTTTTTCTCTATTTTAGCATCATATAGGCAAATTCATTATTAACACATGAGGGCATTTTTAAAAGTAAGAATCCAGAGAGGCCATGAATTCAAGCAATAAAGCAGTCAATCTGGCCCAGTTTCCTCCCTTCCCATTTGTTAAATAAGGAGTTCTCTGTTTAGTTAGTAAAGGTTTATTCCATAATATCAAAGAAAGAATATAACTCTTAAAACAATCTGATATGAGTAGCTGAAATTAAATCATAAAAATCTTAGTCAACTATTTCTTTATAATTTTTGATAGAGACATACTGTTTAGAATAACAATTCTATCTACACCTCATACTTAATAAATACTTGTTAGGTCAGCTTTCAAGTTATGTTACAATGTGAGAAGGTCATGGGGTATATGAAAAGAACTAACTGGACATTTAGGGAGTTGAGTAATTAGTTTTATTAGCATAGGTAAACCTCTTAAATTTTCTAAATCTCAATTTATTTATATTTCAAATGAGAAGCTATGTCACAGCCACAATTATCAAAGTATACTGTGTGTATGAATCAATCTGTGAACTTTGTTAAAATGTATTTTGTGGCTCTTTCTTTCTTGGAAACTTCAGTTCTCTAGGATTTGGTTGGAACCTAGAAATCTGCAAATTAAATGATCACCTGAAGTGATAGTATCTCAGAGTGTCTGTTGCAACAGTTAGAAAAGCTCAATTAGATATTTCCTGAAAGTTTTTTCTAACTTTAAAATACTATAACTTAATATTCACAAAGAAAAAAATAATTGAGAAAGCATCACTAATCTTAATGTAATTGAATCTTCATTGCAATTTTATTAGTAGTCTTTTTAATTGATAAGGTTTATATCTTAAGAGCAATTTTGGTACACAGCAAAATTGAGGAGAAAGTACAGATTTCTCATGTATTTCCACTTTCCACACTTGCACAACCTCTCCCACTGTCAACATTCAAACCCACTATGGCACATTTTTTTTACAATTGATAAACCCACAATGACACATCATTATCATTTAAAATTCTACAGTTTAAGTTTTACTCTTGGTGTTAGATTTTGACAAATGTGTAATTACTTGTATCCACCATTTTACATAATAGTTTTATTGCCTTAAAAATTCCCTCTCTGCTCTGAATCAGTAATCTAGATATAATTGAAGCTTCATTGCAATTCCATTAGTAAACCTTTAAAAATGAATCACATTTGAAGTATATCTTGCTTGTGTTATACATTGGCATCGAACAGTAAACTCTGTTTAAGTCCTTGTGTTTTAAAAGCTTTGCAAGAGCTTGATAATTCTACTTGACCCATGCTATTTTTTTTTATATAATAATAGTGTTATGTAGAATCTGAAACCAGATAGTGAAGCTATTTCACCAGACTTAACACCCCAGATAGTCATCATCAGTTTTTAGCTATAGAAATTTGAATACCACTAAAAAGAACAACTATCATTTTTTACTCATAAAGAAATTATTTTTAAGCCTCAAAATTTTCTCTAGTTTTTTAAGTAATTATGTCCAATGCATTCCAAATGATAATTGATAAATTAAAATAGCTTGGAGTTTGCTAGTTTTGAAGATCACAGAGGTCCAGTAGCTTGCCCACAGCTCTTAATCAACAGCTATAGTCCCTCTATTGTGCTCTGGCTATAGGCTTAAAAATGTCATGGCTTATTTAAAACTCAACAGTTTTAAGTTATCTTTGAATCTCTTTTTGGTAATATTAGTAAATAAACCATCAGAAAACCAGGATGTCTATCAGTAGGTAAAATAAGTCTCTAGTATTCTCTCATCACTTTCTCTCTTTCACTTTCATATCCTGAACGTTTACCCATTTTACTACTCATTGCCATATTGTAAATGAGTTTATATGAAATATAATCTAAGGATATTAAAGATACTTAGGATACTAAAGATTTGCTTAATATACTTAGAAAATATAGTACTTTTGACAGCTCTCTCATCATAGTAAGATTATTGAGTCATAGTTAAGAAATATGGCCTAAGTATACTCACATGAATAATGAGAGTTTTGGGCTCTGATATCTTTTATAGTGGAAGCACACTGTTTAGAATGGTTGGTTCTAGAATCAGACTTCCTGTGTCCACTTATTAGTTCCATCACTTGATTGCTTTTTACATTTGGGTAAATTATTTCCATTCTCTGATTCAGTTTCCTCATCAGTATAAAAGACATGATCATAATAGTACATACCTCATGAAGTTCTCTGTATGTTAAAATAGAATACATGCAACTCAGTCATATTATTTTACAAGTTGTAGCTGTTATTATTAATTTATTCAAATATTAAGCAAACAGTTTGTTCTATAAATTTCAATAATTCACTATATAATTTGAGCTCAGTTTGTGATTCTTTAGTTGCCTCTATGGTTTTGGGTATCTTCTGACATGCAGGTTACAATTAAATTACTAGTTATAAAAGGTTACTAAAGGTGTTTGTGTTATGTTAAACATTCTATTATCAATTTTAATTTTTTTAAATGTAAGCTGCAGTTCCTCTAAAAATGTTGAAGTCAGCCTTTATTTTAAAATGCTTGAAACATTTCACTAATATAATTTAATGTATTGGTATTAACAGAATTCTCATGATACAGAAGAATAAATGTACTGTTAAGATATAGAAAGAATTAGGGAACTATGAATTTAAAGTGCTGCTTCAACTTTTTTCAAACATTGTAAATGTAACCATTGATGTGCAGTTTCCTACTAAAGTTCAGCAGACTTGAAAGCTCTTTTTTTTCTTTTATTGTTTAAACATGGTAATTACAATATGGTGAAAGAATAAGCCTTATTTTATTTTTTATATATAAAAGCACTCCCAAACCATAACTGAGACAATTTTTCCTATAGTTCTAAATTATTTATTTAATATAAGACTGAAGAAAATTGGTATATGGAACTGGTGTAGTAATGTCAGTAAATGTTAAAGTGGATTTTGGAAGTCCTTCCAGTATATAATTGATAAGATTGATAAGTACGTATTAGGTTGCTTTGGGAGAATATAGTGCACTAGAACTTTACCTCAACAATAATCACTACTTATTAAATATATACTGTATGTGAAACTATAAGCATGTTATATTTTAGTCTTATCTAATATCTCAAAAACCAGTGCTGACTTCTTATAGAGTTAACATGAGCACCACCCTCATCTAAATTCTCCTCAGCTCCGAAAAATACCAGGGACTAAGTCTCACTGAATTCACTTACATGTACGGTTCTAACCTAAAGTCTGAAATGAGAAATCCTGTCTGAGATTTAAAAAGCAAGAAAAAGAAACCATTGTTCCCCAGAAAAAATTATCCCTTTGAAGATGCAAGGTTCAAAGCAGCGTCCATATGAGCTTCTTGAGAGGAACCTGCATCACAGCTGCAGTCTGAGACCATCTGGAGAAGCTTTCTTAAAAATGTTGAAATTTGCCATGGCTTTAAGCTGAGCTCCTCATAATTATTTATTTCAGTGCTGTTGACTGACATTGGTGATGTTCTTGGCATTCATGTCCTCAACTCTCCAACAGTTGCTGAAACATTTAAACTCTTTCTGCTAGTAACATGTAAGGTGACTTCTGTTTGACAGACAAACTTGAATGACGCAACTTGATGAAGATCGTCAGATTATTATCTCTTTTTTACAAATCAAGAATGTTAAGCTCAAAGAGGTTATGTAACATGTCCAAAAATCACACAGCTAATAAAAATACATGGCTATCCTGAGATGTGTTCCTAATTTATTCAAAGAAAATTTTATCCCATGAAAAACACATTAACTATTAAGTTCTAGAGTTGATTCTAATAGTGGTTGGTGTGTTTCATACCTATATTGCATCTATTATTGAACACAGAAGAAAAGGCTATATATGGCAGTCTCAAACACTAATATAAATTTCATTCAGTATAAATTGATTTTATATCTAATAAATGAGAAGCTTTAAATAAGAACTTTATTATATAAACTTAGCATATGCTCAGTTTTGTCATCCTAGTTTCCCTAGACTGAACCAGGCTTAAGTGCCTGGTGTGCCCTGTCTATTCATACTAATACACAATGACTTTTGAATCATACGGCCGCCAGTAGAGGGGAACCTGGGACCAGCCACGTAAAGATTAAGAATTTTACACAAAAGAAAATAAAGACCAGCAGCTTAATTCCTCAGGAAGGGTAACATAGAATTATGAGTGTGTTTAAGGAAATTAAAAGTCAAAACGCACAGTTTTATGTAAGAAGGCAAGTGGGACTCTACAGACTGACTCTTAATTTATGTTTTGAGATACCTTACTCTTCCAAGATTTAATTCAATTCTTGGACGCTTCTTTGAGTGATGCCCCATCTCTCTCAGGCAAAAATCAATAATTTCTTCTTTAGCTCCATGATCACCTTATGCATGTCTTCTTTACAAGGATGTTAAAATTTTGCCTTTTAAAAAGGTAGAAAGAGACAATATTTTTACCTTTGGAATGCCGAGAACCTAGAACAGCACATGGAACATTGTAGATGTTTAATAAACAGTCATGATAAGAATAACATTATATTATTTCCCACTCAGTTTTTTGAAGAATGATACCAAGACCAACACAGAGAAAACTATATCTGTGATTGATGTACTTATTCAGAGCTAAAAAAAAAAAATTGAGCCTTAATGAAAAGGCCACCTTCTGATTTCTGGATGAGCTATTTCTGAAGAAGCCCTGAGACACATGCACCAGTGACTTCAAAATGTCCTTTGATACAGCTGTCTGAAGCAGTCTGAGCATCAAAAGAATAAAGGAGAGTATCAACAATAGAAAACAAACAGAAAGGCTAACTAGAGACATTGAGTAGCCTTCTCAGCCCTCGTGTTGCATGAGTTACCTTAAGGTTCCAGGAGGGGACTGTGGGGTAGTGAAGATTAGGGTAAAACAAGCCCACCAGTGGAATGCCAGAGATTTAGAATATAAAACATTCCAAATTGATATTCAAACCGGAGAGATTTAATTTGATTTGATTTCCTAAAGACAAATGAAAAATGAAAAACAAACTTACCTATATACATATTTTATATCATGTGTGCTGCAAAATATTTTAACAACAGCGTAATGAAGTTATAATTCACAAACTATACATTTTACCTATTTAAAGTACACAATTCAATAGTTCATAGTATATTCACTGAGTTGTGAAATCATTATCACAATTAATTTTAGAACTTTAGAAAAAATTCTTGTACTCAGCAGTAACACATTCGTCTTCTCCTCCCCTCAACCTCCACTACTGTCACCAAGCCCTATGTCACTTCTAATCTATTTTATATCTGTATAGTTTGGCCTATACTGGACATTTTGTATAATGAAATCGTGTAAACTGTGAACTAATTTAGCATAGTGATTTCAAAATTTATCCTGTTGTATCATATATTAGTACTTTACTCATTTTTATTGCCAAGTAATATTCCAGTATGTGGCTACACAGTATTTTATTAGCTATCAGCTAATGGACACTGGGTTATTTTCACTTTTTGATTACTGCAAATAAAGTCTCCATATACTAGTTTTTTGGGGTGTATACTCAGGAGCTGAGTTGCTGGATCCCATGTAACTCTTTATTTAACCTCTGGAGAAAATGTCAGACTGTTTTTCAAAGCAGCTGCATCATTTTACATTCCTACCAGCAACATATGAGAGTTATGATTTCTCTATATCTTCATCAACACTTATAATCTGACTTTTTGAGTTGAACTAACCTATTAAGTGTGAAATGTTATCTTGTTATTTTGATTTGCATTTCCCTAGTTTTTAATGATGTCAAGCATCTTTTCATAAACTTATTGGTCATTTGTTTATCTTCTTTGGAGAAATGTCTTTTCAAATTCTTTGTTTCTTTTAAAGAAGATTAATTGTCCTTTTTTAAAATGAGTTATTAGAATTCTTTATGTATATTCTAGATACAAGCCTCTTATCAGATATATTATCTGCAAATGTTTTCTCCAATTCTCTGAATTTTAATATATATATATATAATATACATATAAAATTTTTGATATACAAGATTATGTCATCTGTAAATAGACATGTTTTTAAATCCTCATTTTAAATCTGGGTGTCATTTATTTTTTTGCCTAGTTAACCTGACTAGAACTTCCAGGATAATACTGAGTAGTAGTTTTTGATAATGCTGTAGGATATAAATTGCTCCAGAGTCTGCTATGATTAAATTTGATCCCCTTTGCAGAGATGGTTTTCAAGGCAAGACTTTGAGGTACATTCAGACTCTAGGAACACTCTTAGCTGTCTATTTCCCTGGAGTTTTTTGGTTTGCCCCACTTTGTCTTGCCTTATTCTAGGCATGTCATGCCTCGAATCAAAACTGTACCCTATAATTGTAGGCCATGAATAAAACTATACTAATTTTCATATGTCAAACAATATAAACATAAAAATATGGAAAATATTATTTCTTAATTCTATGTCAAGGTAACATCACTTACAATGTGAATTGTTTTATACCGTAGTACCATTTGAAGAAAAGATTATCCTTTCTCCATTGAATTGCTTTTGCAACTTTTTCAAAATTAGTTAACCACAATATGAAGTTTATTTCTAGACTTTTAATTCTACTTTATTAATCTGTATACCTCTCAGTGCCAATAACACTGAGATTACTACGGCTTTATAGTTTTTACTTTATTTTATCATTTAAATAAACATGGCTATCATCTCATGTCAGTGTTCATAATTTTGAATAGTTTAATGAGTCTTTCTAATATTTGTATAAGAAGAAACAGAATAAATAAATCATACTTTTTCAACTAGTGCCCTTTGGTTTCATTAAAATAGTCTTCTATGTTTTTATTTAAATTTTTTATTTTTTGACACTCACATGTAGTCTATGACTTATTTGGAATTGATTTTTTTTATAGTATAAATTAGAGAAACAATCAATTTTATATGAGTATATAAATGCTACTGAATCATTATTTGAAAAGACTACAGATTACTCATTGCTCTGTAGTTCAACCTTTGTCATAAATCTATTTCTTTAGACCTTTAATTCCTTCATTAATTTTTTATAGTTTATTTTTAATCATGTACATCTGTTAAATTTATTTCTAGGTACTTGATATTTTTCATATAATTGTAAATTAGGCTTCTTTGTAGTTCACTTTTGAATATTGTGCTCATAATCAGACTTGCTAAACTTTTCAATTAATTCTAAAACTTAATCTTTAGATTTTATTGAATTCTATCATTCTATCATCTGTGAACATCTAGAGACTTTGTCTCTATACCCAATCTTCATATTTTTACATTTTTAGGGCTTTGCAGAATTTTTCAATATTAAATAAAAGTGATAATTTTGAGCATCTTTTCTTGTTTTTAATTGCAAATAAAAAGATTTCAATATTTCACTTTCAGTATGTTTTTTTAAAATAGTTTTATTGTTTTTCTTCTTTTTATCTTTGTTTCTTTGTTGTTATTTGGGAAAAATATTTTTTTATAAAAATAAGAAAGTTCCATATATAGTGTTAAGAATTTTAGAAAACATTTAAAAATATAGTTAATCAAATGACTTTTCTTCTTTAGTCTAATAATATGTTACGATATGTTGATTGTTTTTTTTTTAAGATAAATTTTGGTAATATTTATATACTGGTGAATTATGTGGGCTAATATTTATTTAGGGTTTGTATCTAGTATTTCTTTAATTCATCTCTAATTGTTCATTTTTTGTCAATTTTAGTTTTAAGATCATGATTGTCATATAACTTAAGAGATGTATCCTTATTCTAGTCTCTGAAAGAATTTACTTAAGATTTGAATTATGTTCTCTTTAATTACTTGGCAGATTTTTCTAGTGCAATCCTCTAATCATGGAGTTTTCACTGCGGTAAAATACTAATTCAATTTCTGTAGTAAGTAAGAGATTATAAAAGCTGCTGGTTTGTTTTTATATATACATTTGTTGGGATATGTTTGCACACAATATCTTATTTTCTTATCTTTTGGACCTCAAAAAATCAATGAAGGTTCTTTATTACTGATATGAGTAATAAGATCTCTATCTTATTACCTTTGACAGATTTTTATCACCTTTATTAATATTCACAAAAACTAATATTTAACCTCGTTAATCCACTTTCATATATTTGTTTTCAATTTTATGAACTTCTCTATATTTTATTGTTTATGTCTTAATTGTTTTGTATTTATTTTACTGTATCTGAGTTCTAATTTTTTTCTTTAGTAACTAAAATACACCGTTAGCTGTTAAATTCTGCCATTACAATTGTTAATTTCTCTACTCTTTGTAGTTCTATTCTTGCTTTATCTACTTTAAAGCCATATATTTGGAGATTGTATATATATATATATATATATATACATATATATAAATATATATATACATACACACACACACACACATATATATATACATGTACACACATATATATGTAAATATATATTTATAGTTAGATTTGTTGTATTTTCCGACAAACTACACATTTCAATTTTGTAAAATAACCCTTATTGTCTCCCTCAAAGTTTTTTAACCTTTCTTCTGAAAGGAAAAAAAATATCAAAATCGATCTCCATGGAGAAAACTGGGTCACACCATCTCTCCCTTTATTTAATGCTCTTCCTTTATTTTATATCCAATGCTATTGACAATGACACCTTTCAACATCCAATTATATTTCTTGTTATTGTTCCTTCTTATTTGTGACACTGAGTGGTAAGTTTTCTATGTTCTCTAACAAAGCTATTATGAAATAGCAAGCAAGCATGGCATAAAGGCCATAGAAGCTCATGATTTTATTTTCTGCTGTGATTATAATTTATATAAGCTAGCAGAGGACTTAGAAATTAGCATAGTAAGTAATTTGTTTTTGGGGAGTGAACAGCCTAAATTCTCTCCTTATAATTGTTAAAATCATCATCACCAACATCTAGTGTGCACAGACAAAGAAAGTGTTACCTATAATGAATACTACCTTAGCTCATCAGAAATAAAGAACATTCTTCTTCTTCATCTCATGAAATCTGTATCTATATGTATCCATAATAATGATTGTGTTTATTAAAATTACATAGCCTCAATTTTTTAACATGATGAATAAAGCTATTTTTAGAATGCTATTAGAACTCATATTTTAAAGGTTCCAACTAGAGAAAGTTTCCTTAAATGGAAAATTTGTATGTATCATTTTTATTGAAAAAAAAAGTTAAAAAATGTAAAATGAGAAGATTGCCACAAAATGTGTGAGGCAAATTTTCATGGGATAGAGACTATTGCTAGCTTTTCCCACAACTTAATTATTTTATGCATTAGAACAACTTTATTTTTTGGTCTGAATCTATCAACATTTTTTTTAAGATATAAAATGAAAAGAATTAGTAGGAGTAATACCGAATATCTATGATTTATCATTTAGCCATTATGACTGTGTTTGGCTCACTGATTTTTAGTAATTTAAATGTATATAAATCAGAATGTACAGTTGACATGATGTAAAGATTTGTTAGAGAATCTGCAGAAGTTTTCTTATTGAATTGAAGAATTTATGGAGAATAGGAAAAGTACTATAGCCTGAAAACAGAAAATAGTCTATGCAGGTTGAATTAATCATGTCACTTATTAGATGGATTTCTTTAATTTGAAATGTGAAATAGTAAATCTGGTTGATATACACATATATATTTATATTTACACACATGCATGCACTAGTCCCCCCTTGTTTGTGGTTCTTCTTTCTGCAATTTCAGTTACTCAAGGTCAACAACAGGTCTGAAAATATTAAATAAAAAATTTCAGAAATAAACAATTCATAAGTTTTAAATTGTGCACCATTCTGAGCACTGTGGTGAAATCTCCTGCTGTTTAGTTCCATCCCGCCCTAGATGTGAATCATCCCTTTGGCCAGTGTATCCATGATGTATACAATCCCCGCCCTTTAATCACTTAGTAGTCATCTTGATTATTAGCTTCACCATAGTGGTATGGCAGTGCTTATGTTCAAATAACCCTATTTTACTTAATAATGACTCCAAAGCACAAGAGTAGTGATGCTGGCAATTTAGATAAGCCAAAGATAAGTATAAAGTGCTGTATTTAAGAGAAAACTTACGTATGTACAGAAAAAAAATAGTATACTTAGTGGCACTATCCACTGTTTCAGGCAGCCACTGTGGATCTTGAAATATATCTCCCATGGATAAGAAAAGACTTGTATATATATGTAAGATTTTATATAAGATTTTGTAATTAATTATATATATATATATAATTAAGTTATATAACAATTATAAGTAACAAATTACTTATAAAATTACTTGTCTAAAATTTTAAACTCTTTGTCACTAACATTTTAAAAGACTTTTAGGGTATTTTCATCACTTCTATAACGATATCTAATGTTGGAATTATTCATTGTTTGTGTTGTTAACATGTGTATATTTACAACTTTGATAGTATTTCTGAATATTTCCTTTAAATTTTGTCACTTTCCCCCCTCCAAATAATTAAGAAGTTGTACCATTATTTTTCTATTCAAAAATTACAATATGTAAAATGAAATACTAGAATAAATCTTGTGAACGTATTTAAGGATTTTGATTCAGTCACTATGATTTCCAGAAAGGTTGTAATAAGTTTCACTTGCACCAGCAATATCTAAAAGTGGTCAATTCACTGTCCTTTTACAGAATAAAATTTAATTATTATTTATAATTCTTTTGTTGTATACAAATTTTATTTGTTAGTATATCAAATGTTTATTGTTCTATTTTTATCAGTGTCTGTGTTAGATACTGGAGATATAATTAATAGACAGAAATGTTATGGACTTTGTGTTTCTGAAATTTCCAATAGAATGGGGAAGATGTAAATAAGCAAATCTACAAATGTAAAAATACAACCTTGGTCAGTGCTATGAAGGGAGTACAAGATGATATGTGATTATAATAAGAATATCAAATATCCTTTGTGTTTCATATAAAACTGCCATTAAGGCATGCTCAGTGAACTTATAACTAAAGGAGGAATAAAGGCTACTAGACAAAAGAGCAAAAAAGTGTTCTGCAAAGAAAAATATGTATAAAGGGTTTGTTGTAGGAGAAAGCATTGCTCTTTGGCAGCAAGACCAGTGTATATGAAGCAGAGAGAGAACAAGAATTGATAATTTGGGTGCCTATGAACCTGGAGAAGTAGGTAAGTTAATTAAAAAAAAATCTTTCTCTTGGCTCTAAATGAGAAACCATTGAATTGATAAAAATACAGAACAACAATATTTGAAGCAACTTAAAAAAATTTGGTTTTTATATGGAAAACCATTTGAAAGAAAGCTCATATGGATTCATGGAAATAAAGCAAGCAGATATTTGACATAAAAGACAGAATATTTGGAGGTACATTTGATGGGAGTTGGTGATGTCTTGGGCATTCAGGATAAGGAAAAAGGTGTTTTCAAGGATAACTTTTTTTTTCAGCTTCATCATGAGATGGAAGGAGATAAGGAAGAGGACAAGTTTTGTGATTGAAAGCATCATAAGATTTATTTGGATGCGTTAAATATGAGTGGCCTTTGAGAAACTGAGAGAAAAAAAACTTTCAAGTGTGCTTGTTTATATCCATGGGTAATTTGAAGCTCAGCTGGAGATACACAAATGAGAGCAATCTGTATAATAATTGAATGCATGGATATGAATGCAATTATTTAGGGAGGGTTGGGAGTTAATATAGAGTAAGTTAATGGGCCATAAAGACAAAATAATCACTAATGACAACATTTATGTAGTTTATTGTGAATTGTGCATCTTTTTCTGAGAACATGTTTTAGGGCCTTTGATTATTTTTCTGTTGAAGAATTAATGATTTTCTTATCAATTTTTATGTGTACTTAAAGGTTTTAACAATTATACTTAACTTGCCATTTACCTTTATTATACTTTAAAGTGCATATCTTTGCACAAGTATTTAAATTTTTATCAAGTTATATCCATTGCCTTTGTCATTTATTATTTTAGTTGTTATTTGTTGTCAAATTGTCCTATTACTTTATTTTGTTTTATATTATTTTACTTTTATTTAGAAAAAGTTTTCTTACTAATGCTTACATTAACCTCTTTTCATTTAAAATTTTTCCACTCAATTTGTTTGTAAAATGTGTAACATGAAGTGCGAATCCTAATTAATTGATTATCAGATATCTACTCAATTCTCTGAACTCAATATTTTGAGTAATGAACTTATTAGCCATTGAGGTTTATTTTTACATTTTATTCTATGAAGCTTTTATATATAATAATACAAAAAGCAATTTCTAAATGATTCGTTTTATGTCATAGATTCTATGACTATTTGTCCATTTACCATATCATTTTGAAGGAATGAACTGTGTATATATGTGAATAGATAAATATGTATATATGTAATTTTCTTCAATGTTAATTTTAGTAAAGGCTATATTAATGGAACAGATAAATGTACAAATGGAAAATTTAAAGTAACTGATTAATGGATTATATTTTTAGCCTTTAATACCATTTTTGTTATCTATAAGACACAATAATGAAAATAGGAAATATTAGGAAGATTAGATAAAGGTGGTAATACACCAGAAAATATGATTTACCAATACTTCAAAATTATCATAAATAATTTAAATACACTAAAACCAAGCAGAAGTTTTTGCTTATATAAAATTTTTGGAGGATGTTCACATCCATACATAGATTTGCTAACTGTTACTATGTAGCTTTTATTGAGTGTCTAAGTTCTGCTTTGATTCTGCATTCTTGTCTGTAAACACAAGCATATATGAGATCCTTGTAGCAGACATGTGCTCGTCTCCTCACATCTACTTTTTTATTTTCTTTCCCAATAGCTCTAGGCTCCTTTCTGAGAATTCACATACTTCTGAGGAAGTTGACCTCACTACCACTCAAGGGGCATGGCATATTATTCTTTCAAATTTAATCAGTATATTTCATCTCTCCTGGCCATGGATATGGACATAAGGCCTAAGCCAGACTAATCAAAATAAATATTTAACATTTTTTTTGAAATATTAGAAAAAAAGACATTCTCTATTTGTTGGAGATTACGGTAGATACAAGTAGGGCCAGGAATTATATCAGGCACTTTTGCTACTGTTAAATGCAAAATTCAATAGAGTAA
The DNA here is from genome assembly GCA_004027375.1 of Macroglossus sobrinus. NCBI lineage: Eukaryota > Metazoa > Chordata > Mammalia > Chiroptera > Pteropodidae > Macroglossus > Macroglossus sobrinus. The sequence goes on from PVKZ01002060.1 coordinate 110,264, forward strand.
ATTATAAAGATCTTAATGGCTTTATTTAATGATTCACAAATTGGGCATCATCCAATATAACAGAGAGAAAAGAGTTCTAAGGAGCTGTGCAAAATGCAAGACTTTCATAGGCATAAGGGAGTAGGAACAAGGAAGTTAGGCTAGGCAAAATTTACACTGGGTATTGCAAGGTCACTTTCCTTTAGGGGATGGAATGAGTCTTCAGGCAGATTATTTAACTAGTACTGAACAGGTAATTCCTGACTGGTTTAAGATTTCATTTATGGGAGAGTTAAAACTATAATTGTCTCCATTGGTGATGTGATGCTTAACATAAGTGCCTCAATTTGGGGCCTGTTAAGAGATAAAACACCCTAAGTAGTAAGCCTAAGCACAAAAGAAAACAAGGATAAAAGAGTTACAGAAAAGTAGTCCTGTTGACATAGTCTACCTCTGTGTGAAACTGTGTGTGAAACCCATCCTGCATTTAGACCAATAATTGCCTTTTATTTTTAAGGCAGTTGAATTTGTCTTTCTATCAACTGTAACTTTCATTGTTGAATTAATTCTGATATAGTAATCTACAAGGCCTTTTCCAGGTTTAATGTTTTCCATTTTATGATATTTAAAACTTGAAATACTTAATGCCACGTAATTCAATGAAAATATTTTGGTCCATATTAACCTGAGATTCTGCCAAATACATTAAAAAGTAGGCGATATGACACATCTCAGAAATCAGTAGGCCAATGAGACATATTCCCAGAAGATGTGTGATCTTCAGATCTTTAGATAATGTATGAGGAATAAAGTAATATTTAAATATTCATTAAATATAATGCTAACTTAAGAATTTCCAAAATTTCTGGGCTCAGTGTGGCTTTCACACACAGAATTTTACATCTGACCAAAACCATGCCTGCTTGAAGAACACATGTAGATAGTGTTCACTCCTGAGGGATCCTGCTCACCAGGACTGAAAAACAAACTATAAGCCTTATATTTCAGCTGTAACCCATGTCTCCCTGTAGCTAATACACCTCCAATTTACTCAAAAATTGCCCTAAGTTTTGCATAGGATGTAAATCAAACACCCAGCGCACTTCGGATAATCTCAAATTAATAATGACTTAACACAGGGGTTGCAAAAGGCAACCTCCTTGCCTAAGGGTCTGATCAACTTTCTGCAGTTTGTATTCCTGAGTCCCCACTTGATCAGGTTAACCTTAAATATTTTACCCTGCCCTATCCTGCTACCTCACCTTCTCTGCTCTAACTCTCTCTTAGTTAATCATGTGAATAAGAATCTGCATCTCACCTCAGCTTGTAGTATTTATTGCTTCCTGCTTTTCCCCCTGATACAAGTTTCTGCCTTGGGAGCATGACAAATTCTCTAATTCCCTGAGAACTGTAACTGCTATTTGCACTTAACATTTTCTCTTCAGAGGCCTGGAGTTCAGATCCTGATGACTTACTGCCCAGTAGCATGCTTTCCTGGGGGTTTCTCTGAAACTCTTTGCTTCTGGATTTTATTACTTAATTTTCTTTACAGCATGAGATTGGGAGATGGGGGCTAGTCCGAGGAGGAGATTTTAAAAAAATATTTCAAATGCTGATATGTTCTCTTGGAAATCTCTTTAGTATGGCTATAATGTTGAAATGATTGTAGATGTAGAGATAAAGCAATTGAAGTTTAGATATAGATTGCTATGTGTATACTTATTTTTCATCTATATATCACATATTGGGAAGGGTATTTTTCTTCTACTTGGCTTCATGTGGACTATATACTAGAATTACATACTAAATGTCTGTCTCCTTACTGAAAACTTTTTGTTTTTATTTTAAATTAGAACGTCTCTTTTTATATTTGGACATAGAAAGGATTGAGAGCAATTAGCCCTCTGGGATTTATTTTTTGTTTTCTCACTTGTGTTCTTTTCTCTACGTGACGTAAGGATACAGATCCACCATATAGCATCATGCTGTGTAACTTCAGTTGTGTTTTCTTCTGTTCTTACTTTTTTTTAAATCCAGGATGCAAAACACTTCTATGAAGTAAATGTAGGTTAGAATAAACAATAGGTAGCCAGGAGAGTTTTTCCAAATTGATATAATTTGTGTGGAAAGTAGAGAGGAAAACAAGCCAACATTTGAGTGAAATATAGTAAAGGGGTCTAAGCCAATAGAGGCAGTACTAGACTGGGTGACCCTAATGCCCCTTCCAATTCTGAGATTCTGTTTTTCTCTAAAATTATAGAGACTAAAATAGTGAAGATTTTAAGTGGTAAGGCATTGTTACTTTTAAGTTAAAATCTAAACATTTTCATATTTTAACTTTCTGAAAAATAGAAAAAGATTTGGTGATATTTAAGTTTGACCCAAATATCATGTATTTTTATATTTCTCTTATTGTGTTAATTTTTTTAGCTTACGTCAGTTTCAAGAAGAACCCAGAATATTTCTGATTACTTTTTACTTAAGAAATGCTGTGCTTTTAAAGAGCTACTTGGTATCTTGAAAGCTCTGATAGAGTTTTCTATTAATCATGTGGGGTTTTTTTGAGAGAGAAATTCACATTTCATTAATTCTTTTTGTAATAAGTTACTGTTTTTGCTTATATAACACTGTTATCTGTGAGAAATTCTAAATTCCATGTGGTTAGATACTTTTTTTTTGTTAAGCCACAGTTAATTCAACAATTATTTTTCTTTTGAAAATTAACAAAACTGAGATTCAAGCAAATTTAGTGACTTTGTGAAAAGCCACAATAAAATGGAATGAATAAAAAAATCCAATTCATTACTTCCAATTACCCACCAAGTTATTTTCTAGGATTAAAATGTAAAAGACAAAATTCATGTAAGTTTTAAATTAGGCAAAATATTCATAATTATATTTTATGTATTTAAAATGACAATATTTAATTCTTTTGCATTGTGAAACTTTTAAAGTTTAATTTCCACTTCTCACTTACATTAGCACAGTATTTTGTTCTACAAAGACATATATATATATATATATATATATATATATATATATATAACACTTATGAAAAAAGACACTCAAGACATATCAAACTAAATAAAATTTTTATAGAAAATCTTACAGGCATCATTATCTACAGCCAATATATTATAGTAAGAGTAATAATATTAAAAATTTAAAATTATTTTATAGCTTAGAAAATTATTTTACTTGTTTAATAGAATGTCTGTGATATAGGTATTGTTTTCTCTCCTTTTATAGATTAGAAATCAAAAACTAAGAATAGTGAAGAGACAGGCTGAAATCACTTTCAAATTCAAGTTTTCTCATTTATCCATGTATTCATTCATTAAAAAAGAATATTTACTGAGCACCAATAATGGTTAGGCAGTAGATTAAGTATTTGAGGTTACAAGAACACTATTATCTCCTATTCTTTTGAAACATACCAAACTGTTCAGATGTTACAGAACTTGTCCAATTAAGTAATATTTATTCTCTTTATTTTGTCTTACAAAATAAATAGCAAAGCCTTGCTGCCAACAAAAGATACTGGATTTCTCTCTAGCTTTTTTAGACAGGTTATAATTTTTTATTTATATTAATTTTATACATTTACATTTTTAATATTGATATTTATATGCATCAATAATAATTGGCAGGTAAGCAGAACAGAATTTTTACTTATTAAATTATGATATATGATACAAAACTAATAAAAATAGCTCATTGGTTCCCTATATGTAGGATAAAATTAGGTTAGTGACATCATCTCTTATTTTTCAGTAAATACTTAGGAAATCCTTTTGTTTTCATGAATTTTGTACTAATTTGTTTGATGAGAAGCAATGTCTTTCTCTCTAACATTATCACTCATAATGGGATGGAAATTTTGTCATTAAAAAAGTAATGAATTTATGCTCAATAAGGAATATAATTGCCTCCTAATCAAAGCATAGTGTCTTTGTAACCTTGGATTGTATCCAGCAGACCGGGTCATTGCTTTATGCAAGTTGTGCTTGGATGTTCGCCTAAACTGACTGCTTGCTTTTCTCCATTTTACTTCTCCACTCCTCACCTATATTCCCTTGGAGAAATTCCTTAATAAATCACTTATATTAATATCTCAGGAACTTTTTCTGGAGAATTGATCTAGAAAGAATATCAGCAAAACTTGACTCTTAGAGGAAGACAGAAAAACATAAAAGGAAAGAGGGCGAATGGGTCTGGAGTTGCTTCTGAGTATGTTTCTAACCAGCAGTCACTAATTGTGTCTATGTTTCTAACCACTGTGGTGCTTCTGAGTATGTTTCTAATCAGCAGTCACTAATTGTGTCCTTTCCCAAGTAAACAACCATATCTATATGCATTTTTTATTGCTGTGGGACTAATGACAGCATTGCCTTGGTGTCTTATTTATTTATTTATTTTTTACTTTGTGATGTTTATTTCTCCCCTTTGTGAATAACTTGCATCCTTAACTACAATTGTTTACTGAGAATGAGATTTACTCTTACTCTTTATTCTTTATGTAGGAAACACCCAGAATATAGCAATAGAGGATCATGGGGATTGATTGTGAACCTTAAACACATTCCCCAAATTATGTGTTGTTATAAAATTTAAGAGTATAATGAGAAGTGTTAGAGGTGATAATTTATAAACAAGGTCATGATGAGCAGTGATCAAGATACCCTCTCACCAATCAGTGAATTCTTTAAACCCAATACCCCACCTTCTACCCCTGGCCCTGCTGCCCTTAACTTGGCTCTCAGATGTTACAAATTATGTAAAAACTGGGGCCAACTGCTAGAGAGAGGAGATTTTATGACTTTTACTCTTGGTCCCAGTTTCCATTTTCAATACCTAAGTGGTGCTAAAACCATATACTCTCCCGAAGAGATTATATCATAACTCATTTGGACTATATCTTCTAGGAAATTACACTTCATGTTGAATGACATACTAATTAAATTGATTTGCTTTTCTATTGTTGACATTAATTTTCAATTAATTAATTAATTGTGTGCTGTTTATGTATATGTCTGAGCTGATATATAAATGAATATAGATAAGAGAAAATTGATAGCAGGAGGAAAGTAAAATAGAAAGAGACTTTATGGATAAAAGCTTGAGTCCTGTGATTATATACCTGGTATTAAATCCTAGTTCTGCCAATCTCAGTTAAGTTACACCAAGTAATTTTTTAACTATTGAAGATTTATGCCTCCTCATTGAATAGGATATTTCCTTCATGTAGAAATGAGTTTCCATTTGATGTCTTTCTTCTTCAGCCTGAAGGACTATTGTTAGCATTCCTTCAGTGCACTTTTGCAAGTAACAAAAATTTTTAATGACAAAATTCTTCCAAATGGTAATAACTTCTCCATTTTTTATTTATTAGAAATGTATTTTGCTTTAGTCTTTGAAGATATTTTTACTGGTTATAGAATTATGGTTTGAGAACATTCTTTTTTCTATTTAAAACTTAGTCTTAAATATTTATAATTAAGGTACATTTGTCAAATGTTTATAAAAATTGGTTGACATTTTAATTGTTGATTTAAAATTTAAGTGATGAATTTAAGGAGAATTTATATAATTTTAATATTGAGATATCCCCACCATTTCTATTTATTTAAAGAAAAATTAATATGTGTATATATATATATATATACGTATATATATATACATATATATACGTATATATATATATTGCTCGTCAGACTTCTTTTTAGTAATTTCATATAATTCAAAATTTTATTTTGGCAAATGTATCTCTTATGAATATTTCAGACCACTATTAATACAATAATATAAACCAAAATTATGTAAACCCAATTTTGTGATGCTCAAATGAGCATCCTGGAATTTGAGCAGCATGAGGAATATTACATTTATACCAAAGAATTTTTTGAGCTACTTAAACAAGTGTTATATCATGTTATGATTTATTATCAAATGAATTGAAAACACTTAATTTAAATTGCTAGAATGAATCAGAGTATACAACACAATTTTATTACACAGTAATTTTTATTATTCCAGAGCACAATATTGTTGAGATGCTCTTTAAGTCCTTAAGGTAATATAAAGATAGAAATAAATCCACAGAAATGTGAGAAATACCAATTATTCAATTTTATTAAAATATGTCTAGGATCTTTTATTGGATAGTTTTTTAAAAAAAAAATCTGTGTAGAATACATATACTTCTATCACCATCGGTCTTATACATGTTAATAGGCTTCCCAGCCAATGCTGTAAGAAAAAAAAAAATTGAAAGAGGGAAAGAAGAAAGGAAGGAAGGAAGGCAGGAAGGAAGAAAGAAAGAAAAAAAGGATGGAAGGATAGTAATGTGCCATAAAAATTTGTAAATATAAAATTTTTTAATTTTAGGCAATAAGATTTTTTCCTCAGAAAAAAATAAGAACACCACAAATGACATTTAGTACCCCAAACTATTAGAACTGGATCAAGTAACTGTGTTGGGAGCCATTCTTGCTGAATGCCCTGCAGATGGGGTTGGAGTTTCCTGCAAGCTAGAAGTTTGAAGACCAGGTGGGCTCGTTAATGGATAGCTTGTTACTGAAGGAGGAAGTTTGGCTTAATGGAAAGAGTTGAATGTTCCTTGCCCTAGGGAATAAGAGATGAAACCAAGAACAAGGATGTTTTGAGAGAACTTATGTAAAGGTCAGCAATCATTTGCATATGTGTGGGTGTTGCTTCTCAGTGCTCTTCCAAGGGTATATATATAGAGAGAGAGAAATGAAGGGAAAGCAAAATTTTGCCATGAGTACAATATTTGCTTTCAAAGGGTTGTAGATCACTTCTGATGTAGATAAATTGACAGTAATGATAGCCAATTGTTATTTCATTTTTCTTTAGAGAAACAGAAATAGTAGCAATGCCTCAATATTGAAAATATGCAAATGTCCTTAAATTCATCACTTAAATTTAAATCAACAATCAAAATACCAGATTTTTATAAATGTTTGACAAATTTATCTTAATTATAAATATTTAACACTATCTGAATTTTAGAAACAGAACAATGATAGACTTAATTTAAAAGACAACTATACACACTATGAACAGTATAAAAATAGAAAAAATGTAAATGAAGTAGTTACAACTCTGCCTTTATTTTCACAAAATAAATTTACAATTTATTAAGAAGCGAAGTATACAAAAATAGAAAATCATACATAAGAGTAATTAATAACGAAAAAGTCTATACTCAACCTTGCCAATCATGAAAATGTAAATTATAATAATGAGATAAGATGCTTCAATTATTTGATTGGTAAAGTAAGAAAGAATAAACTCTTGGATTAGGAGACTTCTATTTTTGAGATTTTGAATTAATACAATAGTGTACAGGATAATTTGGCATTATCAATTAAATTTAAAATTATGTAAAACATTAAAATCATTATTTCATTCCTCATTATATCTGCCATAAAAATAATCAAATGTTTACAAAGAGATATGGCAAAGGGAATTGTTGCAGCACTGGCATCATCGAAAGAAAAATGGTTAAATGAATTATGCTACATCTTTACTATGGACTGCTATGTAGTTAAAGCTATGTGTGGTGATGGATGTTAATCAAACTTATTATAGTGATAATTTTGCAATATATTTCAACATCAGCTCATTACGTTATACAAAAAATACCTTAAGCTAGATCTTTTTTATACTCACGTGAACATATCTCTATAGCACATTATAATATAGAAACATAAGTCCTAAGTATATATAACATAATATTTTTGTTTAAAAATTATATCTTAAATATGTTTCTGTAATTGTTTCAAGTGTCGTGGAGTACTACAAAATACTAATACAATGATAACTGATTCAATAATTTAATTAAAACAGTACTTTTTAAAAGTAAATAAGCAAAATGTCAGGCAATATATCTTGTCATTTGTATAAAAATCCTTTAAAAAGAGTTTATAGAAAAAATAAGTATCTAACCACTTTATACTGATAAAGACATACAAATCATATTTATAATATTAGACTTTTCATGTTGTCTACTGAGGAAATGCATATAACCTTGGTGCTACCATGCACATTTTGCAATCATATTTGAGATGTACGTTTTCTGATAGAAATCTAGGTTTCCAAAATGTGTGTACTGACTTATGTATATACATGGACACAACTCAGAAATTACAAGGCATCAGAAAAACCTGTATTACCTATGTGTGTATACAATAACTTACAAATTTTTAGAGCTACATCTTTCACAGTAATAAAACATATACCGTGAGTATTGCGTTCACAACTTAAGACAGTGTCTGGCACTTAATAAACACTATATAAATGTTTTTATTACTATTATTGGAGGAATCAATCAAGAGGATATGACCACCAGTTGACGAATAAGCTAGACCTGGGTAACTGAAGGCTTCTTACCTTCTCCACTGTTCTTGGAATATATGTTCTGTCCACTGTTCCTACAGTTGGAGCCATTTTCAAAGAAAAGGCTTGAGAGAGCAATGTGTTGTTGAGACCATCTGGATGGTATATGTTACTAAACTCAGTTAAGGCTTTTACATAAACTTTTAAGATTCTAGCGGGCAGGTGAAGAGGTTAACTTGCTTACAGCCGCCCAAGACAAGCCTTCTATGTAATTTTCCTTACTTATTAAATCTTCTAGGTACCAATCTGAGGTGGTCTGCCTCTTTTTTTGGTCTCTCCTTACCATTCATGTACCTGAACCAGTTTCAGATTTTACCTGGAGGAACACTTGAGTTTTTGAATCCGTAACTACATTTATTTGTATCATCATTGTCATCCGTTATATTAATATATAATATAACTTAAAAAGCATCAAGTAAAATTGACATATATATGTATAAAATATTCAAATCAAGAGATAACCTATGTTAATTTCCTTCTTTAAGATTTTCAGTAAATGTCTTTTAGCAAATAAATTTCATCATTATCTACTAATTGTGATTGATTGCTATATTTATTTGGTTTAGGCAAAGGTAGAAGTGATTTGACATTTGCATTGCATTGAACTAGTGGCTGGTTGAAAAAATCCCAAGATGATTTTCTGTAGAAAGTACTTTGGGTCAATACCAGGTAAGTTCCCATAAAATAGTAATATATATAAAAAATCACCTTCAATTATGGCACTTCTGGGATTATTGTTTTGTTTGTTTATCACAAGGAAGGGAATGATATTTACAATGATCTGGAACATTACAACTTTTCATTCTAAATTTATTATTGTATCATCAAAATTTTGAACATAAAAATTTAAAAATATATATTATTTAGATAGTCAAGTACCAGGTTTATTTCTTAGAGAGTTTCTTATAAGACTGCCAAGATGTCTTCCAATTCACCCAACACACAAGCATTCTATAGAATTACTAGAAGTATAGATTTCTTATTTCAATTCCAAATATACTCATGGCTGCTACACATTTCTTTCTCATTGATCAAAGTCCAAAGTAAAGAATAATCCCCAGCAATTGCTTACTTACTCAATTTGGCTTTTGACTCATTGTTCTAGTGAGATTCTTTTTGAAAGGTCAATAACTTGTCTCCAATTCATTTTATTAAATATGAGAAAAGAAAGGAATTATATATTATTTAGTAAAGACAAGGTATATAATTGCAAAGTGAAAAGTGCTAATATCCTTTTTTACTCAAAATGAATTGCAGCATTTTTCATCTTTTATCAGAACTTTAATTGGAATTTTAATAAGAATATCTTACAAAACAACTGCATGGTAAAGAAGACAATAGCTAGCAAGAATCCACACTATTGAAGAAACATTTTTTTCATATGAAAGGGAAAAAAATTAAAATAGGTTATTAAATGATAATTTTATACATTTGAATAGAAATCAATTGTAAAAGGAGATTCTTGTAGTTGCAGCAGACAAAGAAGTCATTGAGAATGTGGACTCTTATTAGCAAACTGTACCTAAATTTGAATCAGAGATTAATAGGATTTTATTCACATACCAATTTATTTCTTTTCCTGTAGAATCTCCATATTATGTTAATCTCAAAATTTTCTATCTGTTGCAACTAGCACTGGTTAGTCACTGTTTAATGGTTAAGGTTTACCTCTTGACTCAGTCTCTTATTAGCTACACACACAATCATTAAGAAGCTACTTATCCTCGCAGCATCAGTTTTCTCATAGGTAAAAGGAAATAATAAAATGCAGTCTAATACCTGTTTCATAAAGTTGTTGTGAGCACTAAATAATTCATGTAAAATGCTTTGTACAGGACTGGTTATGTAGTCAATGATGATAAAGATAAAAATTATCAGCATTGTTATTTTATAAGTGCATTCTTTTGCAAAACTTCCTCTATGCTCATGATGAAATAAAGATGGTTTCCTTGAATGATTCTCCATTTGTGCAAATGTTTCCAGCTCCTCTAGTGTATACCTTTGTGATCTGCGATCAACTCTATGAGTTTATATTACCAATATTATGTACTTTGCACTTTTAAAATCTTTTCTCGTTATTAGGATAATTTCTTATCACAAACATTTACATGTTTCTCATATTATAATTTTTTAAATGTTTATTTCTTATTAAGATTCTGAATGAAGCTATATTTTCTTTAAAAATCATATATATTTATATGAGATATATGTGACAAATACCTCATATATATGTATATTTATACATATTTGTACACACACATGCATATATATATTCATATGCACATATACATACACAAACACACACTTTTTGCACCTAATTTCCTAATTTTGTGGAACTTTAGAACCTACATTCTGTCCCTAGTCTATCTAAGGGTCCATAAACACACTCTTAAATATCTCTGGATCCCTAAAAATCTCAAACTGGCACACACCTGATTCTGCATTAGAAAATTCCACTTTTTCTTTCTCTTTCAAGATTATAGGAAAATTTAGATATTTTATTCAACACAGAAACTTAAGGTGAATCCAAATAGAGACAAGAAAAGTAGAACTAATATTAGCTTGAGAGGAGGGGGAGCTGGAGTCTTGTAACGGGGCTAAAGGATATATCAAGACATAAAAACATTGCAAATGCAGATAATATTGTGGAAAAGTTTAAGGTAAGTGAAAAAAGTTATATCAGCACATTACTTGAGAAGGAAGTACAAAGAGTTATACACCATGCATGCCCGCCAGAGGAGATGGAATTGTTTGGGGGATGCTTGTGTATTTGAAGGAATGGTAACTTAGGACAGTGAGCATATGTAATTAACTGTTTCTGTATACTGGGCCAAATCAGCAGATTTCAACTTCGTGATGAACTTTTGGTGGGCTAATATTAAAGGTGAGCTATAAGTGGAATTTACCAAGACTATTAACTCTTTGGCATATCAAAACAGCTCTATTGTTAAAGATGATCACTGCAAATTTCATCTGCCAGTGTTTCTTTTGTCTGACATAGAAACGAGCACATGATAAATGATCAATATCTATTTGCTGAGTAGTTTTACTAACCAGGCATGTGTCTGTGCAAAATCCTATACACTAGCAAAAGTTGTTCAGCTTATTTCAGTTTTACAAGGACTTTTCTTATTAAATAGAAGCACAGGTTTTTTTTGAAATCAGTGTGGGAAAGACAGTGAGGAGCCAGAGGGAGTGATGAAGTAAAGTGTACCTATGTCCAATGCATTCATGTGGAAAATTAACTGTTCACCATCTAGGTCATTAGAATGACTTGGGAAGACTTAGGTAGGCTTAGTGATTAGGCTGCTCTGGTAGGAATTCAGAAACCTCAATTTTGTTACTAGCTTTCTGCCTTTTGACCTTTTAAAAAGTAATTTCAGATCTCATTTTCTCTGGCTCTTAAATAGAATCATACTTGTCCATGAGGCAATTTTAAGATCCCCGGATAAATGATGCTACACATCTTTAAATGCAATTCTCTACTGATTTACTGGACAACATATATTTCTTTATTTGGGAAGTGTCATATATTTTAGTAGCCTTTACTATGTGAAAAGTCTGGAATTAGCTGCTACTAGAATTCCCACTTAGCCAATACATAAATTGAGTAATAGAAGTACAAATAAAAGGCTCAGAAATCAGAATATGAGAAATTATGTACAAAAATGACAGTGAATAAAGAACTTTGGTAAGTCACAACATCAAACCTTAGATAAAATATAATAAAAATGTCTACTATATCTAATTTAGGTTAGTGACAATACACACAAAGCAATGATTATGTGTAGACATTGTTCTAAGTGTTTTATATATATTAATTCAGCCATGAGACAAAAGAACTGTCTAATACACTTGAGATCAATTAGTGGTAGAGTCAAGTTTTAAACCTGGAAAAATGGATTCAGAATCTGGGGTCATATCACTTTACTACACATCTAGTTAGATAGCTCTTCATAGCCATTGTTAAGTTACAAATCCAAAATGTTATCTCTTCTAATCTTTTTTTTCCTGCTACTAATTATGTATAGCTATTTATTTGAAATTGTGTTTAACTTAGTAGAAATTGAAGTAATACCAATATTATATGTTTATTTTTCTGTTGATAACTACAATTTGTATTTAGGATACTATGTATATAGTTTGGATGTATTTATGTGTGGCTTCCAGAGGAAAATGAGAGACTGAGCATCACAATTTCTAAGTAATTCAAATTATAATGTGAGACAGGCACTGGTCTTTCTAGGAAACCATGCCACATGGTAGATGGCCAATTAGTTTGTTACTTAAAGTATAGAATAATCCATAACAATATAATGCAGTAGAAATGGGATACTTTGGTACAAAATGGTAATTCATTCACGATGTAAGAGTAAATGTTATAAGGATTGAACTTAGTATTATAAAGATAAAAATCAGCAGGAAATGTATCATATCTGTTTTTCTTTAATTGTATATTTAGAGAAACACAAAGTATCATGTAATAAATACTCAGTGCCTGTACATAGACTCATCTAATAAGACATTTAAGAGTAATAGACATAGGAATGTAACTGAAATAAATAGGAAAAATCATTTGGGTACCATTATGGAAGATAGGTTTAATTTTACAAAGAATTAATGGAATAAAACCTATGTTACAGTGCAAAACAAAATAGTCATAGGGTCTAAATTTCCTAAAGTGGCTTTCATAGTCAAAATAAATGTTTATTTTCACTGTGAATAAAGACATGTCAGAATTTTCTATGCTGCATCAGGGAAAGTGACATACCTTTCACTTCTATTATATGTTACGACTTCATGCCAGTAGAAGAGAGAGATATGCCTTTTGTGGGTTTCCCCTGACAGAATGAACATTATAAAAAATACTAATAAAGAAGTTTAAGCCCATTCTTTTTTTTTGTTTTTGTTTTTGTTTTTGTTTTTAGCTATTTATATCATTGCAACTTAATAAATCTTGGATTTTCAGATTGAATTGGACTAGCCCCTCAAATATAATACATCAACATTCTCAGTTTGCTCTTAGAATGGCTTTATTGAACAATGTTTTATAAACTACTTTTATTTATAAGTAAGTACCAATTTATACAATACACAAGATTTTTCTTTTCTAAGGGGCCAATGGATAGGGCTGCTGACAGACCTTATGTTTCTCTGCTACATGTATGTACTAGTTGTTTTTCTTTATAAGATGTTTTGGCAAAAATCCCAAGAGCAGCTTTCTTGCTGTGCTACAAAGATAGTGACACCACACCCAGAATGGGCATGCTCAATACAGCTTTGTTAAATGTGTTCTTTCAGCAAATCAGAAAACTTACATGGGCTTAAAACATCTATGTTCAAGTAAAGTTCTGCCACATTAAGCTGCATAAAAGGGGTTCATTTATCTCAACTGCGTAAAAAGGATAATGACACTTAAACACATTGTATAACAACATGATGATCAAATGTGATAATCTAGAGAAAGTGGCCTCGTATATTCTAAAGTGCTATAGAAATATGAATTTTTATTATGCAGGATATAAATTTAGCTATAAGTGCCCATTTTAAATTCTACATTTAATTATATTTTATAAAATACAAATTATTTTTTATGAGCTGTTTTTATTCACATATAAAAATATTTAAGCATCAATTCTCCAAAATTTTTACTAAATCAGGAACCAATAAATTATATAAATTTATTTTGCCACCAATTTTATATGTTCAGAAACAACAGCAATGACACATATCAAGAGTATTTGTGATTGTGAAGGGCCAAAATATTAACTGAATAGTTTTTCAAAATTATAAATTTGTTCTAAAATAATGTTATTAAGTTTCTCACTTATAGAACAAAACAAGCATGAATAGAGAAGTACAATATCTTAAAACATTGTCTATCTCAAAAAATTAATTTTTTCACCACTGAAAAACTATTAACACAGTAATACAAGCCAATGATTATTCAAAGCCAAAATATAAGGCATTCTAAAAAAAAAAAAAAACCCACAATCATTTACTTCACTTCTCTCTATGTTTTAGGTAAATTTAACATTAGCCATTTAGTGTCTTTTCTTGAAACTACACAAGAAAGTGGTGTGAATTTCTTATTCTGTTTAATGAGATATTACCTTTAGAGCTACCTATCTTTGAGAATAGGACTTGAACTATTTAATTAGCTGTGGCATAACTTTGGTCTTCAATTAAGTACTGAAGGAATGCATTCAGGCAAAAAGCCAAGTTAGATCTTACAGATATCTTGCTTTTGGTGTTAGAAGACTTGTATCCATAAACAAAGTTTCATTGTTTAAAAAAAATCACAAACCACAGTATAAAGAAAAATAAATAAAAAGATATGCTATGATATTTTCTTATTATTCCCCTGAAATTATAGACATATATACAATTAAATTCTCTGGCAAATGATTATTTGCCAAGCATTTTTTTCTTCCCACCCTTTATGCTGACTACTTAGGATTCTTCACTATCAGTCTAGGATTCTTCACTATCAGCTTCACTATCAGTATCTCCCAAAAGAAAGAACACCTGAGACAGATGCATCTCACCTTATTGGTACATGTTTATTCTATATCCCTTATTCTATGCATAAAAAAAGTAAGATGGTATTAATTTTTAAGAATTAATTCAAACATTATACTTTTCTAAAGATTACCTATATGAATTCTGATAATATGGCAGACAAACAAATGAGATATCCTTGGGTAGAAGGATATATGTCCTTCAAATCTTAATGTATATGTTGTCACACATGTAAAGAGCCATTATCAAATCGCTTCTTCTACATAGTCTCCTATCTTACTCTCCAAATTCATTTTTTCATTTTGATTTGCCTCTACAAGTTATTGTTTATGTACCACATTAAGCAATTCCTTTGATGTCTACCTTCTGGTCAGATTTGTTCAATGGAAGGAGACTACAAGAGATTGGATAAAGATATAAGAGTAAGAACAGGATATATATTATCCGTTTTCTCTCTGCTGGGCTACTGTTATCTCCCTCAACCATAAGGTCACAACTCCTACTAAACAGTCAGAGGCCAGCTCGATTGAATTCTGGTGTCCTTACCTATGGGAAGTAACAGCTCTTTATGTTTGCTAGCTCTGAGGTATTTCACTATCTGTTGTTGGTTTCCAGTAATTTTTTACACAGCTTTGAGTCTCTCTCTTCATTAAAATCTACTGTCTGTTATGAAACTGACTAATAATACGGTGTTGAAAAACAAAAATTCATGGATTACCTCTTGAAATAATTAAAACAAAATAAGTTTTTATCTATCTAGATTTTCATAGATATTCACCTGCATATTTTCTTAATATTTGATTTTTAATTAAGAAAATTAAGAAATTAAAAGATGACATTTATAAAATTAGTGTTAAATGATGTAAAACTATGAAATAAAAAGTGAAAGTTCTATCTAACTACCTGAACTCTCTCATTAATGACATCTCACCTCTCCCTGGTACTTCTACCTAGAAAGAGCTATTGTTATTGTAGCCTTTCTTTTCTATACATGTATTCATTATTCAATTTGCTAGTAACAAATTATTGTAAATTTTGTGGCTTAAAATAGCTATTTATTATCTCAAGTTTAGTCTAGGTCAGAAGTATTGACCTGAGTTTCTAATCAATGTCTCAAAATAATGAATTAAAAGTGTTGCCCAGGCTATATTCTCATCTGAGCTCAACTAGTCAGGATCTGACTCAAACCCTCCGGTTGTTGGCAGAATTCATGTCTCTGCAGCTGAAGAATTCATGGAGTGTTACTTCTTCAAGCCAGTAATGGATAGAGAGTGAGAAAGAGACTCTGTGGCTTTGAGTCTTTGACTTCTAAAACCTTTTTAAAAGGGTTCACCTGATTTCATCAGCCCACAACAGAGCATCTATTTTTGATCATTTTAAAGTCACAGTTGGGTATTTAAAAAAATTGTTGTGAGCTGTATAAAATTTATTATTTATTACTCAAGTAATTTATGTTAATTTCAGGTAAAATGCTAATAATGAAACAAACATACGTTTTAAAATTGTCCTAATATTTTTTATTCAAGATAAACATAGTTAACATATTTGTTTAAAATCTGCTACATTTTTCTAAGCATACATAAAATCTATTCAATATTTAAAATATAACTGGCATCATAATATGCATATCTAAACATAGAGATAGTTTTATAAATGCAGATCTATATCCTCATACTTAGTGGCTATTTAGTATTACATGGTTGTGTCAAAATTTTAATATCCAATTTTCTGAAGTGTGGAAATATTAATGTTTTCAAATACTTTTCTCTCCAGTACTGTATGTATTTATGTGTGTGTGTGTGTGTGTGTGTGTGTGTGTGTGTGTGTTTATTTCCTTGAGATATTCCATACTTTTTAAGGCATTGTGTCTATATCGTCAATTTCCGCTTAAAAAGGTTGTACCAGTTTGAACTGATGAGCCATATGCAACAATTGTATTATTCACAACTATAATTTTTGCCAATCTAAGGATGAAAATTCATTTCATTACTTTAATTTGCATCTCTGACTACTATTGTGTTTGAGCATTTTTCCTATGTTAAGTATTTACTTGTCCTCTTAATATCTATTCCTGTCCTAATTTGGTTTTTGTATAAGAAAAACATATATTTATTTTGTTGATTTAGAAGGAAAACATATCAATAATAACAATCTAAAAATAGTGTCATATTTTTGCAAATATGTTTTCCTTTTGAGTATTTCATTTAACTTGTTTGCCAATTTTTGTTTGCTTATTGTTTGTTTTTCTTATGAGTGATTTTGATCATTATTAATTTATGTGATTGAGATATTATTTTATATTTTTGACATTTAATTTACAGTTGAAATTTTTTGCCAAGTTTATGTATTTACATATATTTTTCTAACATATGTTTTTTTCTCTTTAAAATATTCCTTAGAAATATAACAGAAAAACACTGAATATTTCAATTTTGTTCATATGTTGTTCCATACTACAAATATATAAACCATATGTATACATACATTAATTTTTTATGAATATGCATATATTTCCCTTTTACTCATAATGTCATAGCTCTAACTGCTATCTTAATTTTGTATATGTCATAGGAATTTTTCTTAATTTTGTACAAACATAATTCATTTATCAATATAAAGATACACCTATTGTATTGTGTTCTAAATATTGATGTGCAATTTGCTTTTTTTACCTGACAATACTTGTTAGATAATTTTCTGTTAATGCAAATAGTACTAATTATTTTTAATGATTGTATACTATTTTATATAATACACCCATCATAATTTATTTATCCATTCACTTATTGATTAACATTTAAATAGTTTCCAATCTTTTGCTATTGTATGTTTTATGTGCTGATGGTTTCATTTTGGTTGAATAAATTCCTAGAATGATTTTTTTGAAAAACATCTACAAGTATATATTGCAAACTATTAATAGTTGGTATTTTGACTGGAGTTTTGATGGCAAAAGTACCACTCAGAGAGTTAGAGAACTCAGGTTGAATCTCAGAAGAGATAGCACTCTGAAGATCTGGGCCCTGAGCTCTGGGGTAACTTTACTTTTAAAGGCCTATTCATGAACAAGCAAAGGGGATTCATCTGTTATCTAGACAGAACAAGCAAAAGGGAGGGAGGTAGTCTTTAGTAGATCTTGAGGTCACCCTGTTCTTCAGCCTATGCAGCAAGCATGTCTACAGAAGCAGAACAAAGAGCTGATTAACAAAAGGTTAGCCATTTGAGTGGAAAATTCTTCTTTACTCTCACACATAATTTTTTTATATTTTACCATTTCCAAATGCATTTTTATGTAACAATAAAAATTATTTAAAAATTTAAATTATAGAAGGCTTCCAAATAAAGATAGTGATCGAATACATATATTTCATAAACCTCTGACTCAAAATCATATTAAAGCAATGGAAAAAAATTTATCTTAAATTTGTGAATATGAAATGATAAAGAGAACAGAAGACAAGAGCAAGAAAAGAATAATCGAGAAAGATGCAAAGCACATAGGCATAACTAAATTAGCAGATCTAATAAAGCCAAATCACATATCAGCAACAGGAAAAACTAAGGAGCTACAAAATTTAGTGGTAGATCCTTCGAAAGGCTCAGAAATGGGTGGCATCTTCTACAAGGGGTTTGCATGTTTCTAAGATATCTGCTTTGTTAAACTGACTTTGCATTAGTTTTGCTATATAACGATAGTTTTCCACAGCACACTGAAACTATATAAATATGCCTCCCAAAGTTTACTTTGATTCAACAATGATCCTTGATCATATTTATTGAAATAGATTTCCCATTAGACAAATTACAAGCAACTTTTCTATAAAAATCACATGGAATCAGTAAATATTAACATTTTTAAAACTTTAATATCTGTAATATAAGATAAATCTGTGTGGTTTCATTTATATAACATTCTAGAATAGGCAAAATTACAGTGTCAGATTTTTGTTTATAGGCTTGGAATGACTTTTAGTAGGTTCAAGGGAATTTTTGCTGGAATCAAAATATTCTACATCTTGATATTAGTGACAGTTAAAAGAATGCATACTTTGAAAGGGTAAATCTTATTGAATGTTATTATATTTTAATTTAAAAAGTATGCATAGTACAAAAAGTACAAATGCTAATGAGAAGTATGGTTTAATGGTAGCATTTATAAAGAAGATAATGGTATGTAGTGTCTGACCAAAAAGCCTAATTTGATCTTAGGCTATATCAAAAGAATATACTGTTCAGATAACGGTAAGTTGCTCTTATTTTGTATCAATTAGATGATAACTAAATTGTTCAGTTTAGTTCTGGATGCTACAATTTTAAAAAGGACTTTAAAGGGAAAACACCAAATATGGCCTAGGGATTGTATATTATTATCATTATTCAAAATATGGTTTGAGGACTAGCAACATTAGCATTACAGAGAGTTTGCTAATAATTTAAATGTTCAGGCCCTGTTTTATAAGGTTTAAAGATTCTTTTGACTGAAGGACCAAAATTAGGACAATGAGGTAGAATTTCAAAGAAGAAATGCTGGGGAGGGGAGTACAGTTTATGCAAGGCAAGCAGGGTAGAGTGAGTTAGGTTCCTTGTGAATTGGCTGATTTGAATAATTTTCACAAGCTCCAGTGTATAGGGGCTGTAGTAGTTCTCCTCAGTGGCCCCAGGGTAATTAGGGCAGACACATAATGGCCCACGAAGGGAAAACCCATTAATAAAAGTATTGGGGTATGGACTAAACTAGCTGCTCAGGAAAAAAAAAAAAACCACAAGCTTCAAATTAGGGCTTCCAGGTTAGATCAAGACATTTTAAAAAGCCAAAACATATTACAGTTGATCCCTCCATGTTGTGAAAATAATATAAATGGAGCCACTTCAAATGGTTTTGGAGCTGCCATCACAGAGAAACTGGCTTGCATGTCTTACTCCTCAAACTTTTGCAGTGTTAAAACTGGACATGATAACTTTTGAAGTAGGCCTACAGCAGCACTATGTTCCAAACAACTGTATGCAAAGATAACAAAAACACAGAGATTATGACTAGGGACTGAACATTAAAGATATTCTTTAGAATTAGCATCTCTTTGTTAACTTATCTGTATCTGTGGAAATTATTTTCTTAGCTTGTCTGTACCTACAGAAATTCCTTTCTTCTACTTATTTAATTGTTCCCCCTCCCTTTCTCATAAATACTTTTGCGTTCACCTCCTAGTGAGAACAGTATGCAGATTTTTGTCTGAATCAGTCCTCCCAAAATAGCTATTCTTTTGGATCTTAAATAAATGTTTGTTGCCTCCCACTTTGGCCTTTTCTTTTTAGGTTAACATGTCTTGAAGTCAATATTTGGCCTGAGTATGTGTGATATTTGAATGACCCCAAAAGTAGAAAAAACTTTTAGAGGGTAAGGTATCAGTTACCCTAAACAGAGTGTAAAACATTTTATTGAGAGTAAAAAGAAGGAACACAAGTAGAAATATAACATCTTTTTAGGTAAGCCCATAAACAAGTTTTCCATTTACACAGTATTAGCCAAGAAAACAGATCTAAATGTTTGGGATCTCTTACAATGTCTTTATAGAGTTGTAAAGTGCGTTTAAAGTATGAGCTATATTTTAATGATATCAATATATTGATGTGTTCTTGAATCAAAGTTGGAGGTCTCATAGCTTCACCATTAGAAGATTTGAACTGACAGTTCCATAAGGTAATTGTAAATGTTAGTGGTATTTGTAATTAATGACAAGGGGTACTTGTGATAGTTGTGGTCAGAGATCCAGGGCAGGATGTTGTGGTAGCAAGCTGAGAGAGAATAAGAGAAGGTGCTGGAGACTGGAAGTTCCTCTCTTCAAAAGGTCAAGATGTGTATCTATATGAGGCAGTTACCTTCTGGGGAAAGCAATAACCTCCATTATTTTTAGAATGGCACAGAGAGTAGTAACATCTATAAGATTTCTCTGAGACTTAGAGTGTAGGGGTATATGTTTTGGCAGAGAGCAAAGAATATGCCAGGATTATAAGCTAAGCAAATAGTAAGCTCAGGAAACATAACAGAATCCCTAATAGCAATATAAGAAAAGCGATGAATGTCCTGTCTCCAATGTGTCAGAGATTAAGATCTATTTTTAAAAATATTTTTAAAAAAATTTTTTAACTTAAAGAGTTGTTCTTTAAGAAGCCAATTAGTCATCTAATTAAACTGCTTCCTGGGATCTACTGGGGATATAAAAGTTCTATTGAATGTCTTTTCTAAGAGCCCAACAATTCAAGAAGTAAAATGTGTTCATTAGTCATTATCAATAGTGTCTGAAACTCCAAAAGAGAGAAGTGTAGGGCAAGGCTTTGTATTACAATCTTAGTATATGTGAAGATATCTTTAACTGTGATTTATGTTTTAGGTATATATATTTGAGACAAGAGATTCTCAGAATTTTTTATGCTGAGGGGACAACTCTTCTTTTAGGCAATACCAAGAGTTTATAGAGATGTACAGATTGGACCATTTGTTGACCAAGGGCCTCCAGTGGTAAAATGACCACCTGAACTTTGGTAAATTGTGCTGACTCTTGGGTCCTGTCCCTTATCAAGGACATTCCAGTTATGGGATGGAAAGTGGCAACATTCTACTGAGTTCCATTACTCTTATTGCACTCAGGTAACCCGAAGGGACTTTTCAGGTAGCTAAAGGGGTCAGGAATAGTGAAAACCTCCTCCAGCACTATGATACCTGGAAAGGGACTAAGGACAAGAAAGGTCATTCTCTAATGCAGGTGGAATATACTAGAGGCTCCAGGTTTGGTTCCAGTAGTCTTGAAAGTTTGTGGG
Source organism: Macroglossus sobrinus (assembly GCA_004027375.1). Taxonomy (NCBI): domain Eukaryota; kingdom Metazoa; phylum Chordata; class Mammalia; order Chiroptera; family Pteropodidae; genus Macroglossus; species Macroglossus sobrinus. The sequence continues at coordinate 132,002 of PVKZ01002060.1, forward strand.
GTGCTAGTGATGTTTCTCGAACTCTCTATGATTGGTTTATTTGAACAATTTCCTGGGTTGTGGGTCATGAAGGTTGTCCCTAATTGTATGATACCTGGTATAAGGTCCATTAGGGCATGTGCATAGTGGCCCGGAATATAAAAATCTCATAGTGAAAATGGTTGGGGTGTGGACTTAATTAGCTTCTCAGGAAGGGGAACTGACTGACCTCCAGATAGGACCTCAAGACAAGATCAAGACATCATTTAAAACAAGCAAACAACTAAAAAAAAATGGAAAAGAAGAAATTTGAGATGAATATTATTAAAATGAGTCAAAAGTATATTTTAAAAATCTAAATATATGAAGGTTCTCATGATATTATTGGTCCCTTAGAAAGAAAAAAATTATTAATTAGAAGTTTAAGACTATATATTTTGTTGAAATAAGATCATAGTCAACTCACTGTATTATTTGGTGACCCTCTCTATGGAAGAATTATACATTCTCATTCTGTTTAATTTAGAGATGGCCATAAAACCTGTTCTGGCCAAAGAAAAATGGAAGAGAAAGGCATTTTTATCTTCTTGTGAAAAATTTAAGAAGTAATAAATATTTTATCATGTTTTCTTTTCTTGTTTTGGGGGATCATAGAAATATATGTCAACATAGAGCTTCCAAAAGCTTATTTACCACAGGGGCTGTAATACATTGTGTCTTGCTGTCCTGCCATGGTTATATAATGTGAACAAGAAACATTTTTGCTTTAAGAAACTTTTGTTGTTGTTGTTGTTTCTTTCCTTCTTTCTTTTAAGCCTCTGAAATTTAAAGGGTATTCACTATTGCTGTAGGACTACCAAGAGTGACCTGATATAATGAGGGACTTTCTGAAATAAGAAATATACAAAAAATGTAATGCACTTTCTTCTGAGAATGGGAACAAGGCTTTGTAATCAATTAGGCATGAATTTAAATTCCAGCTCCATTGGTACAAGCCAATTACAGATATCTTATCTAGTACCTCATGGATATTTGATGTTACTTTTCTTCCATTAATGCAGTGGTTTTAAAATAGTCCTGTGATGCCTCAGGAATCATGACATACATCAGAAAAAAATGTTAAGGTAGAGTTTCATGTTTGACCAGTGCCACCCTATTTCAATATTTTTACGTATTGTAGAAGCATTTAAAATTAGTTGACTAAAAATCTCCAAGGGGGTATGGAATGTAAAAGCAGAGCATTCCTTGTAAGTGGAACTGTTCTAAACTTTTCAGTTGAGTATAATTGAGTATAGCTAGGGTAGCAAAATGCCCTAGTTTATCCAGGACAGGCCTGATTACTAAATTAGTAATTGTTCCTTCTTTTATTCTTGCAAGTTGGCCAGTTTTGATAAATTATACAATTACTCTAATAAAAAGTTCAGTATAAAGATATTATAAATAAATGGTGATAATAATAAAATAGTTAACATTTACTTAAGAGTTTATAATACTACAGATTTCTTTCTTCCTTTAAAAGTGATTTTTTTTCATCTGCATAAGGTTTTTAAAATACATTCCAACTTTGAGATTCAATTATAACATAAATGCTAAAAATAACCTAGAGTAATCCCATCTGTTTAGAGGATGAAGAAACTATCATTGCTGAAAGTAATAAATTCTGATAATACCAAATAAACAGAAGCCATGAGAAAGAGAAAATTTTTAATTATGCATTATTTTCATATTTAAAAGCATTATGTGATTCTAAGAGATAAAATGCAGCTTATAAGAATGTGGATTTCCATCAAGTTAAAAAATTCTTAGAGTTGCAGGGAAAAGCCAATTATATAACTTAATGTCAACAAAAATAATATCACAAACAAGAGCCAGATTCATCAGGCACTAATTATATATTTTAATTATGACTTAATTTAATACGATATTTAATACTTAATTTAAACAACATATAATTATATGACTTTATAGATTCTACATCTAGGGTAACTATTCAAAATCACCACTCCCATTTTTTTTTATAATAAAGTAACTGACAATTATAAATAGGGCTCACATGTATCATCTGTGTTACTGTGTTTTAGTTCTAAAATACTCAGAAAATCAGTCCATAAATATTGCTTTAGGAAAGCAGCCCTTCAAGTTATATAGGCTTATATAATTACGGTGTTAGCGGTAAGCATTTTAAAACTTATGAAGGTTTAGAATCACTTACAGAAAATATAATTGACTTAATATTAATAATTTACATCAGAACATCTAAGCATAAATATTTACATTTTAACTATATAAGAAAATTGTACTTTTAGGGAGATTATTTCAATACATAACTCCAATTTTAAATGTATAATTGGGATTTTAGATTTTGAGTTGAAATCTTTCTAAATTTATAAACAATACTGCAGTGTTTAAGATAACTTTGTATCACCCTGTTAAATATTTAATATGTTATAATTTTAAGAATCACCCAAGTGTCTACAAAGGTTTGTCAACCAAATAATGAAAGAACTTAAAAAGGAAATTAAGTATTTCAAAATATCCGATTAGTGAAAAACTTATATACAGAACTTAGCATAGTTTGATTAAGTACTTCACATTGCTATTTAAATTGTGTTGGCCAATAAAGCCAAATTTAAAATATTCATTCTTTTATAAGCATCTCCATTTTGGAGGGGAAGACAATAATCAAAGTAGTCCAAAAGATATCAGTGTGAATTATCCTAAGTATTCACACATTAATTCTGTTTCTTAATAACTTCCAACTTCATGTTTCTGGTGTAAAAATATTGACATGTGGACACACAATGAATTTTAAGTATTTAAATATAGTCATAAATGAGAAGAAATACTAGCTTCTTGTTATCAATAGGTATTTGGGGGGTAAATCTAATCTTCTCCATGCAGAACACTATATATTTTGTTAATAGAAATAGATAATTTTCAAGGATTTTCAAACCACAAATGCAACCTAATATGAAAAGTCTAAAGCTCAGACCTTGAGTTATTATCTGATAGAAAGTTTAATCATGAAATAAATATTTTGTGAACAAAAATTCTAGCGAGCTGTATGCTCCTGGGGAGAATATTTTCATGGCTCAATGATGCTACTTAGTAAGTGAAAATCACTGAGGCATAAACTGAGAAGGAAGTTTGTGAAATGAAACATTCAGCTGTTTTTTATAAGATATTGGGCAATGCAAATTATTTTGTCTAACCACTGTGATTTTTTAAAGCTTGCTGATGCCTATGTAATGGCCCACCAGGGTAACCTAACTTGTAGTTGTGTGTGCTTTTTAGCCCCTTGGGTTTATTGATACTTATTTCCATATTTTAAGTCACTCTGTTCTAGCACTGCATGAGGTTTTTTAGAAAAAGAAGAGATATGAGGTGGAGAAAATAATGGCACGTCCTTCACTTTTTTTTTTTTTTAAGGAGGAGAAAGAGGGTAAAAGTACTAGCTCTGTGGAGGGTCATGTAAGCACCCACAAAGCACTGGGGCTAGAGTACTGAAACTTAAACTTTCCCATACCTTCTACATGAGATTTCTGTAATTCACCATAACCTGAAACTTCCACCTGCCACAAGCTCTACAGTGATGAGTTATTTTGTTTATGCCTAATGTTGTTTTTTTTTTTTTAAAAAAAATTAAGCTTATTGGGGTAACATTGGTTGATATAAATATAAGGGGAAGTCTCATTAGACGAAATGTCACTTACTCAGAGAATAGATTAAATAATTAAAGAATTGATTGTTTCTTTCTAAGTAGATCAACGGCTATGTTAACCCGATACTGGTGAAATGGACCACTGATTCTTTTACCTTTTTGTTTGGGGATTTCTCTCTTTTCTCTTGTTGTCCTCAATATTTCTATTCTATGAATTCCAGCATTCAGGCTTCCCTAGTGGGTAAGGAGCACCATGTGATATAATTCACCAAAAGCAGAATGTTTCAAGTTCTTCAGCAAAATATGTGTCTGCTGTTCTCGTTGAATCTAAGCTCAGCTCACTTCTTTTCAAAATAGCTAGTTAATCTAAGTATGATAGACATGAATATGTACCACCCAGATCTCACTCAAGAAAGGACTGCTCTGCTGTAGGAGTGTGGTCAGCACAGAGTCTCCAACAGGTAGCAATTCTATGATCAGCCTCAGTTTCAGAGAGCAGCCTCACCAGAGGTTGTGACTTTCCCTGGGTAGTCCATACTGAAAGAATGAGAAGGCGGGGATATAAATGCACTACCATTTTAGCTCAAAATAGGACAACTCTAACAGATAATACTTGCTCTAGGCCTCTCCTGCAGGGTAATTAAGTCTTTGTAGAACCTACATCAAAGTTAGATTTCTTCCTCTGTCTCATCCTGCTTCCTCACTTTTTCTTTCACAGGTATTGATCCCTAAAAAGTATCTTGCACTCAAAAGTTCATCTGAGTGTTTGCTACCTGAGCACTTCAACTTACAATGCCAACTAGTTCCTCCTATTAAAGTATTGTTAGCAAATAATGGCTTAGTATGCTATGTTTCCGGGTGTATTATAGTTGAAGAAGAGATGCCTGAAAACACAAAGGCTTTATTCAAAACCGGTCATTCTAAAACTCTAGGATTCTCATAATTTGGCAGGTAAGAAGTTTTTGCACAGGTTTGAAAAGCAGGTAAATCTTAGAAACATTTTAATGAAACTCATTAGGAGGCTACTCATTCTTTCTCAACAAAATACAGATAGAAAGATAAAACTTTAAATTAATTCTCTATAAAAAAACAAATGATTTCAATTTTAATAGCATAGATAATTATTTTAAAAACAATAATGTTATATACTGTATTGCATTATGTACATTCACTTTCACTAATGCATTCATGGAGCAATCCCTATCTAACTTTATTGATAAGGAAACTTGAGGCCCAGAAAATATGAATGAATGAACAAATGGATGAATGAATGAATAGTGAAGCAAAGCAAAGGCATAAGCCAAAATATGTCTGAACTTCAAAGCCTATGATTCTGGCTTTCTGGAGGAAGGCAAGGAAGAATGAAATTTATGAAGAAATATTAATACTGATGCCATTATTATTATACCCAGCAGTTGGAAGCAGAGACAAAATAGAAAGAAATCTTAGAAGCCTGAGAGAATTTTATGATTAATTCTTTTACCTCAAAAGTGCTCTAACCAATATCAAAAGCTCCATAAAATTATTTTTGCACAGAGTCTGACATAAAATAAAATAAATAAAATATTTTAACTAAAATTTCTAAGAAGATAGTACAGATCAATGTGTTCCTATCAAGACTTTTGATAAGTGACTAAAAAAATGTTAATAGAAGCTCAGCATTATTGCGTATTTATTGAGTCTCTAGAAAATACCATGTGAAGCAAAAAGACACATTACTTTAATAGCTTTTATTATTTACTTGTAGTCAGAATTTTCAGGTATCTAATAATAAGTTCCTAAAGGTAACACATATCAGAATGGTTACCTTGGCAACTGAGAATAACCAACCACAGAAACATTTTAGTATGACAGCAGCACTGTCAGTGATAAATAGTCCCAGTTTGACACAGGAATAAAATTGGCACACTGAACCTGTACAGGACAGGAACACACATAAGAAAGGCACAAAAATGCTGCAGTAAGATATGTTCTAAAATTCTGCTTGCAATAAAAATTATTACTGCTCAAAAAGGACACTAGTTGACAGGGGATGTTTAATATTCCATTGTGCACTGAGTTCTCTCATAAGGCTGAAACTTTAGTTGGCTTGCTATAGTTTTTAAGATAATGTTGGATAGTCACACTTAATTGAGTCTGGACAAAGGAGATATTTTGAATGGAGTTTGCAGGGCACTAGAAAACTCTCAGTAAAGTGCTCCATGAATACTTTTGAAATACAAAGATGTGGAGATGGCGCTGAAATGGTGAAGCTTAAATCCTTGATCTCATCTATTGAGTAGCTGAGAAGAACTAAGAAAGTGAGACTTCAGTCTTTCTCATGCCCCTTCAATGATATCACACAAGCATTTCCAACTCCCTTAATTTGTGAGGCTAAGTTTAAATGATGGTCTTCTGGGAAAGTTAATTAGAATGTCGTGTTGGTTTGTTTTTTGTTGTTTGTTGTTGTTGTTGTTTGTTTGTTTGTTTTATAGGCCAGACCAATAACCTACATACTGGCTTTGGCACACAGAAAACACAATTCAGTAAATAGATAATAAACTGAACAGTGGAACCAGAATCCTATGCTTTTATTTCCATACATATAGGCTGTCAGATTGCAAACACCATCCTTAGTTAACATATTTGCTCAAAAATAGTTCATTTGTTTAAGCTGAATAAATATGAGCATAATATACGCTAAAAAATGTACTATATATTTCTTGCATTGACTCACTGGGCCCTATTAGAGATAGTTTTACTTCCAGTGTAGTCTCCTCCGTCCTGACTTCCAAGACTAGATTGAGTACCCCTTTTCTGTCTACTTAAAAAAAAAAAAAAAACCTATATTTATCACATTATTTTTTAAATTATGTAGACTTGTCTCTTCTTTTTAACTGCAAGCTCTTTGAGAATAGTAATCTTATTTGTATAAATGTAGTATATCCCCAACTTTATCCAGTAGCTCACTCAGAGTAAGTATGAAGTAAATGTTTTTGATGGATCAATAAAATTTTAGAGAACACAGTGAATTATAATTATTTTTGCTAGTGGAACTCCTCTTGACTTCTGATCTTCTGATACAACCACCTCACACAGCTACTTGGTAACTTAGGCTTTCCTGTCTACAAGAAAAATAAACTGGGAGTGAGAGGGCAGCTATCTTTTTTTTTTTCTTTTTGGTTAGACTCACACTCACTTTGCATTTTTGGTTATGTAATATTTTGAAACAATCTTATCTGTTGGAATTTTCATGGCCCAAACTCCTGAGATAGAAGCCTCAGATCTAAGATCTTAAAATTTCAATTTATCACACAAAGTCTCCCTGAATTTATTTTTACTTCCTGCTTCCCTGAGAAGCAGCTGAGCCCCATTGAGTTCATCAAATCTAGGCCCCTAACCTATGTCTATCTCCAGATCTGCTTAATGTGAATGATTAACATGATTGCTGGAGCCAGCCGGCTAAGATGGAACAGTTCCCGAGAGGGGGAGTGAGGATTGAGAAAAAGAGAGAGAGAGAGAGACAGAAGATAGAGTCGGGAGGGCTAACAGTGAATACTGCGCCCCTAGTTTATTTAGCACAGTGTATATATATATATATACACACACACACCCTTGGAAGAGCGCGAGAAGCAACACCCACACATATGCAAATGATTGCTGACTTTTACATAAATTCTCTCAAAACATCCTTGTTCCTGTTTTCCTCTCTTATTCCCTGGGGCAAGGAATGTCTCTTATTCCCTGGGGCAAGGAACATTCAACTCTTTCCATTAAGCCAAACTTCCTCCTTCAGTAACAAGCTATCCATTAATGAACCCACCTGCTCTGCAAACTTCTCGCTTGTAGGCAACTCCAACCCTGTCTGCAGGGCATTCATCAAAAATGGCTCCCAACACATGATAACAAGGATTTTGCTTTTTAAATTTTGTATATTGTCTTTATGCCAAGACAAGCCCAGAAATTATATGCATTGGTATTATGAAAAGCTTGGGTGTGGGGAAAATAGGGAACTGTCGGTAAAAGAATAAAAAGTTTCAGATATGCAAGACGAATAAGTTTTGGAGATCTAATGCATAGCATGGCGATTATTGGTTATGATTCTGTATTGTACACTTGAAATTTACAGAATAAGAGTAAATTTTAATTATTCTCACCAAAATTAAATATATACATATTAGTTAACTATATGAAGTGATAGACATATTAATTAGCTTGATTGTGGTATTATTATATATATATACATACATATATATATATATATATATATATATATATATATATATAATCTCTCTGTATACTATAATGCATGCATTTTTTAATTTATCAAGTATATCCCAATAAAGCAGGGGAATAAAGCCTACCAATAAGCTATTGTTTGTTTAAAAGTGTATGAAAACACTACTTGACCTTTTTTCCCAAAAGAGTAATATTTACTTGTAAGATATCATTTAATCTTTATTTAAAAAGTCCTACTGCTCTTGAGATGAATATTATATCCCTTTTTTAAATGAGTGAACAGAGACTCCAAAAGTTGTGTGTGAACTAGCACTACACAGGGTCTGAAAAATATCCAGGTTTACTTTCTCCTTGAGATTTCTGAAAGATTCTACAAATAATATCTCATCTCAGAAAAAGAACATAACACTTTTACCAGTTCCACCTGGGTCACAAAAATACTATATTATTCATATTATTCTTAAATGAAAAGATATCGTGATGATCTGAGAAGATTTATATATAGTAGCAACAACATAGTGGGTGTATGATAAGAAAAAAGACTTTTATGTATAATTTGTCAAGTCATTTTGTTGTGAAAAAGTGGAAAGAGCTTTAGAAAAGTTTATTTTTAAAAATCTGACATATATAACTTTCTCCTTGTATGTGGCATAGTTTGTATGTGTCACAGGCCTCCTACTTAAGATATGTCATAGTTCATCTTAAGTCACTCTTGTGTTGGAAGCTATTTTTATTTATTGTGTTATTTCTCTTAGAAATCTGTATAGTTCCTTTTGTAAGAAAATATCTTCTAATTCGATGAACTAGGAATCTATATCTTAATAGGTCTCTTTGATAAACAGGCATAATAAACATTTATTTAAATTTATGTCATAAAGATAAAACAAATGTCATACTTTAAAAAAAAATTATAAGATAACCTTTTGAAAAAAGGCTAACAATCTCATGACAAGATACATAAATAATATAGCTAACATCACTTTTTATTTGTCATGATATACAACCACACAAATGACATTTATATTTGAAAAGGTCAAGATGGTGATGTAATTTCTTACTACAATTAACACACACTACAATTTAGACTAGATATTTTACAAATGCATTTTTTAATATTCATGAGAGATAAGTGAGGATATTTACATTGGAAATTTTTCTGTTCTACAATTAACATGGCCTATGTAATTGTTTATGATTGAGAATAGTAACAATGTTAAGTCTCAGAACTTTTCTTCTGGGTCATATTTTGGGTCTGCATAAAATTATCTTTGGACTCACTTCTGAAGAACTTCCATGGCCCAAGCTTTAGTTATGTATCTTAACTTCTAAATAGCCTAACAAAGTCATATCTCAATCAAGTGATTATTAAAAATATATGAATCTGTGGTGGGCAAACTTTTGTAAAGCACCAGTTAATATATATTATGTACTGTTACTCATCTCTACAGTTGAAAAATGAATGTAGCTATAAAAAATACACAAACAAATGTGGGTTCTAACATAATTTCATTTACTAAACTGATGGCTGGATGGGCTGTAATTTGAATCCTGGAAAAATCAGAGTTGTACAGTTTTCATAAAAATTACTCTAAAATCTTAATGTGAAAATTACAAATAACATTTTGTGAACAATATCATTCATGGGGCTTTCATTGAAAGAAAGGCACTATCTTATTTCACCAGCTTTCTATTTACCCAAGCCTTTTCTGGAGGAAATAATATTTCAATGCCATACTATTAGGTACTTTTGTAGTTAAAACAAATTTGAGAAATTTTGGATCAAAAAGCACAGAACTGGAGCAGAACTTATAGTAACTTTTACTATAACAAAGTGTACCATGAATCATCAAAAGGAAAAAGAAGAGTTTCTCTAAACTTTGTATGTAAGCCTCTTTCTTTACTTTTCTTTAAGAAAACATTTTTTAAATGAATATTTTGCAAGAAACACAACTTTAGGAATTTGTAAAAGAGTAGGAAGTGATTTATTTAATTATTGAAAACATTGTTTTAGGGCTTTTTGTTGTATCCATGTTAGTTCTTAAGAAAACTGTGAGTTACCTAAATAAATATCATATATATCTTTGCCTATAAGGAATATTTGGTATTAATATAAAATAGAGAAAAGGTAAGAAAAACTTTTGTAATTATACTAATCATGAAAACCTCACAAGTAGAGGTAGAACTTTCCTAACTTGTCAAAGATCTCACAATTAACACTTCTACATTAAAATGCTCTTGGGCATTTAAGTAATAGAACTTTCAGAAACATTTTTCATTGAAGCCTGGGAGTGAAAATAATTTTATTAACATTTAAAATAAGTGAATTAATGAAAGTATACCCAGAAATATTTTAATAAATATTTTTTATGCTAACTCAGTCCTCAAACTTAATTGCTTTAATACTTTATTTCAGACAGTCTTACCTCATAATAAATTCTCTTATCTTTTTTATCGTAACAACCCTTTTAAAGGTATACTACTTTTGGAATACAACTTTTAAAAATGTATATAATGACATCTTATGCAAAATTTACTAAATAATGTGTAAAATATGACACTTCAATATTAAAATTTTCAGGTAAAATGTCATAATATTTTCTATATTATCTTCATTCAAAATGAAACCTCAGTTAGCTGTTGATCTCAGGAGCTGTGACATTTGGCCATCTACTGTTTCTGCCTTATTCTGTTTTGCTAATTACAGTAGAATGAGAGCAGCTTTTAAAATTATAATTCTGGAAAATATTTAAAAAACATAAATTCTACAAATGAATTCTCATATTATTTAGTTTAAATTCTTTGTTTCATAGAGACCCAAATTACATACTGAAGGAGTTAGAGTATGCTTTCCAAAACCTAGGTTGGCTATCTTCAAAAAGCAATATAAAACTATCTCATTTTCTTGTAGGAAATATCACACTATATGGTGATAACATACAGAAAATCTTTAGCATAGGAGAATTCAGAAATCCTACCTACCCTCCCAGGATCTCTTAGGTAGTTTTTCAATCCTTTACCCAGGGTTTATAAAATATGTTCATTTACTAAAAGACCTAGGTTAAAAATAGATTAATTGCTCTTTAGAGAGTAAAAATTCAAGAAAGAAAATTGAAGACACTAAATGATAAATAAAAACAACAGTGTATGCAATTTCTTTATTGAAATAGTTTATAAGATTATTTTTGTAAAATTTACTATTAAGCCAAATAAAAATGTTTAATCTGGAAAATTTGGAAGCTATAAAGAAATCTTATAAAGTGCATCATAACATCAAGAATATGTGTTTTCTCAAATTGTAGGGGTTTTGCATACACATTTTCAAAAATGAAAAACAAAATATAAAAAGGAAAAGTCAAGAGTTACTAAATATACAAGTCAATAGTAGAAAAAACACCCTAATAACCCTATTTAAAAATAAAAAAGATACTTAAATAGACATTTCTCCAAAAAAGACCAACAGGTGCATAAGGTGCTCAAAATCACTAACCGTCAAAGAAATGAAAATCAAAATGACAATGAGATATCACCTTACACTTATTAGGTTATCACCAAAAAAAAAAAAAAAAAAAGATAAATATCAGCCAGGAGGTGGAGAAATTGGAAGCCTTGTACACTGTTGATGGGAATGAAAAATGGTGCAGCCACTATGGAAACTATATAGGGATTCCTCAAAAAACTAAAAATAGAACTGCTACATGGTCCATGGATGTGTATCCAAAAGAATTGATATATTGATATATCTTCAAAATCTTGAAGATATATTAGCATTCCCATGTATGCATCTGTCAATAAAAGAAATTTTCTAAAAAACAAATGGTGGACTTATTTAACACTATTCCTTCTGAAAAATCTAGACTTGACTAAAAACTTGTGCTTTATAACATTTATGAAAAACTCTTATGCTCATTAACAATAGGCCTATTATAGCAGCACTATTTATAACAGCTAAGATGTGGAAATAACCTAAATGTTCTTCAATGGATGAATGGATAAAGAAAATGTGGTATAAACATATAATTAAATATTATTTAGGCTTCAAAAGAAGGGAGTCCTACCAGTTGCTATAGATAAATTTTAAAAACATTATGCCAAGTGAAATAAGCCAGTCACAGAAGGACAAATATTGCATGATTCCTCTTATATGAGGTATTTAAAATAGGCAAATCCACAGAATCAAAGAGTGGGATGATGATTCCCAGGGGCAGGTAACCAGGAAGGGAAAGAGGGGAGCTGCTAATGAAAAAGCATAAAATTTCAGTTAAGCAAGATGAATAAGTGACAGAGATGTGCTGTATAACATTGTGCCTATAGTCAACAATACTGTACTGTACTTAAATGTGTTAAGAAGGAAGATTTCATGTTAAGTGTTTTAAACAAAATATTTGTTAAAAAAGAGTTACTGAATAAATATCTCTGTTTCACCATAAATTGCATGTAAGGTGTACATTCTTTTATAAAAAGTGGTTAGACTTTTAAGCTATTTAAACATATGAAAAAATAAAATAATATGTAAGACTACACCTAAAATATGCAATAATACTAACATTGATTAATGAAATATGTATAGCTGTTAAATAGTGTAAAACATTTATTTTAGTTTCATGTTTTCAAAATTTTTTCAATTTATGTTCTCCTTGGAAAAACTTTATTACTTACCTGAATTTTATATTCTAAACAATTGTTTATTTAGAATTTCTTTAAAAATCACACATTGCTCTCTGAATCATTTCTCCACTTGAAAGGTTTAGACATCTTTCAAGAAATGTAAGCAATGGTCTCCTCAGGAATAAAGTGCACTGATTTAATTGATGGAATAATAAGTATATTAAGGAAAGCTTTAGGCTATAAGGGTAATAAGCAAAATTCACTGATATTTCTGTGTACTAGTAATAAAAATGGAAATAAAGTATAATTGTTTAGAGAATAATTACAAACAAAATACTTAGGAAAAATTAATAAAGGATATACAATATTTATATACTAAGAAATATAAAACATTACTGAGAAAATTTGAAGAACATCCAAATAAAATAGAAGCACATAATGTTCATTGATTAGAGGATTCTATATATTTGAGATGTGTATTCTTCTCAAATTGATTTAAAGATACAAAGAAATTGCTGTCAAAATCCCAGCAGCTTTATGTAGGTGTGTGTGAGCGTGTGTTCATTATCAGTATTACATTGAAAGAAAAGCAGAAAATCTCATCATTAATAAATATTAAAAAACAACATTCTAGATAAAATGTGGTTAGATAGTTGTCTGAGGCAGAGGATGGCTGAGAGTCTGAATGCAAAGTGGTACAATGGTGCTTTCTGAAATTATGGAATTGCTATAAGTCTCAGGTGGAGTAGTGGTTACACGAACATTTCCATTTGTCAAAACTCATTGAATTATATCCCAAAAAATGTGCATTTTGTTAGGTGTAAATCATATTCATACAAACACCAGAGAAAATATGGATTAAATGCTACATAACTTTGTAATGAGGAAATTTTGTAACTGTAAGTTAAAATTTAGGTTTATAAAAAAAGAATTGGTAATTTTGATTTAATGAAAATTTAAAAAAACCATGGTGGGTAGAAGCATCCTGAGCAAAAAAAGAACTAGAAAACAATAATTAAATTATTAATAGCCAATACCTTTCTGTCTGTCCACCCTTTTCTCTTTCTCTGTCTGTCTCTCTCTCTTTTTCATCAACTTACATATAAATATAAATGTTATATAGATGTCATCAGTGTTCAGAGACAAATATAAGTGAAATGACCCTTAGTCACATGAAAGATACTTAACTTTACTTAAAAAAAGAATTTCAAATTGAACTATGCAGAGATACAACTTCTCATCTATCATGTTGGCAGAAGTCCCAGAATTCGAAAATATATTCATGTTGCATGAGACTAGACACTCTAACAGATTGCTGTGGGGAATGCAAAATCACACATCTATGGATATGAATTTGGAAATTTCTAGCAAAATTACCTATATATTTATGCTTTGATACAGTGATCTGAAATATAGGAAGTATGTATGTCCCATAGACATACAAAAATATGGAGATGCTTACACAAGGCTTTTCATTGTAATTTTTCTGTGCTACCAACAGACTAATAATCTGCATTTTCACCAGTAAGGAACAGTTTGTATACAGTGTTATCCAAATGCTATGAAGTAATCTCCAGTTATATTGTAAGAGAAAAAAATAAGAAAGAACAAAAAAATCTTTTATTATGTGTTAATATTGCTTATATTTCAAAATAAAAGGAATTATGAGAAACATTTTAAAAGTGGTTATTTATATGGGGAAGAAGAAAGTAAGGTGTAGGAGCTAGGGAGAGAATATACTTCTCTAAATATATCTTCACTTGTGAATTTGGCTTTTTATCTTGTAAATAAACATATGTACATATAAATACGTAAAATTATGTAAATATTTATGATTCTAAAGTCATATTCAGATATAAAAATTAAAATATATGTATTGAATTTTTATTTTTTAAATATTAAATGTGAAATTAAAAAAATTCATTGTCCTGTGTATCAGTATGGTAGATTAGTCTTAGAAAAAAATAATTTTAAATAATTTAAATAATTCAAATAATTTTAAAATACAGTATTTTGTACATTTCCTAGTAAGAAATATTTTAAGAACAAATAACTGAAGAAAAAGGTATTAGTTTTTTCTTTTTCAAATATCTGCTTGGCTATCTTATACCTTTGTATTTCCAAATAGATTTTTGAATTATCACGTGTGCATGTATACACACACAAACACACACCATTGATAGGATTTGATGGTGTTTTATCTGTATCTTTCACGGTATTAATCTTTCTTCATAAATAAATTCAAAAGTTTAATTATTTAAAAATTATAAATTGTTTTAGTAATCTTAGTCTGGGAAGTCCATTATCAAGGTGTCGATTTCATTGTTGGTAAAGCTCCTCTTCCTGGATTGCAGATGGTCACCTTCCCCTGTATCCTCACATGGTAGAGAGAGGAAGTGCTGGTATTTCCTCTTATAAAGGCTCCAACTTCATGACCTCATTTAAACATAATTACTTCCCAAAAGCCCCACATACTATATTATCACATTGGAGAAAAGGACATCAACATATAAATTTTAGAGGGACGCAAATATTCAGTTTATAACAATATGAAAAATGGATTGGTAGTACATCAAATAGCAATTTTCTTACAATGTAGACTTTGAAACCTCTGATGAAAGAACATAATCCTTCAGGGATAAAAAAAATCACACATGCCAATAGGGTTAATTAGACTGGTTGTTATTGAAGGAGATGGGATTTGTCATTCACAGAATAGTGATGGTGTATTGCAATGTCTACACTTCTATTCTTCACTCGACAAATGTTTAAGTAATAACATGATCACAGAAAGAGCTGCTTAACTGGAAATATCGTCTGACCTTGGAACACAAGAAGTGCTCTTTTGGGACCCCCTTTATAAAACTGTAACACTAAATTAGCAGAGAAAAAAACCTTTCCACTTCAAAACAAAATAGCTGATACCTTGAGGATATTGATGCTATTCTGAAGTGTGAAGGTAGAAAGGAGTTGCTAAATTGATCTCATGGTTCTGTGGTTTATTTCACTAAAAATTTTATTGTTTGTATCTATTATATATCACTTACATTTCTAGGCATAGTAGTGATTTAGGCAGGATAGAAATATAAAGACAAAACCTTACTTCAAACATCAGAAGTACTACCAAATTTATTTTTCAATATTATATCAAATCTTAAGAAGCATTCTTTTTAATATCAAGAATAGATGAAGATGATATTATACTGAAGGAACTAGCCAAAGCAATTAGAAAAAATAAATTAATATAATTTATGAACATTGAAAATGAATAATTATTAATTTTTAATGATGCATTTACATGCTTAATATTCTGAAAATAATTACATATAAAAATATTAGTAAAAAGTAAGATAATTTTGTAAGATGGTTAAGAATAAAATTAATGAAAATAACAAGAAGAAAAGTGAAAATGTGTATAAAAAACTGTAAAATACTAATGGGGAACAAGGAAAAAAAATCAGAAGCATGATAGCTTGGAGAGGGAGAAAAAGCTTCATGCATATGACTATACCTATGACTATTGTGTTACATAGTTTCTCTGGTTTCTCCAGAGAAAGAGGAGCAATAAAATGTGTACATAGATAGATGTTTATTATAATAGTTGGGTCATGTGATTAGGAAGGTCAGTAATTCCAAAATAGGCAGTGTGAGCCAGAACAAACAACGGTGACCAAAGACAGTCTTCTAGAGAATTCCTTCTTGCTTGGGGAGGCTAGTCTTTTTTGTTTCATCCAGAACTTCAACTGACTGGATGAGGACCATTTACACTAGGGTGGGCAATCCGCTTTAATCAAAGTTCACTGATTTAAATGCTAATGTCATAAATAAAACACCCTCCAAGTTGACAGATAAAATTAGACATCACAGACACTGTCTCTTTTTTGTGAATAGCTAGTTTGTTTTTTTTTCTGCACCTTTTTGGAGATATAATTGACATATAACATTATTTAAGTTTAAGGTATACAATGCATTGATTTAATAAACTTATATGTTGTGATTATGACTATAGCATTAGTTAACACCTCCATTACCTCACATAATTACCATTTCTTTTTCTGTGGTGAGAACATTTAAAATCTATTCTCTTAACAACTTTCAAGTATATAATACAGCATTTTAACTACAGCTAATTGTAGTCACCATATTGTAGATTAGATCCCCAGAATTTATTATCTTAAAACTGGAAGTTTGTACCTTTGACCAACATCTCCCTTTTCCCCTATCGCCCAACTCCTGGCAACCATCACTCTATTCTCTGCGAGTTCAGTTTTAATTGTTTTAATTCTTAAAAAGAATTGTTTACCAATATAACATATAACAACTATTAGTACATCTTGTTTAATACCTGTTTAAATTTTTTTCAAAAGATGAAAACAAGAATGTCCAATGTGATAATCTTTTAAAAACTAAGATGAAAGTGGAAGTTATTGAATGAGACTCCTAGCAAAGTTATTTATAAAGGAAGAGCTTTCATTGTCTTGTCCTTTCACTTTTTCCTACCTGAAATGCAAATGCAAGTTGGTAGTAATGCAGCCATTGTGTAACTATGAGGTAACAGAATGGAAGATAGAAGACACATTCTCAAGATGACAGAGCAGAAATTTTGACCTTACTATGTCACTGACCACATTCTCAAACAATCATATCAGCCACAGATCTAATACTTTTCTGTTCTCATTATATGAGAAAAATTAAAACAAATTTGGATAAGCTAATTAGTTAGATTTTATGTACTATTCAGACAGATTTATTCCTAATTTATATATAAAAAATGTGTTGTCTTATTTTATCTTATTTAGTAAGTGCAATTGTCATTAGTTATCCCCTCTACCTTCTCTCTCTGGTTGTCCCCTAGAATACTTTAGTTCACTACAAGTCAGGCATCAAATTCTTCTGGTAAATCAGAAAAAGACTGGTTTTGTCCCCCTGCATGTTCAAAGCAAACCTAGACTTATTTCAATATCCTTTTTGAGAAAAGATTCATAAAATCATATAAACATGTTTACATTTTAAAACAGAAATATTCCTCTATCTTTTTTTTAGAATCTGAAATAATGTCTATTGTTCTCATCTGTTCTCCTGTTGAAACTTATTTCTGGCTATAATTCAGCTAAACCAACATAGCATAGCTATTTTTAGTTGGAGATAAATTTGCTTTTATGTAATATTTTTCTACACTGAACACATGTCCAAAGAAAGTAATTTGAGGGAAATTTTAGAAAGACTTTTTTCTCTTAGTTTAAAGAATAGATGGCAGCCATACAGAGAAGCAGAGAAGCTAAAGTATTGCACATTTCCCAACAAAGAAAAAAATCATAATAAAAATTAGTTATGAGCAGACACATTGTCTCTTTTCTATTAATTATCCATGTTCAGATCCAGTTAGAAATACATTGCCTACTTTATTTTTATTCCATATTCTCAGCCAAGGAATAATTAATGTTCTAATATGCCATAAAGAAAGACTTCTGTCCTATATATTTTTAAAGATATGAAAGCTGAAAACGGGGTGTAAAAATGATTTGTTTACCCTGATCTAAGGTAAAATTGCTTTAATTTTTCCAGCTACATAGCTGCAGTAACTTAAAGCCTGAGCATGTATCCCAGTATCATTAAAACAAAACTGAAATTAAGACACAGCCTACTCAATCCATACCATACAGCAGTCAAGGAAATGCTGATGGTGGTTGAACTATTGATAAGTTAGTTGGGTTTTATAAACTAATGGCATAAGTATCACCGACAATTATGCTGATAATGAATAGATGAGGCTATGCTTAAACAAAGAAAAAGGCTTGCCTAAAAGATTTTCTGTTTGAGAAATCACTTTTACTTTATGCCTAAAAGACAGATATTGGTGAGAAAAAAAAATACCTATGAGAGATATTGTCGCATCGGTAACCTAGAAGGTGAAATGTGTTGGCCAGATAGAACACTTGTGTTCTACAAAATAGTGAAAGCATACCATTTTCTGGTGGTGACATGTTAATGTGAAGTAGTTGGCATTACACAGAGGTCTTCATCCCTACAAAAGTGTCTCTGTTTTGAATATTCCAAGACACCTAGTATTGTCTTGTATATCTCCTTTAGATGTGTGTGTGTGTGTGTGTGTGTGTGTGTGTGTGTGTGTGTGTGTGTGTGTGTTTAAGAAAAAATGGTTCCTGAGGGCTAGCCACTCTAGTATGGCTCTCTGTAACATCAACAGAGTTGATATTAAAATCAAGAAAATCAGCAGAGTCAAAAGTCAAAGGAGAAGCCGAAATCAGTGAAATGAACAGGTGCTTTACCTACAACCCAGCAATTCCCATTCTAGGTAGAAAACTAGGGACATTCTGACCAAGGTGAATAGGAGATACATATAAGAATGTTCATGTCAGCATTTTTTGCAATGTCAAAAACATGGAAACAACCTAAATATCATCAATATTAGACTGAATAAATTATCATATATTCATTCACTGAATCATATGCACAGTGAATATGAATCAACAATCCATATGTATCAAGCTGTAACAAATCCTAAAATTATAATATTAAAAAGAGGAAACAAGTTATGTTTGAAACCTTATATGTTTGTTCACAAATACTTAAAATTCAAAAGCAGGCAGTACTAAACAATGTAACTCAAAAGGATGATTAATATGAATTTAAGGAGAGCAGTTGCTTCTGGAGAGTGATTGTAAGGGTATGATGAAAAAGGGGTTTAAAAAGTTTTTTAAAGTACAGTAACTTTTTAACTTGCTTAGTGGAAACAGGGATACTTGTTATTTACAAAATTTAAATAATGTGGGATATGTCAAACACTGTTATTGGCTCTCATGTCTTAAACATTGTCTCATGGAATTTTCACAAACTATTATATATTACTATTATCTCATTTTCTATTGAGGCAAATTTACACATAATAACCTGACCAAAGTCTCACAAAATTAATTGTTCAATATAATACAGCTTATTTAAGAACTAGGAGCCAAACCTTGGTAGTTTGCAGAGCAAATTATTCTTAACCCAGGATTATAGATCCTCTGTATGCATTGCCTTATCTAAGCATGATTTTAATGCAGCTGTAATCATATTATATCCTGCATTTTATATATAATATTGCATTTGGGGAAACAGTCTGTGTCATTATTACTTTTTGAAAACATACATATTAATGTTTACATAATATTTTATACTATCATGCCATATTTATTATTCATTCATTCATTCATTCATTCATTTATTTTTAGGCCAGGCAACTCTTGGTTGACCTCACAAATGGCAAAGGCCTTGCCATATTTTATTTAAACAACCCAAATGCAATTTCCAAAGTCTTAATATAATAATGTTTCAGAAACATTCTTGAATGTATTCCTTGTTTTCATGAACTAAATTTTTAGAAATGCTATCATAGTAAAGAATAGAAACATAATTTTAAAATAGTCTAACTGTCCTCCAGCCTATATCAACTGATATTCTTACTAGCAATTTAAGGAGAGTACCAGCATTTTAAAAATTTAACACATTGCGATCATATAATTGCTATTGTAATCTGCATACAATTAATCAACAATGTTGTAGATTTTTATATTCTTACTGATAAACATTTTTTCTTCTTTTTTGGTGATCTTTATCTTTTCTCTATGGCTATATTAACACATCTTAGTGTTTGGTAAAGTAATTTTTTATAAAAAGATACCAATTGTCATATTTATCTAAATGTTTTGTTATTCTCTAGACATATTTTATTTTTATTTTTGACCTAAAATGTTCTTAAATTATTCATAAGTCTATATAATTTAAAAATTTTTTAAAGTACATTCAGGAAACACTTTCTACCATAAAATGTCACATACACACATCTTTTATATATGTATATATATATATATATATATTTAAATAAGTTCTTATTATACATAAAATATTTTTTATTGATGAATAAAATGAGAATGTCACTTTTTCAAAATCATTTTTTTAGTTTCTAGCAATTTTTGAATATTTGTTTTTTAAATCAATTTAGGTATTTTAATCATGCACATCCATGATATTAACAATCATTGATTTCCAAAATTTTCTCTATCAATTCTTGCCTCATTGAATTTTAAATCGACTTATCTATTCATATTTGTACTGATACTATGTCTTTTAACATATAAGTAAGGCAAATCTATTTCATAATTTAAAAAATATTCTAGATTTCTAGACTATTCTAGATTTCTCCACCACTACACATTTAGTAGCATCATCAATTCCTTGGGCTGTCACAATAACATTTACATTGGTTTATCTACTTTAGCACTGCACTCCATTTTTAATTCTTCACTTACCTGCCAGAGTGATCCTCACATAATTCAATCACATTATTTTTCAGATTAAATACTCTGGTAGCTTTTACCTCATTTTAAAACTTAAACTATTCATGCATTATACACCTCCACAGGATCTAGCCACCCAACTCCCACTTTCAATGTAATTCTCCATTTCTCTCACTCTGCTCTAGTCACTCCTCCTTTTTGGTATTCCAGTGACAAACCAAGTATTATTCTGTCCATACAAAATGTCATTTTATGTCATTTTAAGTGTTTCCATGCTTATTTTAATAGTAATTTAGAGGAGAATAAACCCGTTCTTTTTCCCTCCTTTAGTAATTTTGATCAGAAAATACCTCACAAAATTTCAAGATCTTAAAATGATTTTGTCATCAATTAAAAATAATATTGCTGATGCTTTCCAGTTTCTATATGCACAAAATGTAAAACAAATTTGTATTTTTCAAATATGTTTACAAATATACAAAAACAGTTTTTCAGACATGGAAAGAGTGTTATGTTATTTACTGACAATAACATCTTGAGTGTAACCCTTGGGTCAAAGCTGATCAGAAGAACGCCATCCTCTAGGAGCTTTGGGAGTCACTGTGACTCCTTTTGATAATTAGGGGCAGAAGAATCTCAGAAATATGGCTAAGTACAAAAGTCTTGGCAAAATTAACTATACTACACTCTTAATTCAATTTTGTTGTGGCAAAAACTGTAAGAAAACACATCCAATAGTCATACCCTATCTGTGAAGGAAACTATGTGGATTAAGCAGGAATCATTACCTAGTCTGAGCACTGAGAATTTTGAGTTTATTAATCTTCAAAACAAACTAAGGTCACTGGAAGAGAAAATTATCGAACTTTGTTTATAAATGAAAAGCGTAACAGACAAATATTTTATGCATCAAGTATCTTTAAACTGGGCATAAAATTTCTTAAGCAAAAAACTCAACTTTTAGGAAGTGTCTAATTTTTTTCTTTTGGTTAATTGAAAGTCATTTGAATTTTAAGCCTTTATTCAGAAAAAAAAAAAACTTAATTTAAGTTAATCGAATTGTTTATTGTTGTTGTTGTTGTTCTTGTTTTTAGTGTACCGATGATTCCACTGTTATGGCATCCCCTCTTCTAGGTATCAAATTTAATAATTAATTTTCCAGTGGGAGTGGCTTACAAAGAGAGCATTTTGTTTATCACCATTATCTATGCTGATATGAGTTGGGCATTCAAATTCTCATCAGTACTCACAATTCATGAGGCCCGAGAAGATCACAGCTGTCATTTTTTTTTTTAAGTACATGGTCACTTTAGATACTAAACTTTTTCAATTATTTTATGATCCAGAGAGGACATGGGAAGTGATTCCCTGACCTCCTGCATATTTCTGAAGCTGTAGGGAAACACTCTCAAAACTGAAAGCACTTTCTACAGCCATGCCTCCCTGAATGTGTCCAATCTCATCTGATTTTGAAATCTAAGCAGGGTCAGACCTGGTTAGTATTTGGATGGGAGACCACCTAGGAATACCAGGTGCTTCAGGCATTTAAAAACAAAACAAAAACAAAACAAAACAAAACAAACTACCAGTGCTGGGGAAAGAAAAATCTCTTTAATAACTGGTGTTGGGAAAACTGGACAGCCACATGAGAAAGAATGAAACCAGCCATTAGCTTAGACTACTCAAAAAAATTAACTCAAAACGTATTAAAGTCTTGAACATAAGACCCAAAACATAAGAATGTTTTCTCCCATTCAGTAGGTTGCCTTTTTATTTTGTTGACTTGAGGACATTATGCTAAGTGAAATCAGTTAGAGAAAGACAAATATGACCTCTCTTAAATGTGAAATATAAAAACAAACAAACCAAAAACAAGGTCAGAGAGAGAATAGATTGGTAATTGCCAGAGGTGGGTGCTGATGGGGTTAGAATTGGGTGAAAGATAAAAATAAAAGTAAATAAATAAATATGGTACATTACTGAGCAACAACAACAGAAAAGAAAACTCTGAAATGAGAATCTCTTATTTCACCATGGAAGGTAGGTAGAGGGGAAGAAATAAGAGAGGGAAGAAAAAGGGTAAAATATTTCATGCCCTATTTGAAGGTATAATTTAGATTTTGATTAAAATCTAAAGATAGGTATATAAATATAATTCTAAATATTTGTATTAAAATTTTAAGGGTAGAGAACTTCCTTTAAAAGCAATAGAAATAACATCAAAATATTTTATAAAAAGCATATACCCTAGAGAAATAAAGAATGGTAGAGAGAACAATAGCAAGACAATAAACAAATAGTAAATGATGCAATAGACTTAAGAAAACTGAATCCTTAGACCATAAGTTGGAGGCAAATAAACTAAACAGAAAAAATACATAGAAAAGGAACATTCATGAAATAAAATATGAGCTTTTGGTACTTAAAAACATGACAGTAGAAATAAAGAGTTGGAAATTAAAGTGGAGGAAATCTGGAAAAATAGGAGACAAAGAGATGGAAAGTAAAAGAAAAAATAGAAACTAGAGAATTAATCTAGAATATCTAATGGTCAAATTTTATTTCAGAAAGAGAAAACAGAAAAAATAGAGGAAAGGAAACTGTTTTCAAAAGAATTTGATAACAGTTTTCAGAAGTTTTGCCATGATACAGAGGACCACTGTGAACACTTTTATATAGTTAAGATCACATTATCATTATTTATAAAGCTTATGCATGTTCTCTTGATTTATTTACACTAATTCTCTGTATATGTATTTATTTATATAATTAACTCCCATAAACCCATCACCCAACTAGCCAATAATTACCTATGAGCTTTTTACATTTCAAAAAAAATTATATGGTATTTTCCATAGCATGGACCAATTAATCATCTCTGACTGAAGGGAAAAGGTAAAAAGATAAGCAAAATTATTGAGCCTGAAAAATAAATGCATCCATATATAAAATAATCTCATTTTAAAATAAAACTACTAAAGAAATAAAATTAAAGATCAAAGCTCCTGTTTTTCAATATCTAATATAATTGAAAAAAATTGGCTTCATTGGAATATGGATGATCAGAATGTTAACTGAATCCTAGTCCTACTTACCTTCTTTTGAATTGTTTATCCATCTATATATCTATCATATTTTTATATATTTATCTAATCTCTATCAAGTACAACCTACTTATTGTTATATGAATAAAAAACAAATATATACTTATAAAACTAATACCTATGAATCACAACTCAGCTGAGGAATATTACCAATAACTGTCAAAACTCAGTTGCCTTTTGAAGTCTGCCTTTCCCCTAATATCAAATAAATTCAATTTCATATTTATAGATCTTCTGCTTTTCCAAATAGCTTAATTGAAAATGAATGTTTTTAAATATTATGCTATTATACTTCATATATTTGAATTTTATATTAATAATATTATACAAAATGAATTATTGTCATTTGCTTCCTATAGTCAACATTGATTTTTGATACACATGTTATTTCACACAGATCTGTGTGGTCCTTTTTTCAATGCTATATGTGTTCTGTTGGATGGATATTCACAATTCTTAATTCCATTCCAACACGTTCTGTATGATACCATTTTTGGAACTTTTTTGAGATTGTTAATTGTGAAATTAGCGATTTTTTGAGATTGTTAATTGTGAAATTAATTTTCATTATTTTGTTAATAGACAAGAATATATTTGAGAAAAAGATGAGTGTATTTAACTACCACAGATCAATGATTCTAATATGAAATATAATCTACCCATATCCTCTCTGATTTTCTGTTCTGCAAGTAACCCTAGCCATTTTCTTCTCAGCAAATGTGACTTGGGGGAGAATATCAGTCCTGCTGTGATGAGTATTCCAACTTGTTTGGAAGTATTGCTTTTCTTCTTGTAAGCAACAAATCAAACTTGTAGTTAATATGTCAGTCTCTTGTGACTCTTATGATTTTGGGCCAATATAAGCTTGCTCCAGAGAAATCAAATCCATTTTCTAGAATTGCAATCCTGAGGATAGCAAGTCTGAGTCTGAAGCAATTTTGTTTCCCTAGAAAAACTTTCATCTCTCTTGTTATGTGCCACACAATTGGTCAGAGAATTCCTTCTCTGAGAATCATATAAATAGTGATGCTAGCCCTGTGCACAGTAACTAAATTGCATACACTCAGGAAAAATGTATAATCAATGAAGTGGTATCTAGAACCCAAACAAAGTGTTCACATTGTAATTCAACATTGCACAGTCTTTATTTTTATGTTAGCTGCACTGAAGATTAACATAGGATAAAAAAAATTTTTTTCTCCTATTTCTTTGTTTTTTATTTTTTACTTTTGTTGTTATTTTTCTCATTTACTTATTTTTAATTTAATTATCTTTCTTTATTAATAATGTTTAAGTTTGGGTTATGAAGGGAAAGCAGTAGAAAATAATCACATGTTATTTAAAAATTAAAATGTATTGTGCTAATTCATCAGATAAAGAATGGCAGAAATCTGTTGAAACTTGAGATATAATTAACATCATTCAAAGATAATTGGTGAGAGCCAAGATAATTTCTAATTAATAATTGACAATTAAGTATAAGCAGATCGAACAAAAAGTATGAACTAACTCTGAAATAAGATTTTATTTGAAAGAAGAAAATTTTAACTTCCAACGCTTAAATTCTGTCAGAATTATTTATCTTTGAGCGAAGGAACAGTTGAATTTCCTTGTGAGTTTAAGAAAAATGATTACATATATATGATGCTAGTTCTTGATGAATTTACTTTTCAAATGCTTTGCTTTACACTAATTGTCTCATGTTTGCCTAAGGATTATATTTAGATATTATCACAGTAGTCTTGCTATTCTGATATTCATATACTGTCTATTTCTTCACATATATTAATGCAATGAATCAGATAAATTGTATAATTGCCACAGGTAAAATTATATGAGAAAAAAAAAATCTCTAAGGAGGCTTTCTCAGATCACATTATTATCCTGTCTGCCTCAACCTCCATTTTCCTATAAGTAAATATTAAAAATGTAACTTTGAAGGTGATTTCTCTCATCACAGAATTATTTTCTCAATAATTCTGAAATCAGATTTAAATACATTTTTATTTGCTAATTTCTCCTTTTTTGCTTATTACTTTGTGTTTGAATATTTTTCTTTGTAAAATATTGCTTTGCATAAAATGTAATTATCATATAAAATGCCAAGACTAAATTTTTGGTGATTATTCAAGATCATTTAATATTCATTAAGTACTAGTTTATATAGTTTTGTGTATGAAAAAGTCAATATTGTTTAATTTTTGTGAGTAACCAATTGTTCCTTTTTATATTTTGTATATTCATTATTGCATGTTCACTTAAACACAATGTTAATGAATCATAGGCAGGTGATGTTTAAATTTAGAAGACTATTTTTACTTATGAAATCTAAGCGTGTAGTCAGCAATCTCATTAACTAAGATGAAGCATAATGACTATAAACTCAAGTATTTAAACATGTAATCATTCTTTAGTTGATGTTACAATGCATATACTAGACTCATATCATGTATAAATACATAGGTGTATAGATAAATAGATCTAGATGATATCCTCATTATTCACTGATCCTATATTGATAAATTCTCCTACTCAGTAAAATTTATTTGTAATGTCAAAATTAATACTTGCAGTATATTCATGGTCATTCATGGACACGTACAGTGTGGCAAAAAATTTGTCACTCATGGCACATGTTTCCAGCTGAGGTCAAACATGATGATGTTCTGCCTTAGCTTTATAGCTCTCATATTGTCTTTTTCACATTCTGTTTAGTGGTACACTTTTCACATTTTTCTGCTTTTTTGTTGGTTGATGACATCACTGTTTAAAATGGCCCAGAAACATAGTGCTGAAGTGCTCTCCAGTGTTCTGAGCACAAGAAGCTATGATGTACCTTATGAAGAAAATTGTCTTAGGTAAGTTTTATTCTGGCCTGAGTTATAGAGCCAGTTGGCCATGAGGTCAACATTAATGATATATATTATATACAGTGTCTTTAAACAGAAATACGCATAAAACAAGGCGATATAGATTATTTAATGAAAATGTTGTGGCCAGAGGCTTAGGGGACTCAAATGTCATTTCTCTTAGGGTAATGGTTCAATGTTTGCTAATTCAGAGTTGGCAGAGACTATAGATTGTAACAACTATGTTGATCTTATATTCAGCAACTTTGCTGAATTCTAATAGCTCTAATAGTTTTTTGTGGATTCTTTAGGATTTTCTGTAGATTAGGTCATATCTTCTGCAAATAGAAAAATTTTACTTCTTTTCCAACTTGAATACTATTTATTTCTTTTTCTTTTCTAATTTCTCATGATAGAACTTCCAGTAGAACACATTGAAATAACAGTAGTCAATGTGCAATGCTTGTCTTGTTCTTGATCTTAGGGTTATAACTTTTAGTCTTTCGCCATTTAGTATTATACCAACTGTGGGTTACTAATAAAACTTCTTTATCATATTGAGGAAATTCCTATATACTCTTTTCTCTGTTTTTATCATGAAAAGATGTTGGATATTTTCCAATACTTCTGTTAGTTGAGACAATTATGTCAGTTTTCCCTTCATTCTATTAATGTGGTCTATATTAGGTTGACTGATTTTCATATGTTGAACCACCTTGCATTACTGTGACAAATTTCATTTGGCCATGGTGAATAATCCTTTTAATATTTTGAATTTAGTTTGCTACCATTCTGCTCAGAATTTTTGCATCTATCTTCATTAGGTCTTTTGTTTTCTTTTCTTCTAGCATCTTTGTGTGGCTTGGTATAAGGGTAATGATAATCTTACAGAATGAAATAGAAAATGTTCTCCCTTTCTGTTTGTTATCTTTTTTAAAATGCAGTAGAATTCACCAGTGAATTAATCTGACCTAGTCTTTTTGTTGGTAGGTTTTTGATTAATGAATCAAAAACTCTTTCTGAATTGGTTAAGATTTTCTATTTATTTTTGAGTTATTTTTAGCAATTTCAATGTCTTTAAAATTTTGTCCATTTCACTTAGATTTTCTAATTTGTTGCCATTCAATGTTTTTTAGTATTCTTTTAAAATTATTTTTATTTGTAGGGCCATTAATAATCTTTACTTTCACTTTTAATTTCAGTTATTCCTGTCGTCTCTGTTTTTTATATAGTCAGTGTCCCTAAATGTTAGTCAATTTTACACATTTTTGCTCTTTCAAAAAAAAAAAAGACTTTGGTTTCATTGATTCCATTGTTTTCCTATTCACTATTTCATTGATCTCCAACTGATTATAGCCTTTTTTTCTGCTAGTTTTGAGTTTAGTTTGTTCTTTTTCTAGTCCTTTAAGATATAAAGCTAGGGCATTAATATGTCATCTTTCTCTTTTTTAATGTAAACATTTGTAGGTATAAATTTCTCCTGAACACTCCTCAGAGGTGTTAAAGAGTGGTATAGGACAAGTTTTCTATAGTCTTATGATTAAATTTCAGTCTTTTAGAGAGCCTCTTTCAAAGGCTGTGACCTTTACAAGTTTTTCTTAGCTCCCTCTTTTTTTTCGTTTCTTTTCTCCCCACCTTAGGTGAGACAAGAATGTTAGAGCTGGGAAATTTTGACACTTGTCATCTGTCTAAGCTTGACTCCATATGATATTGTTTCTACTGATTCTCACAGACTGGCTTGGGGTTCTCATGAAACTGACTCCTAGTAAGCCTGGTATTCCTTGTCTCAATCTGAGTACCCTAAATCTCAGTTGATGCATTTTGGGCAGGCAGAAAAACATTCAGAGTAGTGTAAAGTCCAATAAATTTTGGAAAATAGAATTTTGAAACATGGGAAATATTGTCATTGCCAAATGTAATGGAAATATAAAGAAAAGTCATGTTTAAGAGGCTTGGCCACACACACACATACACTCACAGAATAGTTTGAGGCCCTTTGAGAGTGAGTGGTGCTGGATACACAGATAGTACAGTTGCCATTTAGTTTGATTTAATATATCTGTCTGTTTTAGAAATATTTTTAGACTTGTAGAATTCACTAATTTAGCTCTCATTTTTTCAAAAATAAAAAGGATTAAAAAAATAATGTCTCAACATGGTAAATTAAATAAGTAGACAGATATTCTATGAAAATTCAAAGTAAACGACTACTATTTCTTTTATTTATTTATTTTTTAAAAAGCTACATAAAAAGGCTTGTGAATGATGGTATCTTTACATTGAAAAGTGAATTTTGCCTCTTTTTTTTCCCCCTAAAAACAGCATCAGTTCAGTAAAGAATATATTATGGAGATATGTATAAATACAGAATGAATTTTGTAGAAATATTATTCAAATACCAACATCTAAAAAACCTTTGATTACACATTTCTAAATCTTTACTTCTACCCATAAATGTAATTTCGTCTATATATTTTTCAATGTCACAAATTCAAAAGTTAACGGTAAAAGACGTTTTAGAAGACACCATGATCTATTATGTCTTAATTTGTACAGCATTCATTTAACCTTATGTTCATATAATAACTAGATATCTTAACCTCAGATAACAATGAAATCACTCATTCCAGGACACAAAAAGAAGCAAACTTCTGTAGCTATTCTCATAAGGATGCTAGAGTGACAAGTAAGATAGTTTATAATTGACACTAATTGGTGCTCCTGATTGCTATTGCATATCTTCTTTATAATAATGTGTGCAGGATAGCTTGATACTTTTCAGTGTTAAAAACATGTATTATATAAAATGAACCCACTGGTTTCTGTAACTGAGTAACAAACATTTTAGTGGTGATCAGAGGTGACATTCTGAAAAATACATTGTTTCTTTAGAAAAGTATTTAGACATAATATAAAAATAGATTACATATAATTTGTTCCTTTTAAAGTGATTTTTATAATATTTATTAACTGATAAATATAAATGTTAAAAACTATTCTATCTGAAGTTTAAGTATTCAGTCATAACTACTCTGATATATGTAGTTTTTTCAAGTTTTCTCTTTATTGTGACATTTAAACAATTGAAACATTAGTTATGATTTTAGTCCTGCTTTATTGACTTAATATTTTCAACTAATAAGCATTCTCTCAATGCACTCCAATAACATTACCAAATTGCAATAAATATTTTTCAGTGGCTGCATACAATTTTATTAAGTAGATTCATCATCACCATATACCTAGTCTTTGCTCTATGTTTGGGAATGGAGGCTATTTCCAAATTCTTCTATTATAAGAAAAAAAACACTATATTTAAAAATTTTGATCATGTCACTATTTCTAATCAATAATTATTTCTAGAATAAATAGCTGTAAAATTTTGGGACAGACACAGAAACATTTTAAAGTGTCTTGATAGATGGGTATATGTTGCCAAACTGTTTTATAAATAATAAATCCATTGAAGTACTCTCAGAATAATATTTTATGAATATTTAATAGCTTAAGTAATTTTTTTGT
Organism: Macroglossus sobrinus; assembly: GCA_004027375.1. Classification (NCBI taxonomy): domain Eukaryota; kingdom Metazoa; phylum Chordata; class Mammalia; order Chiroptera; family Pteropodidae; genus Macroglossus; species Macroglossus sobrinus. The sequence continues at coordinate 162,237 of PVKZ01002060.1, forward strand.
AATTTTGTTTTAAATTCTAGTTCTCTTATGACTAGGGAGACAAGTGATTTTTATATATTTGCTTGCTATTTGTATGCCTAAGGAATGATCAGTTCATTACATTTACTCACTTATTAATTCATATCAGAGTGTTTGCATTTTACTGCAATGTACATGTTCCTTATTAGTAAAATATAAATGTATGTCACAGAAAAATAAATGTATTCTCATTTTTAATCCATGGATTTTAATTACTATTTTACATATGTAAGTTTTAAATATTTGTTAAATTAAAATTTATTCCTCTTCTGCTTTATAATGTCTTCTATTATTTGAATAAAAATTAATCTATCCAAAATAATCACATTTATTTATTTAGAATATTTGGGTATTTCTTTTCCTTCTTGATTTGTGTTTTTGCTTTATCATATAATAAGCTTATGTGTAAAGGTATATTTCCTGGCTGTCAATTGTTTTGTTGCTCTTTCTCTCTAAGTTTAAGTCAGTTTCATACTATTAAAATTAAATCTGGAATGACTAGTGCCCTCTCATTGTCTTCTATATTATAATTTGTTTTGCTAATCTCATCTGCTTATTTTTCTATATAAGCTTCAGAATCATTTGACTGAAGTTCTAAAATAAATTTTACTTTTTTAAAAAATAGAATTTAATTTAATCCATAAATAAATAGGAGTTAAAGTTTGTCCAAGAGTGGCTCTAACCCAAAAAAAGGTAGCTAATGTGGACCCATCACTGAATGTCTACTAATTTGCAGGCATTAGTAGGCAAAACCAGCTTGGTCAATATTTCTTCCCTGTGCTCCAAGATTTATAAATATCACTGCTATGTATGTGGGAATTATGGAAATTTCACTGGTCATCCCATGATTTCACTAATCATGATGCCTATAATGAGGAGCAATTGGGCATTGAGATGTTGTACTGAATGTTAAAGCATATTGAGAACTCTACAAAAACATTAATGAGCTAACAGCAAGAGTCATAGTCATAGACTTACTCTTTCTCTCACAAGAGTTTAACGTTTTCCCTTATTTTGTCAGTCTTGGTAGTAAGAAGAATGAACTGATAATTTGCAAGAAGAGGAAAGATTATTTCTTCTCTGTATATAAAAATTGTTAAGAATGGCAATTTCTGAGCTAGCTGGAAGAAGTTGTTCCTCTAGTTGCATGAATGTGCTATATTTCGAGATCCTTCTCTATAAAATGATATTTGAATTTTACACAATTCCCTCAAAGGTAGCCTTAGTATTAGAAACATTAAATTCATAATATTTATTTATATTTTTTTCCATAAGAGATATTATTCACACATTTTTCTTTATGCCGGAAAAACTAAAAAGGAAAGTTGTGATAGTTTTCTGTTTTATTTAATTATAGTTCACTTGATCCCATATAGATATGAGGGTCTTGAATAAATTAAAGTAATTTAGGAAAAAACAACTGATAAAAATTGGTGTCAGGAAAAAATACCAAAAAAAAAGAGAAATAATCAAGAGTTAAGAGCAATATGAAATTTGCATATGTTAACCCCAAATTCTACAGAATTAAAGTTGAACTGAAAATCTGGCTTAACTAAAATACCCTTTCAGCTATGTGACTCTCTTTGCCCACAAGGGCCACACATACTGACTTGTCAGAGAAAAAGGATCATTTCATAGCCTTTGTTAAGTAAGAAATTTTAGATATAGGTTTCATAGTGGAGGCAAAATTAATCATGTGAAAAGTATTGGCAGCTATATTTCTTCGATAAATGTAACATGAGGTCGTATTAGATTGTTTGTTAGACATTTTTTTTTTTTATAGCGGTCTTCAATATTGGTCAAGCTAATGGTGCTAAAGTATAGGTTTATTGTCACCTGAGGGAGGGGAGCAAAATAAAGTAACCAAAGAACCTAGCTTTCTGTCATTTAGCTTGATTCGAGAAAACAACAAGGTATGGAGTAGTTCAATGGTGAATTACAAGCTATCTGACAAATATATCAGTTCTTTCAACCAAGACTTTAGCAAAACTTAAACATCAAACAATTTGTAATCATAATCTTTGGACTGGTTTTATGTGGCTCATTAAAAGAAATTTATATACTTAACAAATTATCTGTGTGAATAGCATAGTCTGTGTCCTCTTGCGAAAGTAAAGAAGTTAATTCCAGCTGTTGTGTGTGTGTCATTTTACCTCTGAAGAGAGAGCTGAGGATTTTCTTGTCACAACGAACTAAAATTTTATTTTTTATGTTAACATTTTTTAAATTTTATTTTATTATTAGTTTCAAAATTTTTTAAAGAGCGAGCTTATTTCTTCTACTTGTTCTAATTATAGTTGATCTGTGAATTGAAACTTCATTCTTACTACATTTTCTAATTGTTTATCAAAATATTTTAAATATTTTTTTATTTTTAATTATAGTCAGCATACAATATTATAGTAGTTTCATGTGTACAATATACCGATTAGATATTTAGATAACTTATGAAATTGATCATCCCAGTAAATCTAGTATCCATTTGAAACCATACATAGTTATTACAATATTATTGACTATATTTCTTATGTATACTTTATATCCCCATGACTATTTTGTAAATACCAAGATTGGTAATGAGGATTAGCTAGTGAGAAGTCAACCCTACAGAGCAGGATTCACTTTAGCTGGACTCTGGTGCCTGCCCAGTCTGCCCTTCAGGTGCATGCTTCTCAGATGCAGCCCTGGGTGGTGCTCCAGCTCTGATTTCAGTCAAAGCAGAGCACTGGTTGTACCAACTGAAGGGCCTCCTAGGAGGGGCCCAGCTGCAGACCAAGTTCAGCTACAGCCTGTGCACTTCCAGGACCACCTTAGTAAGAGTCACCAAGAAATCTGCAGATGGCTGTAGCCTATGTTGAGCTTAGAGGTGCCTCAAGAGGCTAAACTGGGAACCAAGGCCGACTGCTGTTAGTGAGGGACTTTGGGGCTGCTCAGCAAGAGATAAGGAGCATGCCTTGGCAAGATGCTGCTCCTTTAGATTTTGTTACCCTCTACGAGATTTTAAGAAAGTCTGCAGCATGAGCTAAAATCACCATTTGGAGAAAACCACCGGAGGCAGCTTGGGTGGGCCTCCACGTTGGGTGGGGCAGGGTCTCAGGAGCAACTTGTTAATCAAGTTGGTGGAGATTCACATATAGCAGCTGCCAGCATCTGCACACTGGAAGGGGAAAGGGCTCAAAAAAAGAACAATGGATACTGACAGCACTTCTGTCCAGGAGAAAGCCATCCCTCCAGCCCTTGCCCTGAAGCCAGACAACTTAGTTCCTCCCTGTATGTTCCTGGCATTCCTTGATCAGCAGCCTCAATGCTGGAGCTCATAGAGAGTGAATCCATCACTTGAGTAAATCTGCATGTGAACCCTTTAAGAGGAACATCTATGACTCCCAAAGCCCTCCATCTCACTTAGCCACAATCTCCACTGGTTTTTACAGACAGAGGTTGTGGGTACTTCTCTTCCTGGCACTGGACCCCCGGGCTGGGGAGTCCATTATGGAGCTGGGCCCTTGCTCCTTGGGGACTTGGATGAGGTGGGAGGCCTCAAGCAGTCAAAGGTAACCCTCCTGAATCTGGACCACCACACGCAGTTGTGGGACCAGGCCATTTTTTATTTCGCTCCTCTTACCAGGCTTGATGTGACCTCCTATATGTGTCCCTAGTTGTAGGATATCTGTTCAGCCAGACTTCATGTAATTCCCAGTGATGGCTGTTCAGTAGTTTTGTTGTTATTTTTGTGTGGTCGTGAGAGGAGGCAAGCACAGTGTCTACCTTCTACACTATCTGGACCAGAATCAAGAATTCTGACCATAATCAAGAATTCTGTTTATCAAAATATTGATAACATTTTTATTTTAAATATTATTTCATTGGACAAAGATTTTATCCTAATGTTATATTGCCAGTGGGCATTTTGTTTATTTATTAGGTAAAATAATGTTATATAAAAATGTTATGTGAACTGGTCCTGACCTACCCCCAAATCCTAGCATTTATGACCACTCTTCAGGAATCTCATTACTCAGGTCTTTGCTTAAATGTCACTTTTTGAGACAGAAGGTCATGGATCCTTCTATCCAATGTACATGCCTGCATATTCTTTATCCCATCATTGGCTTTCATATTATTCACAGCACTTATTTTAGTATTTCTTCCCCTTCTCAATAAAATGCAAAATCCATAAAAGCAAGAACTTCTAGAATCTAAAACAGACTCTAGCACACAGTAATGTATCAAAGAGTATTTGTAAGATCAATAAATTAGAGAAAGCTGAATGAAAACATAAATATAAATGTTAAGATAAATAACATGTGCTGAATTCTTAACTATAATACTCAGTGATAGTTGGAAGTAAATGTATTTTAGTACAGTAAAATGTTTACCTCTGCTTTCTGTAATCATTGTAAAATATAAATATCAGATTTTACCAAATATTCAAGAGTCAGATTAGTGCATTACTTACTTTATCTGACCTTTCAAAATCATATATTTTACCAATATTTATCCTAATGTTCCTTGCATATTTGAGCACACTCTACTTAAAGGATTATCTTTAAATAAACTCGATTTCTATATTCTATTATTTCATTAAGGATTTTCACACCTACACTTCACAGTTTTTACTTAGTTTATATAAATACAAACAGATTCATCTTTAGTTATATGTCTTTCAAAAATATTCAAATTTTCTTTCTTGATCACTTTTATTTTTTCTTTTATTTTGGTTAAATGTGAGCTATAAAATGGAAAAAATTATTCTGCAATATTTAAGCAGTCAAACTTTTATTTCTTACATTAGCCAATTTGATGGACATTATAGCTAATATTAAATGATATATAAAAATATTTTCCTAAATAGATGCTTTAATTAATATTTGAATTTTATGGAGAACACTTTTAATTAAAATGAAAACTAATTTTTAACCAAAGAAACATTGTGTGTTTATGTTTTTTTGTTAGAGGTTATTTATGTATGTGTATGTGCATGTATTTCTATTATATTACTTACCTGCTGATGTTTCCAACTAAATTTTGGAATATCTATAACTAAAAAATAAAATAAAATAATAGAGATTGAGCAACAACTAGCAAACTATATAAGCTCTATAAGATTACCTAGATCCATCAACCTTGGATGCATTTGTTTTTGCACAAAATGCAGTGTTATTTCTTCAAATAGATATTTATACTAACACAAAGAAGGTCTTAAAGACAAATGACATTTGAGTTATCAACTGGAAGAAATCGGCCATTCTGCTTTGTACTGGTGGATGACATGGTCCCTAGGTTTTAGTATAAATAATTTGTTTTGGTATATTTCAGAGAGTCTATTTTATTTTTCTACTACACCAATCTCTTATACTGTGTTAATGATAATAAATTGTACCAAAATATTATGACAAAATGCCTAGTATACTCAACTGTGGTAATAAAAGTTTCCTTGCTCTTTTTCTCCTTGAAGTAATTTTCAGTGAAATTTTTCTTCTCACTGTGATTTAACTAAATTTAGTTTATTTGTAATTTCTAAAACCCTAATATACCATAACATTGTGTATATACAATACTTGTTGATGGGCTGTACAAAAGAGAAAATTAAAAACTTTTCTTTAAATATTACAATTTGGAAATGATGTTTTATTACATATCGAATTGACATATCAGTTAAAAGTACATGAGAAAGTTTTAAGTGGCAGTTATTTTTTCTATCATGTACTGAACCTTATAATACACATATGGAAACACAGTAAATTAAAATGGTACAGGAAATACTAGAAATTTGCCTGCCTACTGGAAAGTTCTTTCTGTAGCACTGGAAAAGCAAGTTAACTGTTTTCTTTCTATATCTTTCACTTGTGATGTGATAGAGGGAGTTAGCTGCTATTTGTAAAGAGCTTTGAAGCTGAAAACTAATGCATACCCAGAGAAAATGCTTCATTTCAGAGGACTTAAATACAGCTCAGTGTAAAGCATCTCCCTAAATGCCCGCTCTCTCTTTTCAAATGAATGTGTTTTTCTATAAAACACGAGTTCATTTGAATTACTTTCTAAAATATATGTTTTACATACCAATTTTTAGAGTTCTATTAAAGAAATTGATTCAAATCTTGTATATCTATGTTTTGAAATGACTGAACTTTCCTCCCTTTAATTTGTCTTCCTCCTCAAAGAATAACTAAATAAAAGTATAGACTAAATGAAACGACTAACAAAGTTAAGAAAGAGCTAAAAAATGCATGTATTGGTTAGCCCCAAGTTGCCTCCTATGTGAGGAGATTTAATAAATAACAATAAATTATGTCAGAAAATTTTTGAATTGTGAAATAGCTAATTAAATGAATAGAAATATATTATAGCACTTACTAATTAAATATTTCAAAAATCATTACTTCACTTTCTTCTTTATAAAGTACATAAAGGGTATACAATTAATAAGACCTTATCAAACATTGGAGGATAAATAGAAACACAGAACATACATCAAAAAACATAAACTATAGCTGCCGCATATACACCATACCACCTTAGGAGGTCTTAATCTTATTTCTTTATGTTGCTCCTTGAGTTCTAGACCAGGAAAACTACTCCAAGTCTTAGAAACCTGGCTAAATTATCCTTAGGTCTCAGAAAGAAACAAGATTTTTAAACACACTTTTAAAGCCTGTTTCCAGAAGTTCTTAATTTCAGCCTTTACATTTTTCCAAGATGGTTGGCATCACAATCATACATTCTAAGAAGGCAAATCTTCACCCTCCCAATTATGTATGCTTTATCTATGTCCCTGACAAAATAAACAAAACATGGTCTAAAGTTGATTTATTTCCTAAGATCTGGATTGTTTAACAACCTATAACTACCATTGTACAACATTTCGAAGATTAGGATATAGTATATTATGTTTGCAAAATAAATAAGCACAAATAAAAAATTGCATTATTTATATTATGTAAATCCACAAACAGTTAAGAAGCATAAAAATATATAATATAGTTCCAATCATATGATTTTTGCTATTTCTTATTTTGGAACATATTTATCTATTCTCCCTGTCTTCAAAAATCAGATAATTGATAGCTTGCTAATATTTACTAGATAGATACAACACAGAAAATGTTGGTAATACAACTATATAGATTTTAACATAAAGAATAAAAGCATATGGGTATTTTAAAAAGCTTAATAGAAGTTTCAAGGTACTGCTATTAGTGATTTTATTTAAGAAACCTAGAAGGATACAAGTGTGTATGCATGCATTTAAAATGTGTTTTGAAAGCTAAACAAGTGTATATCAGAAATATTTATACATTATAATTTCTTAAGGAAATGTTTGTGTTTCTGTGTAATTTACACCAACCTTATTTTACATAACAAAATGTCAGAAAGATAATTCTAGGAACGAGCCTGTCTAAAAATCTTTGAAACTTGTTTTTACAGAAACCCTGAAGGTTGCTACAGCTTATAGAGAAATGCAATATTTTTAAACAAAATGTCAAGTTGCAGGTATAAGTGAACAGCAGCTAGATCATAGTATAAAAAAAAAAAATAGCTGTAACTAAAATTATTTTTAAAAATTCTTTACGTGCTTTTTCAAAACTTCGTGTGCAAGGCACTCACCCTGTGTTAAATGGGCTCTTGAAAGATCTAAACATAGCTTCCACTTTGAGAGAAATTTCAATAGGGTGAGGCATTTGCTGAGAGAACAATGTTAGGATTAGGCAAGAATATGAATGATTATAATGTAAGCAGAAGATGTAAAATATTACAGACTATTTGAAGGTTTTTGCATAAAAAATTTATTACTTTTTTGTGGGGAACTCAGAAAAGAATCGAAGGAATATTTGGATTGTGAGAATGTCTACTATTTGAAGTTACATTTGAGTTAGGTAAATTAGATTTAAAAGGCATAATCGAGAATGGAGTTTAATTTGTATCTTTTACTATAGAGATAATTATGACAAAAATAACTACAGCTGAAACTCATGGGGTTGAATTAAGTGTTATGGGCTGGGCTAAGCACTTGGGAGGCATTATTTTACATGGTTATTACTAATTCCTTAGAGGAAGGCATGGCTTATTGTCATCTCCATTTTATAGGTGAGGAAACAGAAGCTTAAAGATGCTGGATTAAGTTCTCAAGGACACACAATTAATAAGACATGGACTTGAGTTCAAGAAGCAAAACAAAATCTTTATAATTTTAGAGACTAGATTTTAAATTTAAAATGTACTATTTCCTCAGGTAAAGAGTGCCAGAACATCCATCGCTTTAGCCTTAAAACAGTACAGGCCTGCTTGGTCCTGAATAGCAGATTCAGAGAAATGAAATGGAAAGATAAAAGTTTATAAACAGGATATACTGGATCAGAGTATGATAATATTTTTAGCTCTGATGAGCTTAAATATGTATCCCAAATAAAAATGAAAGTTATAAAATAGGCTATTTGAAATATAGATTTTCATCCAATTACATTAATCAGCTTGCTGTTTTTGTATATTAACACTTTAAAGTTTTTTCTATTGATACCATAATATAAAAATTAACAAAATATTAAAATTACTATATCTCAAAATGTTAATTTTATATTTTCATATGATTTATAATACACTTGAAATATTAGTTTAGTCATATATAGGGAGTTAGTACTATAAGTTGAAGATCACTTATTTAGAAGATAAAAATCACAAGGGTCTACATCTAAAAATTAAAATAAAAATATGACCATAATAACTAATTAAAAATTTTTTTACCCCCTTTCTGCTAAGTAATATATTAGTATTTGGTTTCATGTCTATCTCCATGAGTAGATTTGTTCAGTGGCCTACTAGAAGTATTATTTCTCATATGCAGATTTTCAGTTAATTTAACTTTCTACCCCATAACAGGTTAAAGAAAGATACATCTCTGCCAAATTCATGTAAGACATTTACATTCCTTTCTCATGTTAATTTTTCCTATTATCTTTCAAACTGATTCTTGAGTTCCAATCATGTATTCTATAGCATCATTTGAAATGTTAATTTTAAAATGTGACACAAATATTCAAAATGATACAATATTAAAATGATTGTAAGTTGTCACCTCAATGTCAGCTGACTATGAGGAAGCAAAAACTACAAGTGTTATGTATTTAGAAAGTAGAGAATAAAGTTATTAGTCAAACAAAAGCTGAAATTCCTACCTTATACAAAAAATGTAATTCTAGACTTGATTTTTATACATGGAACAATGTGAGCTGCATTATTTAAGATCTGAAATATCCTTATTTGCTCATTTAATTTAAAATATAAAAAGTAATTCCTTCCAAAGAAAGGCTAAAATTATATTACCTTTAAAATTCCAAAATATATCTTATTGAATTAGAATATATTATGTCTTAATAGACCTAAAGGGAAGAACAAGTAATAAATCATAACTAAGTACTAAAATCATTTAGAGATATTTTCAATAGCATGATAAAAATGAAAGTAGTAGATTATTTAATAGCATTCCACTACATTCAAATCTATTAATAATATATATTTATTAATAATCCTAGAATAATAATTAAAAAAAAGGAAATAAATAATTTTTTAGAAATTTATGGCTTTCTTTTATTTTTTATTTTTTAACATCTCATACAATTCACCTATTCAGTGTTCAAATCAATAATTTTTATTACATTTAGAGAGTTACTAACCAATCAGCACAATCAATTTTAGAACAGTTTTAGCACTCTCCAGAAAAATAAAAATTTCACGTAACCTGGTTGCACCCCCCACAACTTGAGGCATATAGGGAGACTCCAGTGTCTACAGGTTTGCCTATCCAGAAATTTTATACAAATGAAATTACACAATAGGTGATCTTCTGTGACTGGCTCCTTTTACATAGCATGTGATAAAGGTTCATCCATTTGGCAAATATTAGTATTTGCATTTTATGGTTGTATAATATTTAATTGCATAAATTTACAACATTTTTAAAAATCATCAGCTGATGAGCATAAGGTTGTTTCCACTTTGGCTGTTATGAATAATGCCACAGCAAATGTTCCTCTACAAATTATTATGCGGGCATTTGTTTTTGTTTCTCTTAAGGAAATACCTAGGAATAGATTGCTGGTAACTCCTTGTTTAACATTTTGGGAAACTGCCAAAGGTTTTCTGAAGCAGCTGGACAATTTTATATCCCTACCAGAAATGTGTGAAGGTTCCAATTTCTCCTCCTCTTCACCATCATTTGTCTTTTTTCTTAGAGACATGCTATAAGGGTATGAAGCAGTGTCACTTCATATTATAGGGTATGAAGTAGTATCACACTGTGGTCTTAATTAGTATTTCCTTAATGAGTAATAGTGCTAAGCATCTTTTTATTTGCTTTTTGGCCATTTGTAAATCTAGTTTGGAGATCCTTTGCATTTTTTTTTACCAAGGTTATTGTCTTTTAATTATTGAGTTATAAAATTTCTTTTATTTTATAGTTACCAGTTCTTTTAATCAGATATATATATCATTTGCAGATATTTTCTTTATTCTTTGAGTTGTCTTTAACTTTATTGATATTTTAAATTGAAAGTACAGTTTAAATAAAAGCTCTAAAATTTTAAAATAATTAAAAAAATTTTTTTTGTTCAATTTATTCTTTTATTTTGCATAGTGCTTTTATGTTGTATTTAAGAATCCAGTTCCTAACTTATGGTCATAAAGACTTATATGTATTCTTTAATGAGTTTTATAGTTTTATAACTTATATTTAGATTTTTGATTCATTTTGAATTTATTTATTTTTATGTGTGATGAGATGTAGAGGTCCAAGTTTATTATTTTTTTAATGTGGACATTTAATTGTCCAGGACTATTTGTTGAAAAGGCTCTTCTTTCTCCCATTGAATGGTCCAGGCACTGTTGCATATCAAATGACCATAAAATACATAGATTTATTTCTGATACATATCCTATCTACATGCCAACACCACACCATTTTGTTTTACATAACTTTGTAGTAAGTTTTAAAATCAGAAAATGTGAGTCCTCTAACTTTGTTCTTATTTTTCAATATTGCTTTGGTTATTCAGAGTTCCTTTCATTTTCATACAAATTTTAATTATCAGCTTGTCAATTTCTGAAAAAGAGGCAGTTAAGATTTGGTAAAAATTTTGTTGAAACTATTAATCAGCTTAGAGAGAATTGCCATCCTAAAAATATTAAATATTGTAATCCATGACTGTGGGAAGTCTTGCCACATAGTTTAATTTCTTTCAACAATATTTTATAGTTTTCACAGTATAAATTTTAATTTTTTTGTTACATTTATCCTTAAAAATTTTATTCTTTTTTATACTGTTGTAAATTAAATTATTGTTTTAAATTTTATTTTCAGATTGTTCATGGCTAGTATATAGAAATATAATTCATTTTTGTTTACTGATCTTGTTCTCTGTACCTTTTTTGAACTCACTTTTATAAATAGTTTTTAGTGAATTTGTCAGGATTTTCTAGATGCAACATGACCTCATCTGCAAGTAGAAATTGCTTTCTTTACTTCTTCCATCAAATCTTTTATCTACGTTTCTCCCCAAATTGCTCTTGCTGGAACCTCCAGTAAAAAACTAAATAGAATAGAAAACAGAAGGGGTAAAAATAGGCATCCTTTTTTATTTTTGATTACAGAGTAAACATATTTAGTCTTTTACCATTAAACATAACATTAACTATTGCATTTTTTATAAATGACATTTTTTGTGTTGATGCTTTCTACTAGATATATAAATATTCTTAATTTGTTTAGTGTTTTTATCATAAAAGGGTGTTAGATTTTTTTCAAATGTTCTTCTATACCTATTGAAATGATCATGTACTTTAACCTATTGATGCATTACATTCATTAGTTTCATATATTAAAATAATCTTGCATTCTTGGGATAAATCTCACTCACTCATGGTTTATAATGCTTTTAATATGTTGCTATGTTCAGTATTTTCCTAAGGATTTTTCTGTCTACATTTATAAGAGATATTAGTTGTTGTCTTTTTCCTTGTAATCTGTTTGTTTAGTTTAATATAAGAATAATACAGGCCTTAGAGAATGAATTGGTGAGTGTTTTCTCCTCTTCTATTTTTTTTGGAAGAGTTTGTAAAAACATTAAAGTCTTATTTAAATATTTTCTAGAATTCACCAGGGAAGCCATTTGTTTCTTCTCTTTTGAAACTTTTCTTTGTGAGCAGATTTTTTTGTTACTAACAATCTCTTACCTTATTATATGTCCATTAAAATTTTTACTTCCATTTTGAATCAGTTCTGATAGTTTGTATTTTTGTAGATATTTGTTTTTTTACCTAAATTCTCTATTTTTTTTGACATACAGTTGTTCATAATATTCACTTATGATTTTTCTATTTCTGTTCAGTTGGTAGTAATGTCCTGTCTTCATCCCCAATTTTAGTAAGTTGAGTCCTCTCTTTTTTCTAAGTCAATCTAGCTGTTTGTTAGTTTGTTGATCTTTTCAATGATCTTATTTTTGGTTTCATTGATTTTCTCTAATGTTTTTTAACTCTAATTAATTTCCACTCAACTGTTTATTTTCTTCCCTTTTCTTGCTTTACTTTCTCCAATGTACTAAGTTAGATTAGTTGATTAATTTGGGATCTTCTTTTTATTATAGACATTTATACTTACAAATTCTCCTTTCAGCATGGCTTTGGTTGTATATAGTACATTTATTATGTATATCTTCATTTTTATTCATGTGAAAGTATTTTCAAATGTGTTTTGCAATTTTTTTCTTTAACTCATTTATCTGGAAATATATTTACTTTCAACATATTTGTAAATTCCCTAAAGTTCTTTCTGTTACTGTAATTAAAAAATATTTTATGCCTAGCATACAGTCTATCCTGGAGACATTACTTGAGAAGAATTTATATTATGTTGATAAATGCTGTGTAAAGATCTGTTAGGGCTAGTTGTTTTACAATGCTGTTCAAATATTCTATTTCTTTTCTACATGGCTGTTCTTTCATTATTGAAAAATGAAGTATTAAAATCTTGAGCTATTATTATTGAATTATACATTTCTCTCCTTAATTCTGTCAATTTTTGCTTCATGTATTTTGGAGCTCTGTTGGTAGATGCTTGCTTATAACTGTTTATTTTTTTATAATTGTTAATTGTTTATAATGTTTATAACTATAAATATTATTATATAATGCTTACATTTGTTAAATATTCCTGACATTCTAACCAATTTATTATTATAAAATGTCTTTCTTTATCTCTAGTAACATTTATTTGCTTTAAAGCTTATTTTGTTTAATATTAGCATAGCAATTTCACCTTACTTATGATTGCAATTTGCATGGTACATCTTTATTCATCCTTTTATTTTTACTCTACTTGTATTTTTCAATAGCAAGCATATCTCTTATAAACTGAATATATTAAACCTGTGTTTGTGTATGTTTTCTTAATTCAATCTATCTCTGTTCTTTGATTGGATTTTTTAATCTATTCATATTTAATACTACTTTGATATAGCTGAATTTGCATCTATAATTTTGCTTTTTAAATTATATCTTTTTTTGTTCCCTTGTTTTTTTTATGTTGTTTTAGGACTTTTTTTATTAATGGAATATTTTATAGGGTAATATTTTCATTACTTAATGTATTGATCACATTTTTTAGTTATTTCTTAGTGATTGTTCTAGGACTAGCAATATACATCTTAATTTATTAGAATCTGCTTCAGATTTATGTCACCTTTATATCAATTAGATATAGCTCTATTACCTTATCTACATTTTTGTGATATTGTGGTACATATGACATCTAATTATGTTACAATTCAACAATATGAAATTATAATTATTACTTGAAATAAATTATGTCTTTTTAAAAAGTTGGGAGAAGAAAAGATAGCAAATATACATTTACAGAATTTGTCATATTAACTTTTGCATTTACAATTTGTGATTCTTTTTATTTGTTTCTTTCAGTTTTAAGGTTCAGTCTTTGGCTAGCTTACATCTAAAATGCTGATTATGTTCTATCTCCTCTTCATATCTTTTTCATGTTTTATTCTTCTCTGGTGAAGAATAGCAATGCGTGCCCTTTTTCTTAATGCTCGTGAAAAAAATGTTAAGGAGAATATTTAATTTAGAGCAAAAAAACCACATTTTGTAACACATTGATTTTTTTCTTTGATCAGAGACAACATATGTTTGATCAAGATTCATACAAAAATGGATTCATGTTACTATTCAATAATTTATCTGAAGAAATTTTATGCACAGGATTTTTTAATATTGTATGTCATATAGAAAGCCTATGTGTTCTCATCAGAATTTATTTTTAAAATTTCTAATTGGGTTAGATGAAACTTGGATTTATGGTTTCTAACCTTTAGTCTCACTTGGAGTTCTGAAAATGTAACTACCTTTTTCAAATTAATGGAACACAGGAAATGTAGCTGGCAAAAGAATAATACAACATTAATATTTTCATACACAAACCTAAGAGAGATTATATTATACTGGCATGTTTACATTAAGATGACATGTTACTAAAATACATTAAAAACTCCAGAAAATCAAAGGAATATGAAGTTGTTGAATAACAGGTGATTGGACTGTTAGATGCCAGTAAGATCATATACTTTGCTAACTGTTCTAAAACACATTTCTTCTGCAAAGAGACAACAGTAGGATGCTGATTGCCTCTTTTATCCTTGCTGACCCTGTACCACACTTTCAAAAGAAAACTGTGTTTTTAGCTATAATTTATAATGTATTATGTAATTTTCTGCTACTCTGACCATGCAGAAATTATTCATTTAATTTTGAATTTGGAGACTGCTAAACTTGAATCAATTAATGTGACAAAACAGAAATCTTTTACTTTTGGTGAAACTCCGCATTCCACACTCAATACCTGAAATAGTTTTAATATGTCATTTTAACCACATATCACTTTCTTTGTAAGTTGAATGCTATTAATCACAGTTAAGATTCCCATTTATATAAAAAATTATTTATAATGACTCATATATATCTCAGCTTGTGCTGAGATATTCTATAATACTGTGCCATTTACTTTTTTACATAGAAGATGAGTAATTTAATGACACTGATCAGTGATTTTTATCTTCTTACATTCTTAGCTAATAAATAATCATGGGGATGGTGTGTGTGTGTGTGTGTGTGTGTGTGTGTGTGTGTGTGTATGTGTGTATGTGTGTGTGTGTATTTGTATTAATAGTTTCATATAGTTTGTGAGTAATCATTTTAAGCTGACCTACTGTTTAATACATGTGGCCAAATACTTAAGGGATGTCTCTTAAGGTATATCTTAATTATTTTCACCAGATTAATTTGTGGAGCCACCAGCAATTGGCAGAGAGGTGAAAAAAAAACATTATTTGAGTACCTACTGATAACCTGAACCCTAGGAATCAATATCTAGCCAAGCAGCACTGAAAACCTCAATATTTCAAAACATTAGCATCAAATCAATTTTGACAATAAGGACTATTGTGTACCAGTTATTTTCCAGGATGTCAGGGCCCTTGCATATACTTCCAAAACTTGTACAATATTAAGGGTTGCTAGTCACATCATAATTAGTGAACATCATCTACCTTCAGTTTAACTACATTTGTGACTCTGCAGTCAAGAAAGCAAGAGATCCAGCTTAGCTAAAGTTAATTCCATTTCTTTGAGAGAATCTGCTGTACATAGAATAGAGATAATCAGGCTCTTCCACTTTCCTGCTTCAGTCTTCTCTTCTGTGCTTTACTGCTCTACTTCCATATTAATTATTTCCCAATCACCAGATACTGCGCCTGACTTAGGTCTTTCTTTTGTCATTCTTTATCACCATTACCATCCATAATTGGTATGGATATCAGGAGATTTATTATCAATAAGGGATTTCTTAGTCTGTTTTTAAGCATTTTTCTTTGAGATATTTGGATAATTTTACACTAAGCCCTGTTCTCATCTGATTAGTGAAAATAAGATTCTTTTATTTCTGGTAAATTTTCCACTTTTTAGCCAGTGTTGATTGCCTTTCTCTCAGTTCTCCAGATAACTTTTTATGTTTTACTCAGATGGAACAAAATACAGATGTATGTAATTTAAATAAACCTCCCAACAACATTAGGAGATAATATATTATTATACCAATTTTATCAATATAGAAACCATCTTTAATAGCTCACCCAAAAGCTACTGATAGTGGATTTACAGCCCTATTCTAATATATAAACTCTTTTTACTGGTTAACAGTTCCTCAGAATTTGAAATAATGTCAACTGTCCCTTTTCTATCTCCTTGATGCTTACATTTTTTATCTTCTTTGTCAAGTTTGCATAATAATATCTGTATTTAATATCTCTTTTTTAGGGATACATATTAACATTTTTCTTCTAAATTTAATATAAATATCACATTTTGTTTGCTAAGAAGGCTGAATTATAAACACACTAGAGTTAGGAATATCTAAAGCATTTTTTTTGTATTAATAAGATTTAGGACAGTACAACAATTAGTGAGCAAAAAATAAGAATAATTTGGTGACACTGATTTTCATCAGGAGACACTTCATGTACCAAATCTGACTGATTTCTTGATGCATTCTGCTTGTATATCAGTGTACCTTACTTGATGAAAAGTCCCCTTTAACCTTTAAATCCCTGAATGCTAGATTACAACCTGCTTTTTGTGGTTTAAAAAGTTTTTAGGTAAGTACATTTGGTATTTTACAGAAATGAGAAATTAGAAATCTTTACAAATAAATTATACTCCAGATGACAAATTCACTTACCTGAATATTGAAAGCACATCTTCTTTGACAGTTAATTTCATTCTGCTAACTAGAAGAGATTTTCCTGGAAAATCAGAATCTTTGGAGAAAGTAGCTAAGTTCAAATCTCATATAAACTTAACGCTCATTGCAGCATTATTTACAATAACCAAGATATGGAAACTATCTAAATGTCCTCTGATGGATCAATAACAAGGATGTGATATATATGAATATATGAATATTATTCAGCCACAGAAAGAAAGAAAATCATGCCATTTGCAACATTGATGAAACTAAAGGGCATTATGCTGAGTGAAATACGCCAGGCAGAGGGAGACAATAGCTGTATAATCTCATTCATATGTGAAATCCAAAAAAAATAAAAAATAAAAAAAGCCAACTTCATAGAAACAGAATAGAAAGGTGGTTGCCTGGTGTTGGTGGGAGGGAGGAAATAAAAAGGGGAAATCAGGGGCTATAAGACTCAAAGAATATAAGCTTTCAGTTATAAGACAATTATAAGGAGAACAAGTTCTGAGGATCTAATGTATACCATGGTGACAATAGTTAATGATATGGCACAGTATACTTTAAAATTGCTGAGAGCAGATCTTAAAAACTCTCACTGCACGAAAAATTAAGAGTTAACTATGTGAGCTGATGGATGTGTTCACGTCTAGATTTCGGTAATTGTTTCATAACGTAAATGTACATCAAATTAGCACATTGTACATTTTAAATATATTCAATTATATTTGTCAATTTTTATTCAACAAAGTAGGAGAAAAAGAAAAAAATAACAGAAAACAGATATAATTGAAAAACAAAGAAAATAGCCCACATACTAGGCATTAGAAGAAATGTACTCTAGATTCTAAGCTCTCTAGAGGCCTGAAACAGTTCTAGAGTTGTTAGGAAGAAATTGGCTGACATTGACTCAGAGACCTCAGGCTTGACTAAAAAGTTTTACTTTACTCTCTATGCTATAATTTCCATTCATTGTCCTTACTCTTTTACTAAACTTTGGTTAAAATTATTGGCTGGTATTGGCTAAGCTCTCAGAAAAGAGATATGTGTCTATATTCATATTTGAGATGAAATAATACAAAGAAAAGAGCAGTGTTGCCCAAAGACCAGAGAGGAAGTATTAGGAATCATCGAGAACAGAAGACAGCCCAGTCAAGGAACTGTAATTAGGCAAATGCTGTCTATAACAGAGATGGTAACAGGGCAACATCAAATAACAATTCCTAATCTCACAAGAAGTAGTAACCTATGAAATAATGTTGATGAATGTTTGTGCTACTGTGACTGGATGCATGACAACATTGTAGAAACCCCTGAACATATTTAAATTGCTCATGTCTTCTAGTGTATTGGGTACCATTTAAATTATTCATATCTTCTAGTGAATATAGAGTGAAAAGTAAACATCATAGCATAACTTAAGACACCTTATATGATCATAAATCCATGGAAGGGGAAATATTGTTAAAAAATTATTAACAAAATAAAGTATGTGTCTTTTCTGGCTGGGACAGTTTCCCTTGGTTTATTAGTGGAACCCAATATCCAACAGAATTTTAAAACCACTGCCTTACTACCTTATTTCTCACTGTCATTCCTATTATACTTTACACTCAGTCACATCACTTGTGATTCCCTGAAAGTGGTTTGTGCTTTCACATTTTCATGCCTTTGCTTATTGTCTTTCTCTGTGCCTGGATTCTCTTGTCTTTTTTCCATCCCTCAGAAATAATGCACTTTCATGTGAGGCTACCTCTTCAATGAAACATTTCCTGATAATTCTTAGTTCCTGACAATTCTGTCCTACTATATTGTGAGCTCCTACTTGTATGGACCACACCTTATATTCATTTCCAAGGAAAATTAAAAGTAAATATGTTTAAATAATTAAAAACATTATAAGATATTACACTAATATTTATATGTAGAACTCCTTACTGGCTCTCAAGACTGCGAAATTTTAATTCTGAAAAACTTGGCAAAACTACAAATTAATCTCCATATGTTCTTCTGGGATACATATGCATAATGAATCCTGGGGATAAACCTCAGTATTACATAGATTCTTAAAATAAAGGCACAAAGTAAATCTAATAATAATCTTTTCTGGCATATGTTTGGTCGAATAAAAGAAACTGTATCAAATATTCTGCAAAAAAATACTTTGGTTCAAAATGTTACTTTAAATCATCTTTTTTCCAGGCAAAGATAAATGTGATTTTAGCACTGTTTGGCCAGTAAATGTATATAATGTAGATTGAATTTTTTATTTTACAAAATAAAAATTAATAATTTGAGGATTTGAAAAGAGAAGTAAAGAATATCACATCTAGGAAGAGACATATATGATATCATCTAAAAATGTAGAGTTTTTAAAATATGTTTTTTCTTATTATGCAGCCATAAAATTCATTTTTAATGTTGACAGTATAACGAGCTGTTGTTTTTCTCTTTGATATTAAAGAAAAAAATAATACAAAATTTCTTTCTCCTTTGGAATATTATTTCTGACACAAGCAATCAAATAGATATCAGTGTATCTCTATATAATAAGGTTGCTTTATTGTAATTATCAGAAATTGACTTCACTTTGCATAAGCATAAAAGAGAATATTTGAAAGTACATCAAGTTTTACAGAATCACCTGGAAAGCTAGATAATTGTGTCTAGAAAATAAACAGGCTCTACTACTACTCTATTATTGTCACTGACACACTTTAGACACTGATGTGAATAACTCCTCAACTTTTCTGTAACTTTGACTCAATTCTGAAGAATTCAACTTCTTTAGTTGACCCTGCCTGATGGGGAGAAAAGATTGGAAATATTTTGCCTCTTTTTTACTTGTATGAGGTCAGACCTAGGTAAGGAAGATTTCTCTAAACAGAAAGAATATTGAGAAACAGCCTTCACATGTAAAAATTTACAGTATATACATCAAGAGATAGAATACATTGCACATTTTGGCTCTTTTTAATGCTCAGTATTTGACATTATCTATGTTAATCTTATATAAAAAGTGATGGTTATGAGATGGCTCATTCTTTTATGTTTGCATTTTATTTGCATAATACACAGTAATATATCATGGGAATAAAAAGATAAAAATAATATGCTGTTATAGAGAGTATGGAATTGTCACTTATATTAATCAGACTTACTACAGTATAAGAACTAACAATTATAGAGTTGACATGAAAGACAAATCAACAGCAGTAGTTTTGTGTTAGTACCCCAAATTTTAGACTAGGCAGGAACTCCAGAGAAGATTATGTCATTTGTCTGTTAAGAGAGTAAAACCCTACACACTATGGCATTTTGTGTTGACTCTTATTCTTAATGTGATAATAAAAAAGTAAATGGCAATGGTTATGATTCAGGATTTAAAGACATTTCTTATGGAATGACTGAAGGCAACTCAAATCACCAAGAACAGTGTCAAGTGGGGTCAACAGAATTGAAACTATTAAAAAACAAGAAAATACTAGCAAAGTTCAAGAAGTATGGTAATTTTTGAAATAGTGGATAAGAGTCACAGGTAATACCTATCATCACTGTTATTAAAAAGCCATTAGTCTAAATTAGACAGAACAATTTAAATTTAGAAGTAATAGAAAAAATTACAAATAGAGATATTATCATGTTTGAATATACAATACTTGAAATTAATATATTTCAAAACAAACATCAAAATTAAAGACAAATAATATGCTAATTTCAATAAAGATGATGAAAGATTAATATTAATGCATAAGTCTTACAAATTGATAACCTTTTAAAATCTCAATATATAGATGGGTATATTATTAGCATCAAGAAAAAATATACATAAAAAGTTAACACATATATAAACATATGTACACATCCCCCAGTATTTTATAATAAAATAGATGCATTTAAACACATCATATCTCACTTGAAAAATGTCAGTTTTTACATAATAATATGCATTGTTCCAAAAGTACATTAATAACAGAACACTTTTATTCACTCTTATAGGATACCATAGTATAATGTTTTTTAAAGGGCAATGTGGCTTTACATAGCAAAGCAATAATGTACATATACTTGAACTCTATATTTAAGTTATAAAGGTTTAATTAAAATTAAATCATAATTTTAAAAATACTGTTTATCTCTGCATTATCTCTATTTAAAAAACTAAATACTTAATGATAAATAAGTGAAACAATTAAACTATAAATAGATAACATATTTTGAGCATTAAAACATTTATGTTTAGAGTTTTCAATCCAAAGAAACAGTCACTGTTGTTATTACAATTAAAAAAAATTAAAAAGAAAACAAACTAAAATCACTGAGGTTTTTTGGACCCATCAGAAAGCTCTGATTGCAGGGCACATTATCTCCCTGAAATCTAGAGAGACAAGTAAATTCAGAAAGCCACAGTTGAGATCTCATTACTTGGAGCAAAAGTCATTGTAGCCATAAAATGGTAGGAGAACTGAAATGGTAATATTGAAAATTATTTTAGACTCAGTGTAGACTAGCATAAAAAAAGAAACTTAAGGGGACTTCAGTCTTGGTGAGATGGGGGTAACAAGCTTTACCTCCAGGAACTCTACCAGTTTTCCAAGTTTGAAAATTTGAGAAAGAGCACATTTTTCACTCAATTAAGAAAAAAAGAAAAGAAATCATGAAATACTACAAAATAACTGACTGGTATTCCTTATCCTGTCAAAGTTATCAAAAACAAGAACGTCTGTTTGAGAATCTGTCATAACTAAGAGGGTCCTGAGGAGGTGTGATGGCTAAATATAATGAATATGCAGTCCTGGACACAAAAAATATATATATCAGGAGAAAATTAAGTAAATCTGAATAAATTATGATCTTTCATTAATAGTAATATATTCACATTTGTTATTAATTGTGGCATGTACCATTCTAATGTTAAGATGTGAATAATAGGGGAAACTGGTTGTGAGTTATTTGAGAACTCTCTGTACTATTTTGCAATAAATTCTGAAAATCTAAAACTGTTTTAATATATAAGAATTATTTTAAAATATAAGTTTTTTAATAATGAGGAGGGATGCTTATATTATAAGATGAAGTAAAAAAGACAATTGAATATATAGTAAAATCTCAACTGGATTAAACAATGTTCATGCAAACTAATTTGAAGGAATCTATAATATTAATAGTGTTTTATTGGAGAGGCTGTTGCATAATAGATGATGCTTACTATGTTTTTACACTTTACACATTTTCAAATAATCAGAAAATGTATTATATTAAAATATATAACAATATATATAACATTCATCTTTGAATGTCTGAAATTGTACAATATCACATTCAAATATATTTCCTCAGTTTCTGTAATGGGGTCAATGTCAGTAAAAGAAAAGGAAGAAAAAAAAAAGCAAAAAAAAGTGAAAAAATCTTTGAACTACTCATGCCAAGTGTTACTATGGCAATTTTCTAAACAAATAATTAAAATACATTTTAAACTTTATAAACATTTGAAAGTTTGGAAATAGTCCCACAGTTTCTGTTGGTTTAAATATTTGCTTATTTGAACAAATATTTCTCTTGATAAATTAAAACAAAAGTTTATTTTCAAAATTGAAATCAAGACTCTTTTCCTTTGATCTGTTTAACACAAAAGAGAATTAAACAAGTAGAAGTATTCTAATAATCACTAAAGACTGGAACCGCACAGTAAGAAATTTCTGCACTATGCTTTAAAATAGGAATGTGCTGAATCCTTTATTGCAAGGCAATAGGCATTGTAGTCATTAGCTTTCCCTGGGAACAGTTTTTCAAAGACTATAGAATCAAAGACTAACAGCAGTCGTTTTGCTAAAATGCAGTGCTTGGATTAGAAGTTTTATTATGTACAGAAACAAAATTAAGTTTGAGCAGTAGTTTTAGTGGTCTTTAAAAGCAGATTTGTTTGATTAAATCATTTTAAGCTTTTTGTCTTCACCTTTGGAAGGCAATATTGGGAGTGTTTTCTCTCTGAACTGGATAATGAAAGAGTAGAAAGAGTGTTCTCAAGTCCAATGTGATACTTGTATGGTGATAAATAAGCTGACGACTAATTCAGCTTTCTACAAACTTAAAATATACCAAATATCTGGCAAAAATAAATATATTACATAGAAGAGAACCAATTAGGATTATCTTCAATTTCTAAGTAAAGGACACAAGTCTCTGGGCTGCGTGTGACTTTCCTATGACAGATTTTTTGGGACAAGGTTAAACTTGATTTGTCCTTTCTGACTATGTGCCAGAGAATTCATATAGGCTTGTCCCGACCCGCGGGACCTAGTTATTCGTGGGGGCGGCGAGGAGGATCCAACCTGAAAGAAAATGGGCGAGAAAAAGGAGCGGAGGCAAGACAAAGTTCTGATCAAGCCTCTAAGATTATTTTTCAAACAAATGAATTTATACAGTGGAGACAAAGGGGGGGCAGGTCTCCTAGGTGGACGGGTGTTTGGCACGATCTTATTGGCTCTTAGCAGGTGGGGGTGAAGAATGATAAAAGTCAGGAGAAGTATGCAATAGGGATGAGCTACAAAGCTAAACAATGGCGATAGAACATTCTGTGGTTTGGCCTCTTCTGAGACCCAGACAGGGCTGAGCTGGAAGACCTTGTGGTCAAGTGCTTCTGAGAACAAGCTGACCTGAAAAGCGAGAGCTTAGTAACAGAGTTATGAGTCTCCCACATAGGCTAAGAAATAACATCAATGCATGTACTAAATCAATTAATAAATAAGTGATAATAAAGTGAACTGTATTTTCTTCAAGGTTAGAAGGAAGTAAAAATGGCATTCAATATTTTGTGAGAAAACTGCTCAAAAGGAGTTTGAATGTTAAAGATGCTTGAACATATCATTTAGAGGCGAAGAGAAAAAACTCATGTTTACAAAAACTGAGAAACATTTTAAGATAGAAAAAAAATACAATGATTTCAAGAGTCTCTAGGTTAGCTATGGACTTATTGTAAGACAAATAAAAGTGGGGTTCAACTTTTCCATGAGATTGACCTGTTTGGTATGCCCAGGTCCCCAACTTACCTGGTCCCTTCTGTTTTTTGTCTCTTACCTTATTTATATTTTCTCTGACATTATTTATGGCTTTTGCTTTTTTTTCTGTTCTCTTAATGACTTTAAGCTAATTTCAAGCTTGAAACCATAGAATTTCACACTGAGAGTTAAACATTTAATGTTTAATTGAATACTTTGCCTCTAAAACATATTTTTTAGTTTTTTAATCTTTCCAAAATGAATTCAAATATTAAAACATATATGTGCTTTTTAAATTTCAATATGGTAAGTGTGGTTTAAAATAATAAGAAACTTCCAAATTGTTCACCAATGATATGTAAGAATTCCAGTTGCTTATATCCTTGTCAAAAGTTGTTATTGGCAGTTCTTATAAGCTTAGCCAATATAATGGATATGTCTGTACCCCAAAAGGCTAACTTATGTGGAATAACATCATCAATAGATTTCCTAGACCTCAAGTTTTTTTCTAAGTTTAGACATTGAGAGACACTAGCATGAGATCAGAAGACAATAAGAAAGTTTAAAGTAATTAGTCTTCCTGATTCCTCTTTGCCATGCCACAGCTCCAGCCAGGATGTCCTAGATAAGTCCTTTTCATATAACTTTTGTCTACAGATTCTAATATCAGTTTCCTTTCTTTGTCTCTTCAGATAAGGGTAGTAGAAGCTTCAGGTGTTACATTATTCATTATTAGTTTCCTCAAATCCTGCTTATACCTTTGTAAATCATATCTTTATTAAATTTACACTGCACTTTCCAATGTGAGTGTGCATTCTATTTTCAGTGGGACACAGACTAACACAAATGCACATAAATAACAGTATTACGATAGTATGATGTCAAATGTCCTTCTGGTATTGACCTTGCTCACTGAAAATTAGCATTTATCTTGGATTTGTTTATATAAGTTCACAGATATATAAATGAAGAATATGGCCACTAAGTGCTATGCTTGACAACCTATCTGACCTTTATGTCCAACTAATTCTGGTGGCTAAAAATCATTAACCACTTTAAAACAAAGTAATAAATCCAAAAAATATCTTATTCAACAAATATTAATTTAAATATTTAGTAGATACATGGCCCTGGGATAATGAAATGTACATAAGACCCAACATGTGTACATGTATCAGTGCGAGTGATTTATATGAACTATCTTCTCTTATTTTCTCAACAACTCTGTGAAGCACATTCCATTTCAGTTGAGCAAACTAAGGAAATTTGAGGTTAGTAATATTCTCAAAGTTACCCAAAGCTGTTATGTGAGAAATCACAATTTGCACTCAGAAAGTTTTACTACAAAAATCTTCACTATTAAAATCTTTACTATATATCATCTCTACCTTCTTAGAAATTACAGTTTAGAAGGATAGCAGATATTATTATGCCAATAATTATATCAAATATATCAATAATTGATGATAAGAATATAAATGGACTGTTTAAGTGTTCAGCAATTATTTAACAAGAAGAATTAACATTTATGCAATAATAATAGTTCAGCTAAAAACTGAGGATTATATAGAAGTTAAGCAGGTAAAGAGGGGGTGGAAGAGATTTGCTAAAAGAGAGGACCAAATGGACGAAAACCTTAGGATATAAAATAACTTAGAATATTTGAAGAAAAGATAAGATGACACCTTGAACAAATTATAGTTTATCTAAACCCCTAGAAAGAAGTTGAGGGAAAAAACAGGCCAAGAATATATAAGTTTATATAGAAATGACAGCCTAAGGGGTTTCTACCTTATTAATAGAGGAAATCTTTAGCAATTACAACTGGCATGAGACACCAAGATGTTTGGGATTAAGATTCCCCAAATGGAAAGTTTCATCAACAGCAAGTAGTAAATAGATCCCTGAATTAATCTGCTAAAGTTGCTGTGCTATAGTATCACAAACTGAATGGCTTGAACAACAGAAATGCATCATCTCACAGTTCTGGCATCTAGAAGGCTAAGATCTAGGTGTTGCTGGATTGCTTCCTTCTAGGGCTGTGAAGAAAAAAAAAATCTGTTCTATTGTGTTTCATGCCTTTTCCCTAGCTTCTGGTGTCTTGTGGGCAATATTTGGCTTGTAGATGAATCACCCCAATCTCTAACTTTATCTTCATATGACATTTTCTTATGTTAAAATTTGTGTCCAATTTCTTTTTAGAAGGACACCAGTCACATTGGATTTGAGAGCTACCCTATTCTAGTATGACTTCATCTTAACTGGTTATATCTACAATGATTCTATTTCCAGATAAGGTACTGGGGGTTAGAACATCAACATATGAATTTTGTGGGGACAAAATTCGACTGTTTGTATTAAGGACACTTTTTCTCTATGGTAGGTCAAAAAAACTGCAGACAGCTCCAGATGGGTGACAGGAAGATGAGCTTGGTTGGTCAAATCAAGCTACAGTTGTGCAGGTTTTTTCTTTTATTACTAATAAAACCAATATAAATTAAAAATCCCTGCATAACCCAGTTTTGGTCATCATGGCATACAAAAAGACAATGGCTATAACTACCCAACAATAAAAATTAATTTTTAAAAAGAATTCCAAAACTGCATCTCTATGAAAACATTGAGTTTTAATTAATAATTCACTCACACATTTTTATATTTTTTTTATTTCTTTGTTCTAAAATACAGTTATGCCAAACTAATTTTTAAATTATCACCAGCATAACTAGATGAAGATCATAAATTTTAAAAATTACTTCCTTTTTATGGATAAAATATAGATTACTAAGTATATGGTTAAGAGAAGAAGCACACTAGATATTTAAAAATAAAAGCTTTTATTTGGGGACTGTGTGGGCCTATTATCTCTCTATCAATCAATCTATCATCTACCTATCATCTATCTATCTATCTATCTATCTATCTATCTATCTATCTATCTAATATAACTATATCTATCATTTATCATCATCTACCATCTATTTATTTGGTAATTGGAAATTAAGAACTTTTAAAAACATTAGGAGATTTTTTTAAAAGTTTAAGAAGGTCATCAGCAGCTCTTAGTTCTTGCTTTTAGCTATCCAAGAGCTAAAATCTTGCAATGACTGAATAGGCCCAACTAATGTGTTATAATCCCTGCTGTATTCTGCAAAAAAGTAGGTTGTTTGTAGAGAAACAACCAGAGTCTATGAGAATTCTTCTATTTGCTGAAGCCCATCTCCCAGCCTCCTTTGTTGGAGAAATGCTAATATGGCCTCTGTATCCTTCTTCCTCTCACTTCTCTTGAGAATGTTTATCATTAATGGAATCTAGCTCAGATCACTACACTCAGGGATCCTAGGAAATATATTTCCAGGCTTCCAGCATCTATATTATAAATTACAGAGGATATAAGTTGTGAAGTGTTGCTGACAATCTAGCAGAACCCACAATGTAGCCACTCCTACTTTGCCTTTTTTCTTTAAACACCATTTTGCCATGTAAATGCCCAAAGAAAAGAAATGGTTCCAAATCACTATTTAAGTCTGAGGATGAATTTCAAATATTTTTATACTTTCAGAGTCTCAAAAAAATTATTTCTAATGGTTAGTTTCTAAGAAACTACAGAAGAAAGGTCTCATCAAAGAAGGAATAAACAAAGAACATGTAGAATCCAGAAAAAAAAATCACTACAAGAGTAAGAAGAAGAGAATTCTTAGGATGGTGATACAATGAAGTCCTAAGATATCAATCTATCTAGTCTTAGAGAATCAGCAGTCCAGATTGAAGCAGGAGGATAATATTGGTCCAGAAAAATTGTTTCCATGAAAACTTTATTTCTGATCAGTAATGAAGTGTTCCATCATATATCAAGGTGTTTTCAGGTCCTTTTTGTTTTGATAGATAAGCATCTAATTAAGCAATTATTTGAAAAGATTGTTGTAAGCATCTAACGAGGCAATTATTAAATTGGTGTGGAGAGTGGGAAGATGTATAAAAAAGGAAAGGCAATCTATATGACATATATCTCAGTTGTAAATAATAGTATGGATTATTATGTACGTCATAATTATATAACACTAATTTATCTCCAATTTTGATATAAATACATTGAGAGAATAACTAATGTGTTGCTTTAATGTGGAAGGAGTTGATAACAAGTGCTAAACACTTATTTATTAAGAAGTCAGTATGTAACATGTATAATTGAAAAATAAGTATAATAATCCCCCTTTATCCATGGGAGATATGTTCCCAAACCCCCCAGTGAATGCCTGAAACTGTGGATACTATCAAACCTTACATATACTAAGTTTTTTTTGTATATGTACATACTCATGATAAAGTTAATTTATAAATTAAACATTAAGGGATTAACAACAATAACTAATAATGTAATGGAACAAATACAACAAATATATATACTGTAATAAAATTTATGTGAATGTGCTCTCTCTCTCTTCTCTCTTACTCTCTCCCAAAATATTTTGGTGTACTGTACTCACCTTTTCACTTAAAAGTAGCACTTCATAGCTTCTCTTTGGCATATTTGAATAGTCAGCATCACTACGCTTGCACTTTGGGGCCATTACTAAGTTAGATAAGGGTTACAGTGAGTACAAACACTGAGATACTATGAAAGTCACCCAGATAACCTTGATGACTACTGACTGACTAATGGGCAGGTAGCTTATAGATTGGAGATACACTGGATAAAAAAATGATTCGTGTACTCGGCATGAATGTGGGACAGCATGAGATTTCATCATCTGCTTAGAATGGTGTATAATTTAAAATGTATGAATTGTTTATTTTTTGAGTTTGTTAGGTAATATTTTCATACCACAGTTGACTGAAGCCATGAAAAGCAAAATTGTGGATAATGGGGAATAACTGTGCATTGAATTATAAATATATCACTTATAAATATGATGAAAAATACCTCCTAAAATAGATACAAATGTGCTTCTCTCTGTGAGTGAGAACAGGGGATTAAAGGCTGGTAGGTAAGAACTGTTGACTTTTATTATGTCTTATAGTACAATGAGTTTTAACAATAAAAACATGTTTAAATCAAAGAAGAAAGAAAGAATAAATGTAATTTTTTAAAGTTGCCTAGTATATAATAAACTTAAAATAACATTTGGACATGTGTGTGATTAAATTAATAATTAAAAATAAATTATATAAAAGATAGAATCTCTACTGGTTTGTATCTTACATAAGACTGTGGGAAGAAAGATAAAGAATATGAAAGAATAAAGACCAGGTTGAATTTGTGCATGTGAATGTGATACCTCTAGCACTTACTTCTGACAGCACATATGTAGCTAAAAATATATCTAAGGATGCTAAGTATTTCGACTGCCATATGCATATGGAACATATTCACATCAAAGTTAATTGATGTGTTAGTATTCCAAAAATAAGTACCAACCAGATTTTACAAAATTCATCTACCTTATGTGTTTCCCACTTCTAGTCTTGGAGGCCTTATTGTGCCATTTATTCCTATAAGCAGTTCTTTCTGAGAGATATATATTGTTTGGTTTGGCAATTAAAAGTTTAAATAGCTTAAATACCATTTACTCAGAACTTCTCGGTCTCATACACAAAACTTCTCATAGAACAATGTTTCTTAAAATGTATTCTTCAGAAAAAAAATACCACAAGATGCTCCTTTAAAAAGTAGTTCTACAATAAATAATTTTGGAAAACAACGCATATTACACTCCCATTCTAAATATTGACCAAGATGGCCTTAACATTCTACTCAGTCTGGCTAAACTTTGGAGAAGTTTCTCCATGACAAAAAAACCATTTCCCTTTTCTTACAACATTTACTTTAGAAAAGTTGCATTTGTCAGTTCTTCCTATAATCCTTGAAGATATAAATCTCTCAGTCTCTTACCAGTTTTACTACCCAGGAATGTCTTTCTGGGAGCCATCCTATGAAATGTAATCTTCAGGAATTCCTAGCTCTCTGTCTCTGTGGAGAGTAAGAGGTTAATTTAGACAAGTAGCACTAGCAAACGCAGCCTCACAGCTAAAGTCAACTAGCACCTTTCCACTAGTTCACCCTAGTGCTTAAAAAATCCTACCTTAGTTCCAAGAGACTTGAATTCAGTGTCTCTCCCCTGTTTCACTGGTCTTGAATAAAGTCTTTCTTGCCTGTTTAACTTCATCTGATGCAATATTTCTTTGGCAATATTTACAAAGTATATTTTATATTAAATGTTTTGAGAAAGCTGAAGAAGAGAAACCTACTTGCTCTTTAACCCAGTGTTCTCAATTCATATCACAATGAAAATTTTATTTGTAAATATACATTACACTAAACCAGTACAGTTGTGTGTTGGTTAATGACAGAGAGATATGTTCTAAGAAATGCATCTGTAGGTGATTTTGTCGTGTGAACATCATAGAGTATTCTACACAAACCTAGCAGTTGTAGCCTACTGCATATGCTATACAGTACAGCCCATTGCACTTAGGCTACAAACCTTTACAACATATTACTGTACTGAATACTGTGGGCGGTTATAACACTATGGTAAGTTGCATGTATCTAAACATATCTAAACATAAAAAAGATACAGTAAAAATAGGGTATAAAAGATAAAAAATAGTATGGCTATCTAAGACACATACCGTAAATGGAGTTTGCAGGACTGGAAGTTGTTCTGGATGAGTCAGTGAGTGAATGTGAAGGCCTAGGATGTTATTGTGCACTACTGTAGACTTTTTAAACACTGTACTTTAGACCACTCTAAATTTATAAAAAAAAAAAAATTTCTTTAATGATAAATTAACCTTAACTTACTATAAATTTCTTATTTTATAAGCTTTTAAATTTTTTTAGCTTTTGAACTTTTTATAATAGCTTAAAACACAAACACATTGTACATCTGTACAAGAATATTTTACTTTTTTATTTCCATATTCTATTAGATTTTTTCTATTTAAAAAATTTTTTATTATTATTATTTTTTTTACATTTTAAACTTTTTGTTAAAAACTAAGACACAAACATAGCCAAAGCCTACAGAGAAACAGGATCTTCAAAATAACTGCCTTTCATCTTCATATCCTGTCCCACTGGGCCTTTAGTAGAATAACATACATGAAGCTGTCATCTTTTATGATAACAATGCCTTCCGGAATACATTCTGAAGGTCCTACTTGAGGCTCTTCTTGAGAAGGTGTCACTCTTTTCAGAAATATGTGCATGGTGGTTTGTTTAGGTTTTTTTCTCATCATGAATTTGTTTATAAGAAAATAACATACCTTGAAACTTCCTCTCTATTAATGAAAACTTTTCAATGTCAGAGTTTATGTTTTTAAACTTTTTAAAGAGCTTGTGGAGGTCTGCAAAAGCTCCTGCTAAACTCTCACTATGAATTTTTTTGAGTTCTTCTTTTCTTTCTCTTGCAGTTTCCTTTTGTCTCTTCTTCAGCTATGAGTTGCTGTTCTAGTTCCAACAATTCCTCATTAGTCAATTTCTCAGAAACTACCTCTGGAAGCTCCTCATTGTCACCCAAATACAAACCCAGGTAAAGTTGTTTGCCACCTCAGTCGAAACTTTGTTCATTTTTGCAGACTTTGCACTAAAATAGGATGGCTATGATATCATTAAACTATGAGAATTTTTCAGCTTTATTATAATCTTACAGGACCACCATTGTATGTACTGTCCATTATTGGCTGAAACATTGTTATAAGGCACATGACTGTAGTTCTCAAATAGTGATTCAGAGACCAGTAGTGTTAGCATCATCTGGGAACAGGTTAGAAAAAATGTTCTCAAGTCCCACCCATGTCTTTTGAATCAGAAACTTTGGGAATGGGGTCCAGCAATCTGTGGGTTAGTAAGTGTACCAGATGATTCTGATGTATGCATACTAAACCAATGTGGTTTATTACATATTTTAGGAAATTCAATTCTAAGTAATAGCAATAAAGAAATAAATACCAATTACAAAAGAGCATTACTCAATTTATTTATTTGATAAATTAACGTATTGTAATAGTTGAAATTAATACTCATTCAATTTTTTCTTCTAAAATTTGAATTTCAAACAAATATATTTATATTTTATTATGACTAAAGGCTTAGTCTGTGTTTTCTCTCTAGTTGTCTTCTTTGCCATGCACCCTTCTTTTTTGCTCCCTGCATTATATAAATAAGTTTTCATACCATCATTATTCTATAATTAATATGAAATTATATAATCAGGAATCTGAACATTTACTTGCACTGATTATTGTCAACGCATGGAATTCTTATTGTCATCTTTTTTTGATCTCTTGTGAAAATACAAGACATTTTTCCAACACCCACTGCCTTATTTTTTTTTTAAACCTCCATAGAAATCACATATTTTATCCTTCTAGGCTAGCTTATACCATTGCTTATCTTTATACGTTTATATATGTATTTCACTGTTAGTTTTAACTAATCAATTTTTTATGAATTCTGAATTATCTCTATTTTGCAATCCCTTTTATTTGCCACCAATTGCTGAAGACTCATGGAATTTGACCAGTTGTTTTTGTTTGTTTGTTTCTCAGTATAATATTAAAGATACTCATGTTGTTAAGCCAGCTCTCATATTTCTAACTGCCATTCCCAAACCAAATGTTATTTCTTGCGGTTAATGAATTTCTTTTCAAATGTGTACACAAATTGTCAGCATATTACAATCAGAAGTAGTAGCGTAGGGTCTGCAGAGAAAACAGACCCTGAATTAGATGGATATCCATTATAGAAGGCTCACTGTGCTTATTTTTGTTTTAGCAGTGCAGAATGGCACTAACTACCTATAATACAAAAGGCTAATTTTCTACCTCCTTTATAAACAAGATCCATTCCTTACCACATTTTTAACCTATTTCTTTAGACTTAATATTTTTAACAAAGGCTGGAAGAGCTAGAAATGTGCAAGTGGTAAACTATAATTCTTAAGTACTAAGGCATACTTAATAATCAGAGTCATGAAGAAATAAAGTTCACCTTTTCTAGTGATATTTGTGAATTTTTGTATGTGCATAAATATATGCTTGAGGATTTTTTTCTAGCTATGCATAATCAGTTTTCAAAGACATGTATTTATTTCATTTAATTTTTATTAATTTTTCTATTGTCCCATGATTTATCTGCTGGAATCCATAGACTTCTCTGATTATTTTAAAACATTTTTTTTTGTCACTTGTTAGTTACCACATTACAGGTGAGAACCTCACCTAATATAAATATTATTAAATGAAATTTGAAATTTTTATCTCATTAAAAAGGACTACCAGCTGAAAAAAGACACTTATTCTAATCTTTCTAAGAAAAATAAAGGTGAGAAAACAGATGTCAAGTGTGCAGGGCTTTTTCTGGATTCTTCCTCCAGAAAATATTTAGTGAACAAATGAATCTCTTGTTAGAGATTGCTTAGGGTAAATATTGCTCCGAGAAGGAATTGTCTACATGGGAGCCATTAGAATTCTTGCTAGATATGAACTCTGTCTGAGAAAACATGTTTCAAGTTAGAAGCTGAAGATCTTATTTATAAACATTAATCTTGTTTGCATTTGAAAAATATATATCTTCTCTGCTTTTCTATTTTCCCTTGTGTTTTGAAAGTGCTCTGTGCACTAATTTGAAAACTATCGGGGATTTCACTTAGGTTAACGAATAGGTGGGACCAAATATGTTGATGTCACTAAGATACTGACTGGCAGTGACTGTGCCAGCAAACGCTTTCTGTCTCTCTACATGCTCTATAATACCATTTGTTGTTCTATTATTCACATAATTGCATGGAGGAAAAATCTTCTCAGTTTCTAATTGTACTTGTTTACTATAAATTACTCTTATGAAAATATTCCCATGGATTTGCCTGTGCAACTGTGCATGTAATTGCATTTTGGCAAGAGTGCAAAACTACATTCATTTTGAAAATAAAGTCTAAGAGGTGCTTTTACAAAAGATCACATTTTAAGCTTGACTCGGTTGAAATTTCTTTTGAATTTATAAAACTGACAAGTTGACAGTCTTGTCATCTGAGTTCTCCAGCTGAAAGATAGGTACATAACAGATGCTTCTAAGTTTCTTCTGACATTGAACCTTTTTCAGACATGCGACATTTAAGGATAAAGAGAAATCTCTTATAAACCCCTTAGTCCTGCAGTGGGCATGCTTATGTACTTCCCAAAGCCCATCAACCAAGTCAAATGCAAACATATTTTTAAAAGTACAGTTGCTGTTGTAACAGGGAGGTGAACTGGAGGTTTTTCCAGAGTAAAGGTAGAAAGCTAGTTGAAGGATCACTGTCTACATCTACTTTTCTTCAGTAACTAATCAAAAGGTGGCAACCTAGGCAATCAACTCACTCATGACTAGAGATGACAGCTGTCTAGAGTTTTAAGTCATAATTACTAAAAAGGAAAATTTCTAAATTTTGTAGTTCAATAAATATATATTCACTACAAGAGTAAAGAAACCTTGTCTTTTTAAAATTATGATATTATAAATATGCCATACAATTTATTTCTCAGAATAATAGTACTTTTTTACATGTGTGCTGGGGATTTTATGGTCTCTGTTTCTCCAGGTAGAAATCATTAGGGATTTTGCAAGTTTAGACAATGATTTAGCATAATAAATAGAAATAATAGTGAAAGGAGAAAAATAAGAAAATTTCTGGTGGCTGTGTTTTATGCCTTATTATTGATTCTGCTTCTGACTCTATTGAATTCCCCTTGTACAATCCAATCCCAAATTACCTAGCCAAAATTTTCTGCTACGATGTTCTGATCTAGTCATATATATTATAAATATAAACTTATTCTAAATGTGCCTCTCTTCCTATCCTCTGTGTATTTATTTATTTTGTACTATTATTTTAGAAACCCTATCCATTGCATGAAAATTGACCATAATTATCCAAAGAGAACTGCTCAGTGAGTCTTCCTGTGTTCTTAGTTTCCATTTGCACTTGATTAAAGAATGTCTTTTACTCTAACTCTTCTCTAAGCAAACTACTTAGGCCTTTTAAGAGGTGTTTCCCTGCCTTACATTTCTTTACATTCTCTATTATGCTTTGTACAAAAAGTAGGCATTCATATTCCTTACTAGAGTGTTTTATAA
Source organism: Macroglossus sobrinus (assembly GCA_004027375.1). Classification (NCBI taxonomy): domain Eukaryota; kingdom Metazoa; phylum Chordata; class Mammalia; order Chiroptera; family Pteropodidae; genus Macroglossus; species Macroglossus sobrinus. Next base: position 197,170 of record PVKZ01002060.1, read on the forward strand.
TAGGTTTATTAACAGTGAGATTTAACAGCTATTATTACTATCAAAGAAGGATTAAAACAAAGAATATACATCTCTTTGTTTTTAAAAAAAAGCAAGACAGTGGAAGGAAAACATATAGGACAACTGGTTTAGCATATTGAATACTGGCATTATGGGTGAGTTGAAGGAATTCTGGAAACTAGGCCAGTAGTTATCAGCTGAGAGGATCAGTTTTAGAATCAAAATAGGCATTGTTTTCATGCACACTTTTTTGTTTCCTTGGAAGTATATTTGAATATTGGAAAGAATACTGAGTGTGGAAAGAGTAGGCAGGTGTATTTTGACAAATATCTCCCAGATGATCTAGAAATACTCATTACATACTTTTCCCTACAGATTGAAAAAAAATACCAAAAGGGTAAAGAACCATTAAAAGATTAGATATAAAACTAATTTACTCCCTCCAAATTATAAACATGATAATAGCAGTTATTATTTCTCTAAAAATAAAATAATCCTTCACAGATAATTGGCTAATGTATATGGGTATGGTTTTGGGCCTGGGCTGGGGGAAAACTTGGTTGAATGTGTTTAACCAATTTTATACTAAATTAATAATAGAACTAACAACAATAATAAAAAGAATAACAACTTATATGATTTTTTACTCATTATCTAATTCTATTTGGGACTAATAAAATTTTTATGACATTTCTTTAAAATGTTGAATTTTTCTCTCAGCTATCCTAGAATTGTCTCCTCTTCTAGAATAAATGTACCTAGCTACTTGAGATATGTACTTTTAAATGAGTAGTTACAAAAGAAATTCATGCATCAAAACGATCATGGATGTATTTGAGTAAAAAATAATCATGTGACTTATACCATGTAAATAACGACTCAAATATATAGAAAATACCCATGAATCATATCAATGTAAGAAGAAGGAAAAAGAATTAAAATGTGAACCAAGCCACATATAGAGACTACAATATGATCAGCCCTGCAGCCAGGCCAGGAGGACACCTTCAGAACAAAGGAAGATTTCTACTGGCAGAGCTAACAACCCATTCTCCACACCTGTGAAGGGGAAACAGGAACCCAAAGTAATTTCTTATGGCTAAAACCATGAGGAACCTAAGGATTAAAGACTGAGAGCTGCCAGCAGGTCTTTCACTCTACATATTCTTATCTTTTCAGGCTATATACTTTTCTTCTTCCTCCCTGTATGTCCATATCAAAGAAAATGAGAACTAAAGAATGACATATAAAATAAATTCTCTGAATACTCAGGGTTCCTCTCAGTGTCTTTACTCTGTCTCTTGCACTGTTCATCTCACTCTCTGACTCTGGGAGGAGACCACTCTCTGTCCGTGGAGTATTACTCCTCTAATAAACTTTCCTTTTGACTCTAACTTTGTCATGTGTGTTGGCACGTGTGTTGAATTCTTTCTATTCTCTCTTCTTTTGATACAGGGCTAGGTCTCCCCACACTCGGGGAAATTTTTCCCATCCTGCATCAATATGATATGTGTTTTCAAATTGGTCCCACTGTAAAAGGTTGATTATACCTGGGTCAAGAAGGAAGTAAAATTAAATGACTGCAATAAATAAAGCCTGTCTGGCCCTAAATTAGAGCCAGATGTCCCATCTCCTTTGAGCCTAAAAACATTAGCAACTATTCCGAGTTTTGCTTAAGATTGAAATATATGACAAAGTCAGATGCAGAAGAGTCATAAAGATTTTAGAGAGCAATTAGTTAAGATGGAATATTTGATTTTTATATTCTACAGAATTTTTTTCACCTGGTTTGCAGTCTTTTTAAAAGTAGCTGCATTTCTTGAGATGATAAATAAGACAATATTTTTCTCCACTTCTTAAATTAGTCACTGAAGAAATCCATTCCTTTTAAAATTCAAATATGAAATGAGAAACAATTCCAAAAATCTAGTTCCCTTTGGCTCCCACTTAGCTCCTGTAGACAGATTTCTCCTTTCTCATGCCTGTGCTCGCATTGTACTTGAAGCCTAGCCCAGTCATTGCACTCATCATATTATACTAGTATTAGTTTCCTTTCACATCAGACTTATATTTCTTTAAAAGATATATCAAATACTTGTATATAATTATAGAACCAAAGTGACTCCATCTTAGATACAAACCCTCCATTTTGAACTTAAGTAAAATAAAAAAAGAAAAAAGAAAAACCACCAGCTGACTAAGAGTCACCCCACCCAACAATTGGCCAATCAGAGACCTCTTGGACATTATCTGACCATCAACTGACTAAGTCACATCACCCAACAATTGGTCAGTCAGAGATCCCTTGGAAATTATCTGAAAGTCCCACCTACCAAGTCCCCTGTCCTGTGGTTTTTTTCCTCTGCGCGAAGTTTAACCAATTCCCTTAAAGGTTTTAAAATAAACTCACCAATCCTGTAACGCCACGGCTGTACTCCCCTGCTTGCGGCCTTATCCTTTAAAAACTGTAAGTCAGGACCAATACTTCCACTGCTACCATCAGTGCATTGGTATCGGCCCCGGCTTGAGCCTGCAAATAAAATCCCTCTTGTTCTTACATCGGTGTCAGCTCCTTGGTGCGTGTAGAGACTCGAAGTCGGGTATAACATAATAAGTACTTGACAAATATATGCTCGTTAGAACTTTTATTCTTCTTTTAAGTTTGTATGATACTGTTGTAATGCAGGAACACCAGGCCTGGAACTTGCGTCTGGGTTTGGATATTACAGAAAAAACACCAGGAGCACTATAGGGTAAAAAATGCAGTTTATTACTCACAAGACAAGAAAGCTTCAGCCATGGCCAGTCAGAGATGTAGGAAAAAGCTGATGTTGACCAAGAGCAAGCAGAGTTTTTATGCACACAAGCAAAGGGAGGGGTTATCTCATTGGAGGAACAGCCATCTTCTCAGATGAATGGGAGCAATATGTGCTACTTGGTTATAGGAGCAGGTAACATCTATGGGAGCAGCAGAAAGTGTCCTTGGGAGTAGGCACTGCTGAAAGTTTCTGTATACCTTGGCTGCTGGTCAGGCAGCTATTAGTCTTCTGAATATGAGGAGGAATTATGTTAACCTTACAATTATGCATCAGAATAATCACTTTTTCTAGCTCCCACATCTTCTGAGAGACAGCTGTTATAAGCAGACCTTTTTGCTGTTATGCAATTAATTTTCAGTGGAATTATCTAAAGCTCTCTCATGGTTATCTCTTAGTTATACCATTTTGTTTCAATCAGTAGATATGGTGTCATCTCTTAATTTATTTAAACTTTTGACCTATTATTGGGATAACATAAAAAAATTTCTTTGTATGAAAGATAAATAGTAGATATAATTAAATACTAGATAAACACTAATTCCATGTGAAGAATTAGCTCTTATTATATATTTATTTTCTCTACTAAATATTTATTGTTGTAGACAATTGTATGGAAAATTTGAAGGAAACTGGCCATATGTTTTTAAGAGAAGTTGGTCTCCACCTTATACATTCATGAGACCTCTTCCCATATATGATCTTTATATAATTACTTTGAAATGGATAATTTACATTATGAACATTTTTTTAAATCTTTCTTGTTAATGCTTATGCTTTTTTCTTTCAATGACTTTTCAATTAACAAAACATGCTTAAAATTAAAATTAAATGAATTATCTGAATTATTTTGTTATTGTAGTAAATATCATACTAGGTTCTTGATTTTATTTTTTTAAATAATGGAACACTGGGAAAACAAAGTAATTTTTTTTAAATTTAATAAAGTTCTTTTATATTAACTAGCATGGTGCCTAACTGACATTATTATTCATTATTGATACCTATTTTTTTTCTATTTAACAGTTTTATTAAAGTAGACTCATATTTTTCTATAGTGCATGGATTTTTATTGAATGACAAGTTATCATGAAGGTGCAATTTAAATTTTATTAAACTCTAAGAAAAGTAGCCCATATTTATGGAAGTAGAATTACTTCCATAAATGCTCATTTTAATAGGGTTTGTGCAGGATTCAGTATAACAGAATAATAATTCTTGCCCTCTCAGTATCATAATCCAATTAGGGTAAAGAGATAACTTGTATAAATAATTTAATAGTAGGGTAGAGTGTAATAAATGCTCAATAAAAATTTATCATTCTATTATAGAAGTTTGAGGTGGTAGAGATGTTTCTGAGTTAAGGGATTTAGAAAGGCTTCTTAGGAGAACGGTAGTTTGAACTTACCTTGAATTACAGATAATACTTTTATAAGATATGGAGGTGGAATGAAATTGAGGGACATTCTAGGTAGAATAAACCAACACAGATAAGCAGAGTAATAAATTTGAAGTTAATGGTATTTTAAAAATAAAATATAACTGTTTATTCCATTATCGACCAGCTGTGTATTTAAGGTTTGTTGCTTAACTCTATGAGCTCCTCTAGATTCTTTCTAATATCATATAAATCAGTTAGAACAGTGACCGGCATATAATCAATATTCATTAAACACTTACTTATATTTATCATGTTTATTATTTTGTTAAATTCAAAAATATAAATACATAAAAACTATTGCCTAGGTAACTCCTATAAGGATTTTAATATTTGTTAAGGCACATTGTCAGCTAAAGTATACTAGCATTATGTATATACATCATTTACATTTTTTTATATAAATGATTTAACAGTGGAAGGTGAAATATTTTTCCTAATGAACACTTCTCTTCTCAGTATTGAATTGTCAACATGCTTACATAATTTTAACTTTTGTGCTAATTTGCTGCTGATGGTATATGTTTAATAAGTGGGCTAGAAAAGGAAATTAATAAAAGCTAAAAACATGGTGGTTGGAAAAGTAGTCATGATTGTGTTGTTATTGGCATAGGATTTTTTTTTAATCAGTTCTATACTGGGAACCATGTATTTAAACATTATTATATTGTATTAATGAGTATTTCAGCATTTGAAAATCATATGATATAAAAATGCCTAAGAATATTTTATGAGATATTGAAGTTACTTAGGCTATATTGGTTACTTTTACACTAGAAAATTGAGATATAGTCTTTAAATTTTCTTGTACAAATTTACCTTTTCTGATTGAAAGGAAAATAAATTACTTATGTTTTTATTGAAACAATTTCTAAATTGTTTCCACTAAGTTCTCCTTCTTGAGAAGGATAGAGGAAAAGACAGTATTTATCACATTATTATCATCTTAAGCCAAGTGATATTTGCTATAATTTGGCCCGCTTGTTTATAAATTATCTACTGAACCAGTATTATTTTTGTCCTCTATTCTAATGAAAACTCCCTTTACATTAAAAATCCTCTGGAAACTGACATTGAATGAAAACTGGCAAAATCAATCTAATTTTTGGAGATTTATTTACACATAATTAATAAACCTGATGTAATAGTATTTATGACTTACCATTCATTAGGTAATTAAGCAGCATTATATTTATTGTGCTTTTGTTCTGTATAGTTAATTAACATTTCTAAAAGAACTTTTTTCCCCAATCCAGAATGAACATAATAATAATAACAAGAATGGTAACAATATCACTTGAGGGCAAAGGCTGTCTGTTATTCTTCAAATCTACCACACAACATATAGAATAATGCCTCATCTCTGTCTTTATACATGAATGTCAATTGAATGAAATCAGAGAGCCATTCATTTTTAGTGTTTATAAAAGCTCAGATTTTCCCCTTAATTTTTTTTATTCTAAAACAGCTTGACACAATTCATAGGATATGATTTGACTTCAATGACAATTTTATAATTCTTGTTTGATAATCATCACAAGTATACACTGCATTTTTATTCCAAAATAGAAGACATATTTGGGGATATTACAGAGAAGCTCACAAGAACATCTAAATTGTTTTTTTCAACCACCTCAAAAACTCAAAATTGGGTTGCTTGCATGTAACTTCCAGAATCTCTAATGAGACTATTTTAAGCTGTTGATTATTTTTTAGTATATGCATAATTGATGTAATAAGCTATAATAGCTCCAAATATATAAATACTTGTTTAGGGACTTTTAGAATGCATATTTTTTATACAATGCACACTAATAGCTGTTTCAAAGCTGTTAGACTCTATTATTTCACAATTTAGTTGAAAGAGCTTCCTAACACATAAATTTTTAACTTTTTAACTTTATATTAATGACAAAATTGTGTCATAAAACTTGCTTTTTATTGTTGCGGTAATAGTTTAGAATGAAAATAATTTATATCTTATTTGTGTCACTAATTTTTGGTTTCTCTTTTATAGTCCTTAAATGTATTTGTATGTACACAAAGATAGAAATGCCAGCAAACAAAACTATGTGCCTACTCATAATTCTAAATAAGTATCAAGCACATTTTTAGATGCTATCATTTAGCAATCTGTATGTGTAATTTAATCAAAGGCAAATGGTTTTTAATTTAAGCTAAATTAAAGTACAATTATTTTTAAATATTTATATAGTATCCAGCAATAATGCTGTTGAAGATAATTATAAATTTACATTAACTATGTAAAATATAAGATATTATATAAAAAGCACACAAGAAACAAAATTTGTGTTTGAATGATAGTATAAGAACTATACCTGCATAACAATCAAATTCCAGATTGACTTAAGAAGCTGTCATTGGAACACTCTTAACATAGAGAGGAGGTATGAGAACTAAATGTTAAATCAAGCTATATTTAGAGCCTGTAATGTGCTGCTGACAGATCTCTGAAACCTATAAAACAAAAGAAGATTCTTGCTGAGATTATTAAAAAATCATGCATCCATACTGTAAAGGGAAAAAGAAGTCTTTAAGTTGTACCCTACACAAAATAAACCCAACCATTCATTTTCTATGGCCAAAAACCATGGAGAACCTATTAAACAAAGGCGGAAGATTGCCAGCAAGCTTTTTTACAACTTACCTATGCCTTTCACACTACACACCCTTATCTTTCACACTGTCTACCCATACTATCAAAGGAAAATAGATAAACAAAGTCTTTATACTATAGAAACTAAGAATGATATGTAAACTGAATTCCCCGAACACTCAAGATCTGTCTGTCTTTTGGTCTGTCTTTTCTCCTGGTGTTTTTTCTCTCTCTCTCTGTCACTCTTGGCTCTCTCACTCTTTGTCTCTGGAAAGAGATCAGGCTCTGTCTATAGAGTGTTATCACTGCTCTAATAAACTTTCCTTTTGACTCTAATTCTGACATGTGCTTGAGCTCTGTCCTGCACTCAGTCAAAAACCCTCTCTCCCAGAGCAGGACTTGAATCTTCACTCAGGGGGATTGGCCTTGTCCTGTTACTTTGGTTCAACTCACAGAGGTCTGAGCTATCAATTCACATTCCATGTAGATCTTATTCTTAATCATTCCCAATTATTTGTTTCATTTTCAGAGACTCAAATTGCCTAAAATATAGATTGTTCATCAATTGCCTTGACATTTCATGTGTTAGCATTGCCAATATGATACTCTCCTTCCTGGCATAGGGTTTGGACTTACATTCTAAAGGTTTTTAAGTTGTTTTCTTAATTTCTCAACTATATTCTCTGGCCTCACTTTCCACCACCACTACCATACCTCACCACCTAGAAACCAAAATATGGCTATTATAGTCTATGTAGCACATGCAATTTGTTTAATAGTAGTTCTATTAGGTCTGAAAGTCAAAATGATATTTCTATTTATTCAACTACAAATCTGAGTTTCCTTGACTGTAGTTTCAAAAAAACTTTTGAATATTGACAAATTCAGATTTTAATCCCAGTTCTGTCACAATGAAGTTACTTTTCTTACACATAAAAATTCTTCAATTTAGTGTTTGAAACTGTAAAATGGAGATACTAATACTTATTAAATTGTGATGTGAGAATTCACTGAAATCTCATATGTAAAACACTTAGCTCTATTTCTTTATGTTTGGTAAAACAACCTACAATTCCCTTTGTATTTCATTCAAATTTTCATATTTAGATATATCATTTCAAAGAATGCTACTAAATTTATCTATATGAATCTTGAATTTGCCTGTTTGTTTGTTTGTTAAGGGATGCCAAAGCATATTACTTACATGAACTCTCTTAATGAAAGGGCATGCTTTAAAAAAGCGTATTTTTCTATTTCTCTCCAGAGAAACTCAGATATATTTTTCTTTCCATTGAACAAAAAAAAAATAGCTGATAATTAGATTCGATCTTAAGATAAAGCTTTCTTGTAAAAGAAAAAAAAATCTCTCATTTTGAGGTTAATTTCTGCTATATGGAATTTTGGCTCCATAGTTTCAAAAATCACAACACAAATATCTGTCATCCTACTGCTATTCTTTTGTTTCATGGCTTAAAATCAGAGTAAGAACAGCTCTGCATATACAGCTCTGGGTCCATATTTTGGCTGTGATAAAACTTAGAAAACTGGAAGGGTCATAACCTAGACACATGTGGCATAAGTAGATTTAAACTAGGTGATGCCTCAGTTAATGCCTCGTGTTTACCATACAATTTGACATCACTGAAAACATTTTCTATTTTATGAATAAATACGCTCAAGCCTTTGTACACACATATACTACACCTCTCTCCATGCAAAGAAAACAACCTCTGAAACATCATGATCAGATGTAATAGGAAAAGACAAAAATAGTAATAAAAAATTCAAAAACAAAAGAGCAAGCAAACAAAAAATACAGAAGATATTGCCGTACCTGTCTACTTTAGACTTTGCTGGCATCCCTTTGGATAAGGTTTAGCCTGAAGCTAGGGATGAGTCCAATAACCACAGCCACCACAAGATCTTACTAATGTTTTATGGGTAAGGTATTTGAAAGTATAGACAAAACCATTGCCATTTCCCAGGGTGATAGTCAATAACATGTACAAATGATGAGGGACTTCATTACACTTCCAGATTGATAGTTTGGAAATGTTTCTCCCAAATGGAAACTTCAGTAAGAATTTTTTTTCATGTTTTTTCATGTTTTTTTCAACATCTTAGGACAGTTATAGTGACTTACTTAAAGTTAGCTTATTTTTTTTTCTGAATATATGATTTCATTTCTGTGTAAAGAATAGTGGCATGAACTAAAAACACTTATTTTTTAAAAAAACAAAACTCCCCTAATCATTAACTCCCTCCAATCAATAATTTCCCCCATATCATTAAATTTCAGAGAAAACTAGAACTCACACTTGGGTCATATAACTATCAGAACTGTGTTCTTTCTATACACCGTTTCACTTACTTCTAGTTTTTATAAAATACATTAATTGTACCCAAGTTTATGTTTTATTCTCAGTTGGAATGGTAATATTTGATAGTTGTGACATCAGAATTGGATGATAACCCTTAAACATCTCATCTTTATTTATGACTTAGACCAAGAATGATAAACTCTGTGAAAGGCCAAATAATAAACACGACTTATGAACCATATAATCTCTTTCACAACTACTCAACCCAGCTGTTGCAGCACACACACACAAAAATCAGAAGTCCTAAAGTCTCTATTTATGGTCACTGAAATTAAAATTTAATTTAATTTCATAATTTAAACATCATGAAATATTCATTTTTAGATTTTTTTATTATTTAGATATATAGAAAATGATTCTTAGTTCATAGACTGTACAAAAAAGATGGTGGGCTAAATTTGGCCTATAGGCCATAGCTAGCGCATTCTTAATTTTGACCTGCTTAAGAAAAGTGCACTGGGGCTAAGGGAGCATTTCTCTAAAGGCATATTTTACAACAATAGTGCCCTACCAGTTGTTGTTATATGTTCTTGAAAAAGAGTTTGTCTTGTTAAATTATTTGAAGAATTCTCCAATAATCTTATTCTTTAACAGAGGTCTAGTATACTAGATACTCAAAGAAGTATTCCAATGTAGAAAATACTGCTTCCTAAACATTTTAAACTATAAATCATCCCTCAACATCTATTTATTCCATAAACATTTATGTTATACTTACTAAGTGCCAGAAATTTTAGGATAAGCAAGTAATAAGAGAGAAATAATAACTACTCTTATGAATATTAAATCCTAGTGATGGATACAAACCTTACATAAATACTTAATTGATTATAATCTCAATAAGTATCATAACAGTAGAAATAAGAAAATACTATGAGTGTATATACAGGGCAATCTCGATAGTCCGGAGGAGCAGGGAAGCTTCCTAATACTAAGGAAAGAGAAATTTAAGCTAAAATCTAAAGAATGAATACTATAACAAGATAAGAGAAGGCAGAGAATACACAAGTGGAAATACCTCAATAAGTAGAATCATCTGAATCACAAAGAAGTTTAGGATATTTGAAGACTAATCGAGTAGTATTTCTGGAGAATGAGAGAAAGTTTGAGTATGGAATATTAAGTGATTATAGCATATAAATAAATGAAAAAAAATGACAGCAATATCGCAGGGTCAGGGGGAGTAATTGGGAATATATACTATGTTATAAGATATCTGTACTATTTATGAAGTGAGGTAGTATTTTGTAAAGATAAAATTTAAATATTTTTAAAAATTATTTATTATTATTTATGCCTACAGTACCTGGTCTTCATAGGTGGTCTCCCATCCAAGTACTCAGGTTCGACCCTGCTTAACTTCTGAGGTCAGACATCAGGCTTATTCAGGGTGGCAAGGGCCATAGACTATGGACTATGGCTCCATTGGGGTACAAACCCAGGACCTTCTACCTGGAAAGCAGACATGCTAACTGCTACACTATGGAATTATGTCCTAGAATCTAATTATTTTAAAATGAAAATGGTAAATCTAGGGAAACCATTATTCTTTAAAGAAATATAATTGTTATGCTAAGAGAAAATATGAAATAAAATTATATAAAATTTTCAATTAAACCAGAAAAATCAGAAAAAGAACCCTCTAACAACAAATAAACAGTTACAGACACAGTGTATATTAATTCAAATATAGTAAAAATAACAATTTAAACATGACTGGCCTAAATACATCAATTAAAAGACAAAATTTTGAAACTACATAGAAAAAGCCCACATATGTTGTTTACAAGAAACCTAATTTAAACATGAAGCCTTTAATGCATTAAAAGTAAATGGAAGAGGAAAGAAATACCATTCTAAGTCTATTCAGAATCTAGTGAAATAACTATATTAATTGCTGACAAAGCATAATTCAAAACAAGTAAAACTGTGAAGGATAAAGAGTGATACTACTTAAAGGGGTTAATTCTCAAAGAGACATAAAAATTCATACCTAACAATACATACCTAACAATAAAGTATAAAAATATATGAGTCAGAAACTGATAGATCTCTAAGAATAAACAAGACAAATCCATTATTATTTATTGATAGAGAATGCAGGCAGAAATTCAATAAGCATAACAATAAAATTAACATAAGTTTCATGTATAGGATGCTGCATCTAACTAAAACAGAACACATGGAAGGATGTTGGTGTCTGGAAACTGGGAGAAGAGAAGGCTTCCCTGGGGAGAGGTTATTACTTAGTGGCAACCAGAAAACCTTTATTCTTGTCAACTAATTTTACCCAAATAATACTCTTCTTTCACCTCTGATGCTAAATGAAAGCCAGATTCTTACCAGGTCAGTTCAAAAAATTTATTTTGATTCTCCTACATGTTGCTCAAGGTGAACTGAGATAAATTCTCTGCAGGAAGTCCTTCCTTGGTTCTTCTGTAGCTGAATGAAACTTTCACCAAAGTAGGCCATATTCTGGGCCATAAAACACACATTCACAAATTTAAGAGAATAGAAATAGTACAAATATGTTCTGACATTATAGTGGAATTAAACAAAAAATTAATAAAATAAATATAGCTGGGAAATCCTCAAATATTTAGAAAATATACAACACTCATCTAACTTAAATCTATGGAAAAGAAATCTCAAGGTAAATTTTTTTTAACTATTTGAACTAAATAAAATTGCAGTATAATCTACAAAATTTGTGGAATGAAGTGCTTAAAGAACTTATAGCATTAAATACACATATTAGAATTTTTTCAAAATCTAAAATCAATAAATAAAATTTGTTTTAGAAAACCGAAAAAGCACATTAAATTTAAACCGAGAAGAAAAGAAAAATAAAATTTAGAGAAGAAATAAGTAAAATTGATGAGAAAAAAATAGTAAAACAAAAACATGGTTCTTTAAAGAGATCAATAAAATGAGTGCACTTTTAGTTAGAATAAGCAAAAAAAGAGAATAGATTAAAATTACTAATACCATAATTAAGAGGAGAGACATTTTAGTGTTTTGTTCCAATAAAAATTTAAATGATATAAGAAACACTGTGAATAATTTAATGCCCACAAATTTAATAATATACATGAAGTAAGCCAATTTCTGGAAAAACACGCCAAACTAATCTATAACCTCCAATAAGAAATTATCAGGTCCGTATGGTACTTATCACTAGGGAATTCTCTGAAAAATATTAAGCAAGACATGATACCAATTCTCTACAATGTCTTCCAGAAAATGGAATGAGAAGCAACACTTCCTAATTTATTCTATGAGGCCAGCATTACCTAATGGCAAAATCAGATAAAGATTGCAAGAAAGGAAAATTAAAAACCATAATGCCTATCTATAAATGGTTATGAAAATATTAGTTCATTAATACTTGAATGGATGAACTAAATGTGGCACATTAGATTAATGGAATATTATTCAGTAATAAAAATAAATGATATATAAAGCCACAAGAAGATATAGATGTCTTAAATGAATAATACTAAGTAGAAAAAGATAGTATGAAAAGTCTAAATACTATACCATCCCAATGATATGACATTGTAAAAAAGACAAAACTATAAAGATAGTAAACAGGGATTGTGTGTGAGGAGAAAATTGAATTGATAAAGCACAATAGATTCTTTTAGGACAATGAAAATATTTTGTGTGTACTGCCACAGCAAATATGAAGCTTTTTGAAACAATCTTACTAATGTAGGTAAGGAAATAAGGGTCTAGTCTAAAAAGCTTTGGAAATGAGTAAATATTATAAAACAAAACCTAAGACCAAAGGAAATACACATTAGCACTGTATTCTAGTTGATACAGTTGTTTCTCATGGTTGCAGTTCTGAAGCCATTATACATATATATGGGAACAGAACAACGAATTAAATATGTGGCAGTTGATGGGAGTCAGGATTCTCACTCCTGAGTTGGGAGTTTAAAGATAAAAAAGGAGAAGGGGCTGGAACTATGCACATGGTAATAAATTAGAGACATCAGGATGAACTCATTCTCTTAATACAGATAGATTCATATTTTTGTCCCTTCCCATGGGACGACTAACGGGAGCTCCAGCCAGACATGAGACTCGAGGAGACAATCTGCAAGAGAATGGGGGACAGGAGACGCAAAGAATGGAGGAGGCAAGACAAAGTTCTGATCAAGCCTCGTTTATTGTAGGTAGGGGTAGAGTATATAAAGGGGAGGATTTGCATAATCACGGTTGCCTTGGATACCGAACCGCAGAACATTCCATTTCCTTATATGACCCCCAAATGCAGAAGGGTCCCGGGAGAGGAGGGGGCTGCAAGGTCAGATTAGTTTAAGCAAATGGCTCAAGGGGCCCAGGGCATGTCAGGGCATGTCAGGGCAACTGACTTTATGCTGTCTATCCTATCAAATAGCACAGGGCGAGGCAGACCCTGTCCCAGGGCGAGTTGCCTAGATCTCAGGTATGAGAGCCTTGATAAGAACGGCTCCCAAAATATTTTTATGTGTAACCATATGTATCTATATTAAGAAATGAGTTTACCTGTACATATGCTTCTTCTGCCCTACATCTGTAAGCAGTTAAAAAAATACAGACATTTCCTCTCTGGTAAGTTCTGGGAAGTTCAACCATGTGCAGGATGCCTTACCCACCCACTAACCATCATAAAACCCCAAGCCAGTCTTCATTACTTGTTATCTCAAGTCACTTTTAGATTTGCTTGGGAGCCACCTTGTCCTCCCCAGAAAGCCTCATTGTGTGAAATAATAAACATCTTTATATACTTTTGGTATATATGTGGATTGATTATTCTCAACATCCAAACCAAAGTTTGGCAGAGAATAGAGTCTGTTTCTGTGGAGTGGCTACAACATGTATACGCACAGGTTAGTATAACACATCTACTTCTTTCCTCTGTCAGTAGAGTAGACCTAGAACAACTGTGCCTCAGTAACCTCACCCCCGATCTTGGTTACAATCAAGATCAATAAAATGGATAGAATTATTAAAAGAAGCCACAGCTCCTCAGAGAAATAACTGTTTTAGGACTGGGGCAAAAAATACACAAAATGAGACTAGAATATCTTGTAGTGCCAGAATAAGAACACACACACACACACGATTGAGGGTATGTCAAAGGAGATCAGGAGACTCTGGTTTAAGAGTGCAAACTTCCATTATAGATGAATAAATTCTGGGGAACTTATGTACAGCATGGTAATTATAGTTAATAATCCTGTATTATATATTTGAATGTTAGTAAAGAGAATAGGCCTTAAATGTTCTCACTACAAAAAAAATTAAATGGTAATTATGTGACAATCAAAATGTTAGTCAATGCTGTGATGGTAGTTGTTTTGCAATATATGTGTGTTAAATTAGCACATTCTACACCTCAAACATACAATGTTACATATCAGTTATATCTCAGTAAAGCTGGAAAAAATAAGAGAATTTTCAGGACTTAGCAATGTGGGAGATAAGGGAGAAGGACATGTCAAGAAGTGGCTTTCAGGTTTCTACCCTCTTGAAGAAATAGCATTTGTTCCATGGAACACATATTAAGAATGCTAAAGCTGAGTTGAATCATGGTCTTCTTGTATCAGATTAAAGTTCTGTCTGTCATATGCTGATATTTATTTTATAAAAACTATTGTATAGTAGGCCTTTGAATTTGAGGTGAATATCTTTCGACAATTCACAAATTATCAAATGTAATGTCTCTCATTAAATGCAATAAAAATGTTAATTTTAGTAAACAGAAAATTCAAAATACTCCTTCAGATCTCGATGAATAATAATGGAGGATATAAAGTCAGATTAACATGGGAATGTTAAGCTCCTATTGTCTTCTCTACATATACAATGTATATCTGCACCCCCTCCAAAAAAATGACAAGTTACTTCAAGTTATGCATTTTCAAGTTTTCAAGGGACTAGTCAGAAATACAAATATTAAATTATTCAATCCAGATAGCCACTGTGGTAGTTAACCGTTGTAGTAGTTGTAGAGTTAGACATTCAGATTAGGTAATATAGAAATTGATTATGTCCCAAATCCTGGTTGCTTCAGAGATTGTGAGGAAGATTTAAACTCTCAAATTATATGATTTATTATGGCATCACACTACAATTTTTTGACATGACCTGCACTCCAAATTCAGTGCTGACTTGGCTTCTTTCAATGAAGGAAAACAATGAATTTTTTAAAGAAAATATATTAACCAATATTTAGTCTCTTGGAAGGTAATCTGCTTCATCTATGACATTGACTCTTCTCTCAATATCTAGATAGTTTTTCAGTATATATTTTCTATCAGCTGAAAACTCAACTTCAATATTTATCCCTCTATGACAATTTGTATTAGTGATTATTAAAGATCTAGAGCAAAAACATTATGTAGGAACTTGGAAAGGGATTTCTAATTCTACCTTGTTCTTTCTCTGTAAGAAATGTCGAGTAATTCATGCCACTTGCCTGAGGGCAAGCCTATCTCAGTCCCAGTGAATGGAGCTCTGAATGAATTAGCCCAATTCCATTATGTTAAGCTTAGGAAATGTTGTTGCCTTTAACCATTGAAAGATTTATAATTTATTAAAACCTCATGATGATATAATTTATCCTCTTGAAATGGAGCTCAGCTTGATTAATTAAATGGGGGAAAACTTGCCTTTCTTACAGTTAGAGAAACACAGTCATTAGAATGCCTAAAAATAGCTAAAGTATATGTGCATTTGTGGATGAAAAGAGATGCAGTATTGAACATTTCAGTGACAAAGTAATTTTTCAAAACAACTTTTATAGTTACATGAAGAAAATATTGTGAAAGTATTATCTGGAAATATAATATGCACATGTACAAAAGAATGAGATTTTGAGTAAAACTATATAGAATAACAGTCCCTATGAATCATCAACTTGAATCCCTCATGAATGTTGTTTTGCCTGTGGTTGAGATACTTCTGAGTTTACATTAGTCCGATTTTCTGTCTAAGAAGGAGAAGATGAAAACAAAAGGAAAACGAATGCTGAGAAAATGAAGTAATCTTCATAATCTTTAAAAGAGTTAAGAGGGTTTGAGTACTCCTACCCACATTATGTGATTTTGCTGGGCTCATGGCTCTTCTGTTAGTATCAGCACTACCACTGGGCAAAATTCAAACCTTGAAGTTTCAGATTACATCTTAAATTGCAATTACCTGGTTGCCCTTGAAAGTCCATGGGAACTTGTAAAAATGGTCCTGGAGTTGAAGTAGTTATAGATCCAAAGCAATTAAACTCAGAGGCAATTTGAGAGTCTACAAATGTTTCAGAGAGCGTAGTCCTTTACTCTCTGTCTTTAGTGCGAGAACTCTCTCTCTGATACTTTTCTGATGTGATAGGGAGCCAATATCTTATGTTGCTGAGAAGGGATAAAGGAAAACAAGAAGCTAAACTGTAAGAACAGACAGACACACATCTCCTTTTAAAAAATCAAACTCTGACAATCTCCTCTCTCCACCAGTTTATTACCTGTGGTATACCCATCTAATATTTCGACCTCATAATACTCAATTCCACCTTACTCACACACATGCTAACACTCATGTGCAGAAAACCACAAGGGTGTAGTCTCCTTTGTGACTATATGGGCTAAAAGAATCCTTTCAGAAACAAACATTCAACTGAAGAGAAATAGTCATAAATACATAAATAATAATATAAATAAAAATACATGACTTCCTGTCATTTTCTTGCAATGACATTAAGGAAATTGCTGAATATTTATTTTTCTTCCTTAAAATAAATATAAATTCTAGCCATTGAATTTGAGTTTGCATTTTGCCTCAGTATGAAAATATGCCCACCTCACTTTTCTCAATTTGTAATAAATTCAAATATCCTGCTTTGTTAACATGGTAAAACACATTAAGGATAAAGCCAAATTGGAGGTTGCTCTTCAATATTTCAGAATAAGTGCACTCAGATCCTGTCCCTAGAAGACCCAAATATTTGCCAAAAGTAAATTGTCATAAGTTATGTGTTCATTTACTCTAAAATCATATGATGACTTTAAAATAATGAAATAAATGAAGCATTTAATTTAAATGATACTTCATCTGTTGATGATATTTGTGCCAATTTTCAATAGTCTTTGGTAGTGTTAATGTAATTTGATTTCTAATCATTTAAGTAGTGCATTTAGTACTGGCACAATTATTAATTAGAAACTTTAGATACAATGCCAAAGAAAGTTAACTTTTATATTTTATGTAATTTTTTTTCAAAGCATTACAGGATCATAGATTTATAAAGTTTCAGGCATGAAATAGATCTTAGAGTTTATATAGTCTAACTTCCAATTTTATGCATAATCCAGGTCTTTGTTTTCTCTGGAAAGTAGTTGTCTAAAATTTAACTGCAACACACTTTATCCCACAAGGAGAACTAATTCATTGTTCAAGGGCCTGAACTTTCTAATAAACTACTTATATTTATCTGTTACCTAAAATGTTGCAGAAACTCTACTTGAGGCTGGAAATGCAAGGCCGATTTAGCTAAAGTTTCTGCCCCACAGAGAACTTGCAATTCAGTAAGAGATTAACAGATAAAACCGATAACCATAACTTATTACAGTAAATGTCTGACAGAGGTGTTAATAAGACACAATAGGAGTATAGTAGATGACGGTTAATAAAGCTTCAGCGTTGAATACAGTCTTCTAGGAGCTGAAACTTGATTTGAATCTTGATTAAAGATGAATGCCTATAACAATTTAGCTGGATATTTGCAACAGACAATTGGGTATATAGGCTGAAATAAAAAGAGTTGCAAATATAGGTCTTAGAGTTATTAGCATAGAAATCAAACTCATAATCATAAAAAGGACTGAAATTGCCTAATGAATGTGCATAGAATGTATAAGAATAGACCAAGAATGGAAGACAGGGCAGGTGCCTGTGAAGGAGAAGGAATGGTCAGTGGTTTTTACCCAAAGCTAGCTAATAGCTTTGGAAATTGTCCAAAAGCAGACCATCATTTCCATGGAATTAAATGAAAAGCCAATCCAGGTACAAATGAATTGCTTATCAAAACACTAGATTGTTTAATTTAGGTTAGGAATTTAAACTCCAAAAGCAAAATTGGGGGGAAAAAACAAAATTACAAAGTGAATTGTAAATGGAAGGGTACAGTGACTTAAGGAAGTTCCTGAGTCCAAAAACATGTCACTAATTCTAACAGAGCATGGTGACTACAGTTAGAAATATTGCATGTATACCTGAAATTTGCTACAAAAATAAATCTTGTGTTCTCACCAAAAAAAAAAAAAAAAAAAGGGGGGGGGGAACTATGTGAAGTGATGAGTTAATTGATTGTGGGGTAATCATTTTTCAATGTATTGCATATATTGAATCATTACAATGTATACCTTTAAAAAATCTGTTTTTATGTAATTTAGTTGCCATATTGAGCCTCTGTAGACATGACTGGAAAGAGGACTATATGTAAGTTATAGCTAATGGCAGAGTTCTAGAACTCATGAGACCACTGAGACAAAAATATCCTTCCTTAAGAGTGCTTTTTAACTTTTGTGTAGCAACATTCTAAATTACATCTAAAACTATTATATGGAACAGGTTAAAATTTTTATGATATTGGTCAAATCATTGAATAATTTACCTTTTTCTATTAATTTGTATTTTGAGTACTACAATGTAAACAGTATTAGTAACTGGATTCCAAATTTTCTCCTGGGGAATGAACTCTCTTCATTTACAGTTCTTCATAAAGTGATTAATATAAAAATGATATCTGTATTCCTGATAGCTGGCTGCCAGTAAAGCATCAGAAAAAAATTTTGATATGAAAATAAAGAGATGCAGTAGTTTTCCCCTGGGGGATAGCATTAATATTTAAAAGACATGATAAGAAAGGAGAGATGACAGAGGATAATCAAACCTTAACAAGTTATTTATTTATTTGTTATATTTTTTGTAAACGGGAATTCTAGTGTGTTTTTTTGTGATGATTACATGAAATAATTTAAGAAATATGTTTATGACAGTTCTCCAAACTGTAAATACATAGTAGATACTCAGTAAATATTATTATTAATCAAAAGCATTAAGCAGACTTATTGTTCTTAGAAATACATTCCTATGAAATAAAAGTTTTAATGATGAAAATATTGTTTCCCCCACAGAAATTATGGTAAAGATAAATAATATTAAATTATTTCTTAACCTCTTTTACTTTAATATAATTATTTAAACCAAATGTGGAAGCTTAAAAGTTTATTGGACACTGGGTGTAATTTCTTCAGTAGGTGATAGAATAAAAAAAGAATAAAACACTACAAAATAAACTCTCTGTAATCTCTTATGGGAGATGCCCCAAGAAAACATGTATAGATATTTCACAGAGAGAAATAAACTTATAAGAATATAAAAATATGAATCTAGTTGTAGTGTGATGACGTGCTACTGAAAAGGTCACAAAGATGTAGTAATGGGTTAAGGTTAAGAGCCTACGTGCTAATCGCCATGTCTTGCTTCTGGACACCTGCCTGCTTGAAAAGTTATTGTTTGACTATTACCCCTGGGAACCTAACAGTTACCCATGAGAACCTAACAGTTACCCATGGGAACCTAACATTTTAACAGTACGCTTTCTGCTTCTGTACCCCCGCTTGCACAACCCACTTTTAGGTTGACAGGTAGAGAATAGAAGAAATATTAGACCTTTGTGATTTAGACAGAATGAAGAATGAGATTTTGGGCTTAAAACCCTTGTACCTTTATGTTTCAGGGCTGCTCCTTCGGAAGGACAGCCACCAGCTAATAACTGCCTCTAATTTCAGAGCACTCAGGTTGAGTCTGGTTATTACGGTCACAACAGGAGGTCATAACATACAGAGCATTAAAAAAAAAGTAAATAATCAGTCAGGGGAAATATGTTCCTTTTTTCCTGTTAAAATAATACACCTACTAAAAAATTAACTCAGCGTTACTTATTTATTGAACTGTAAAAATATGGCTAACATGTTTTTATTCTTGCATTAAAGGCTTTTTTATGCACAAGTTGATAAGACAAAAATGACATAACAATAAAGTTTACATAAAAACATGTGAGAGTTCGTCTAAATTTGGTTGTTTCAAACCTGAAGGCCTTTTT
Organism: Macroglossus sobrinus; assembly: GCA_004027375.1. NCBI lineage: Eukaryota > Metazoa > Chordata > Mammalia > Chiroptera > Pteropodidae > Macroglossus > Macroglossus sobrinus. Next base: position 217,571 of record PVKZ01002060.1, read on the forward strand.
TTTTGCTTCAAAATCTGTTTTCACACTAGTCCAAATCAAAATCTTCTTTCAAATTGTGAGAAAATACATTGCAGGTAACTTCAGAAAGCTGACACCATCTCGCTTGTTACCTTCAACTTCAAAACAGAAAAATGCTTCATAAATTCTCATGCTGACCCATAGAGCAAACATTATTAGTCTATAATCGCACTAATAAATTTATTACCTAATATGCCATAAACATTTTTGTATATGCCTTGTTTTATTTTTTTTATTTAAATTTTTTTATTATGAGTCACATGGAAAACTTTCAGTCCTATAAAACAAGTTATCTCAGTTTTCAACTTAAACTAAATTTGTATCTTTAATGTGATGGAAAATGTTTGCATTTTCTAGAGCTCTGAGGTCTCCCATTTTATGAATTCCATTTCTTTAATTGCCTAAGAATTGAGTGGTATCTTCATTGACATCAAAGACATAGCCACAGGGACTGGCTTTTTTATTCTTTAATTTATTTAAAACACACAAATTAAATATCTATAAGGGAGGGGGGTAAATTCATCATTTATTATCTCCCTTTTCTATCTCTTCCTTCTTCACTTACTCCTACTCCTCCTTTACTGCCTCCTTCTCCTCCTCCTCCACATCCTCATTATTATTAGTAGTATTATTATTAATTATTATTATTATTTCTTAAAATTTCCATCATCTGTACAATCAGCTGTCTTCTTAGGGCTACATTTTAAAAAAGAAACCAAAGACTTTTCTCATTTCACAAGAATTTTGAAAGGTTACATATAAAATACGTGGAGAGTAAAGCCACATTAAAATTTCTGTTTTTGCATAATCAATTAACTTTATGCATTAAGACAGTGTTTATCAAACTCTGGGTTAGAATTTCAATGTAACAGTTCTAAATAAATAATAATTAGGTAAAAATGTGTCATATTAAGCAAAGATATCTCACCTAGTAACATTAACAAACTTTTATCTGATTATTGTAATTAACTCTCATCTATATCAACGAGGAGAATCCTGAAACTAAATTTTACAGAATTCCCTTCAATGCTTTGTTCCCATTTTCAAGTCTTTAATTAAGAAAAATTCAGTGAGATTTGGAAGACAGAAGAGAAATCATTGTTTTCTGGTCACACTTCAGAGAGAGTCACTCATAAGCAGAAATGGAACTCTAAAGCTTAATCTCCCTCAAGGATGCAGACAATTACAATTTGTAGCATTAGGGAGTCCTGTTGTGTGCCCAGAGCTTCACATTGTCTCCAGACTGGTGAAGCGGAAAGTTACCAGCTTCATTTTTTAAGACAGAACCATCTCCAGCATCTTCCTCTAAAGTCTTGTGATTTATGGTGGCTTCCATGTGAGAGCCAATGAGTCATAATTTCTAAAAGTTCTTATTGTTTTTTTAATCTTTATTACACTAGTACTTCCAAAGATATGTATAAATCTAATACTGTGATTCTTCTTCTGAAAATCTTCCAATAGCTTTCTAGTCTTTTTTAAAAAAGAGCTAAGTTTTTACATGGCCAGCACTGTCTTGAATGATCAGCCCTAACCTCTTCCTATCACTTTCTACTCTTTGCATACACTTGTCTTCTCTCAGTTTCTCTAATACTCCATTTTCTTTTCTCACCTCAAAATATTCTCAAATTGTTACTTTCTTTTCTTGAGAAAGCTCATCTCCTCCTTACTGTGTCTAATTGTTATCATCATTCATAACCCAGGCAATGCATTGATTCTTCAAATAAGCCTCTTATGATTCCCCAGATTAAAACAAGTTCCCAAAGTTACAGGTTATCATGGAACTCTATAATTCACTTTCACAGCGCCTTTCACAATTATAGTTAAATAACCAATTTCACAACTATGCAGAAGTTACGCTCTCTTGTCTATCCCCAGTATCTATTATAATGTTGAACCAAATCACATTCTCCACAAATACTTGAATTTAAATAAGCAGTAAGGACCTGTATAGCAGCTTTAGAACATGTAATGATTCAAATTTATTCCTTAGCAAAATCACAATTTTTACATATCAAGAAACTTTCAACTGCTAATGAATGGTTAACACAACTTTCAAATTTCTAGGGAAGATTCAATGGTGATAGAAACAGAGTTTTAACAAATCATAAATTTATTTATGGAAACTAGTTTTGAGGTATCCATTTAACAAATCCATTGGACACCCAAAGCCATTCCTCATACTCTTTCCTTTTTCTACTGTAGACCTTGGAGTCAGGGGTGAAAGTCTGGGGAAAGATGTTACTTCTTAAATATAAATGACAAAATACCAAGAGCAGACAGAGAAACCTTCTGTTTCTGTCTTTGTTTTATACTTTGTTTCTCTTGACTTGAGTGCATACGTCATGCTTACAGGTATAATAACCATTTTGCAACTGGATGGTAAAATTCACATACAAAGACGTCATAACAAGTAGAGAGTGTCTATTTTTTTTACTTTATTAGCCATGTATGAGCCTCATATTATCTACTTCTGAACTTATTTTTTTGCATAATTCAGATAAACTCCATAATTATATAAGTCACAGGGTTACAGGGTTTTCTATTACTCGTAGCAAGAGACAATTGTGAAGAATGATAAAGTTATATATATTAACCTGGTGGTGTTCTATGTAAAATCAGAAGATGTGAGTAAAAAATACATTGATAGGTAATAAACTAAGATGAATAAATATAAATATACCTCTGTTTTAATGGGAACAGGATTACAATTGCCATAACACCATAAACAATATATAAATTAGTAAGTATAAAGGTGGTCATGAAACATCTTAAGAAGAGTTAATATGTGAAGGAAGTTCAACTTTAAGAAGTTTTATATGAATGCAAGCAATAGCCACAGAACACAGAGTTCTTACTTTGTCCATTAAAAAAAGTGATTTTTTTTTTTTTGCTATGAGCGATCAGATCACAAGAAAATTTATTAGAAAGTCATAAAAATAACAACCAAGTCATCATGAGGGCATGGGACAAACCTCAAAAAGATTCAGGTAAAGTTAAAAGGAATTGGAAAAGTAACTTTTTAATGCTTACATCAAATATGGTTCCTTAGTATGAACAATTTGGGGAAAGCATTTATTATGTTTAGATTTGTAATTTCTTCTCATATATGTCATATTAGCATTAGGGATAGAAGAGTTGGTTATATACCTGTAATAACCAATTATTTTACAGCTAATTCTGCCACAAATATGAATTCATAAACTCTTTATGCAAAACATCTAAAGGCTTGATAAGAGTTAGTCAAAGAGATTTCAACAGTGCATAAAAACTATTTCTTTTAATTTCTAAAAATGAGTTTTAATTACATACTCTTTGTAACACTTCAACTGGGCTTATTGCAGATTTGTAGGTTCAAGACCCTAATGGAAAATTATTTTAGAATAAAATTACACTAAAAAAGAAGTAATCTTAAGTAGATGATAGAAATAGTAAATATAGTGTCATGTGAAAATAAACCAATTAGCAAGTATTTTCAATTGCTGACAAAAATGTTGACAAATTTCTGCTCTCTGAAATCAAACTTCTGTTGTCTTTTCTTTTTGGTTTCTTGAGATAGATTCTGGATGCAGTCAATAATCCAAAGAGATATCTATTAATTTTATATTTGTATTTTAACATTAATTCAAAATGTTGCAAAAATTGTACAATGAATTCCCATATTCCAGGCATTTGTCTTTCTTGAATGTTAACATTTTATATAACAACAGACCAATTATCTAAACAAAGATGTAAAATTAATATGATTTTATTAACTAAACTACAGAGCTTTTTCCAAATTGCATTGTTCCATGAAAGTTTTTGCTGGTCCAGGATTTAGTCCAGGACCTCCCATTGTATCTAGTTGTCCCCAAACTGTGGCAGTTCCTCAGTCTTTCTCCATCTTTCATAGAATTGGCACTTCTTGAATAATACTGCACAATTATTTTGTAGGATGCCCCACAATTTGAGTTTGGCTGATTTTTCCTCATGACTAAAGACAAATAATGTGTTTTTAACAAGAATGCCACAAAGTGATGTTTTGAGCTATGACCTTCCTACATCACATCAGGAGACACTTTATATTAAATATGTGTCATTTTTAGTGATGCTAGCTTTAGTAATTGGCTAAAGTGATGTGTGCCAGGTTATTTCACTGTAAAGTTAATATTTTTCTTCTATTTTTATATATTGTGGGAAGATATTTTGAGACTAAGCAAATATCTTGTTTATCATATTTTTGCTCACTAATTTTAGAATACAGTGATGATTCTTATTTGAAACAATTACTGTACTGTTTACCAAGAGGCAATTTTCTGTTTCTGACTTTCTTTCTATATTTATTAAATTGCACATTTGAAACCTGTATAATTTTATTAAACAATGTCACCCCAAAAATTTTAATTTAAAATAAAGAAATCCTTGTTGTTTTATAAATAAAGAAAATATATAAAAGAAGGAAAATAGCTTCTCAGTGATTAAATTAACTACAAGATGTCTCAGTATTTGGACAAATTTGAATAAAAAATACTTGGAAAATCAATGTGTAAAAATTATTTAATGATTAAATGTGTTTTAAAGTAATAGAGTTATTAAGAGGGCATAACCTGGGAAATTAAATATATTCTAAATAACAGCATAAAGAGATGGCAAAAGAAATAAAAATCAAACATTTATGGGTAAAAAGGTGAATAAAATTTACCTGAATAGTAAACGATTTAAAACTCATTGTTTCATGTCTCACTACAAAAGACTCATACCATTTGCAATGACATGAATGTACCTAGAAGGTATTATGCTGAGTAAAAAAGTCAGACAGACAAAGATAAATACCATATCATTTCACTTATAGTGGAATCTAAGGGAAAAAAAAATAAACGAACACACAAAATGAAAACATACACAGATACAGAGAGTAGACTGGTGATTGTCAGAAGGAAGAAAGTTTTGGGGACTGGGTGAAAAAGATGACGAAATGAAGAAGTACAAATTAGTAGTTCACCACTCACAGTCAAATCTCTTTCCTTCACCATATATTTGACCCCTTCTCAATATAACTGGTTTCTGATTAATAACTTAAAGAGGACTCCTCTCTACAAATTTTCATGTCTCAGCTACTCTTAATTGATTTGACATCAGAGATCCTGTCTTTATGTTTCGTTAGTTTTTTGTTTGTTTTTAGCTCCAGTGATCCTCCTAGCCAATTGCAGCTCAATTACCTCCTATTCTTCTTAGATCAATATATGAAATAGATCTCTTTTTCATATTCTATAAATAGATTATAGATAGATTGGTCAATCAATCTATCAAACTATCTATCAACAGGTAGGTAGATAGGTAGTTACATATATACATATATACATACAAACATACATACCATGGTCTCTGAGATCTCAGTCTTCCTCAAGATAAAATAACTTCCTTCCATCAGAAAAACTATGTGCCTGACTTCACTTTTCTTTCTTTTTTTTTCCATGTTCTTTGGTTGGCAAGATCATTTTTGGATTTCAATTGATAACACTCATTGTTCACTGAAAAAACGGCACCTAGATCTGGGTTTGTCTTTTTTCATTTTCTTCAAAGATTTTATTTTTATAGAATTACATTGAATTTTTCCTTCACTTCAAACTAAGAAAATGACATATTTCCATATAATAAAGATCCTCATTCGTTTTTATCTGCTTGTTAATGAGACTTATTATTTTCATATAATTAACCTGTAGTCTAGCTCTCTGAATTAGAGCTTATGAAATAAAAAGAATAAAATTTAAGCCATGTGCATGTGATTGAAAATAATTATCTGTATTCTGGTGAGGGCATAATAAAAGGAGAGAATATAAAACAAAACAATTCTCTCCAGCCGATTATGCTTAAAGAGCCTATATAGTAACGTTCTGCTTGCTTTAAGGTAAGCTTTACCTGGAAATTAACCAAAAAATTTTCTAACAATATAGCATGACAACATTCAGGCCTATAGTTGTTACATCTGTGGTCACAATATAAGAAGCTACTGAACATGTAGTTTATTTACTGCTTGGCCTAGGACTGCTAAAGCCAGTTACAGCAGCTATACCAACACCTGATTCCATACACAAAACTTTTAATAAACTAAAATCAGTGTCTATGCTTATTCCTATGAATTTCTTACCAATTCCTCAATTTTATATATAGGTAGGGGGAGGTATAAGAGTCAGTCTCATACTCATTTCTCCTTGCTTTGCATTATAATCAATAAATAATAAACCCAATGAACTATATTTGGATAAAATATAAAAATTGGGGACCAATACATTAGTTTTAGACTGGTTCAGCAAGTATCAATGGCTAACTACTCTAAAAGAACAAGGTCATCTGATCATGTTAAATCGGAGAGCGTAATTTGGATCAACAATCAAAGTAAAGGGCTTCTTCCTATTTCCCAAGTTTTAGAACTCAGTGACCATTGGTGGAAAGAACTGCATCTTTAGAGATATTATAGTTGATGACATTAAAGATTTCAGACCTACTTCATCACATAATTGCTGGCAATAGATGGAACACAAAGAAGGAAGAGATGAGCACTCACTGTCTTCTTAATGCAGCAATCTGCAGCTCCTAGAATAAATATCAGATGCTTAATAATAAGAATAAACTCTTATCTCCCTGTGAAAATACTGAATTAATTAGATGGAAAGAGAGTCTTAAAATGTTTATGCCTATAATCTAACATTTTGAGAGAAAGGAAAATTATATTCCAAAGGAAACACAAGTATAAAACTAGTGCATTTCAATGTTTAGAAGCAAGTGATGTCAGACTAAAAACTTTCTTTTTAATAAACATCCACAATTAGTAAAATTGTTTAGAAACAATGAGAATAGGTTGTAGAAATAAAAAATAATAATAATAATAAAATAAATTGTAATAATTTTTCAAAAAATATCAAGGAAAAATCATGATCAAAAGTATATTAAAGTAAACTAGGAAGACATAGGTTGCTGTAGGTGTAAAAAATATAAAACATAAGGGATTATAAACTGACAAGGTTTTTGCAATCTATAAAGTCAACCAAGGATTGTCTCACCTAAAAAAAAAGGTATATTAATGTAATAAAAAGAGAATCAGAAGACAAAGGATAGAGGCAAGACTGTAGTATATGTTTGAAAAAATATATTGGAAATAAAATTAGGAATGAAAATTAGATGGCAAGTTTAAAAAGAGTGATAAAATGGAGACAGAAAAAGCACGTGTTAAATTCAAAAGTTTGTGCAAGAAAATGAGAGACATTTTGAAGATTTTTACATGATGGGGCAGAATTCCATGTGCTTAAAAAAAAAAAACACAGAAGAACCAAGCAAAGAATAAGATAGTAAAACTACCTATGACCTGCAAAAAGGAAGAAATGGTACTTAGTAAAAAGAGGATTATTGGTTGTGTCTCGTAGGTTGATCTTATCAAAAATGTATCTAATTTTCCAATATTTGGTGCTGAAAATTAAAGCAGTTTTTTTTTCTTTGTGGGGGCTGAGGTGTAAATAAAGAAGACAGGAAGGGATGATTCTGAGTTCGAGAGACACAATAAACTTTAGAGGGAATGAGGAAAGCCCTTATGAAACTGAAGGGAAGAATGAGAAGATAGATTTCGTTCTTGATCTTTTGTGCACAAGAGAACAATTGGCAAAGATTTTTTAAAATCTGATATTCAAGTCACATATTTGCCCAGCTACATTAGAATTTGTGGGAGTGGGAACAGGATCAGTGATTTAAAATGACCAAAGTGATTGTAATAAGCAGCCTAGATTAGGGACCACTGACACAAAGCACATTTTCAAACATGGTCTATGAACACCAGTCCTGAAATATGCTACTTGAAACACTTGAGACATTTGAATGACTTGATTTAGGGGAAGTTTCTCCTCTATGTTCTCCTTCTGATTCAAAAAAATAGCATAGAATATTAAAGAGCTTAAGAGATCCTATAATTTGTTGTTGTTGTTGTTGTTGTTTTAAGAGCCCATTCCACATCATTGATACAGTATTTTCCTCCAGCTATACCCTACAGAATTTGAGTTTAGTAGATCTCACTTTAAAACACAGTGGTCTTTAGGAAAATTTTCAGAGAAGAGATTATGCATAGACATTTGTAGGTGACATTAATCTCTTCCCTAAAGTAGGAGGTAGAGAAAATGATATATATCACATGCAAAACTACCATGTGGTGAATGAGATTATGGACATGAAGACTAGGGGAAAAGGTCTCAAAGAGTAGATATAGGGAATGTGATAAAGAATCAGGTAATGACAGGATGCTATGTAGGAGTCTTGCTCTTATCCTTGGTGCAAGAGTAGCATATCTTTTCATGAAACAAGACTATTCAGTGACAGTATGCCTTCATATATAAAGTGAGTTTGTAAGTAGATAGATAACTTTGCCAATGTCATATAATTAATTTACATTAAATTAAGGATCAGAAACAAATCGGGATATAAATAAATTTAAATTTTACTTAAAATTTTCAGAACTAAAACAAGAGTCTCAGTTCATTAGATACACATTTCAGATGTAAAAATTACATTAACACAAAATTGTGAGGTGTGATTATTCAATTATTATATAAGAAAATACGGGAATGGTGTTTACTATATTTTTAAACTTTAGCCATTAGAGAACTTTAGGAACATAGAGTCAATGATTTGTAAAAAGAAGCAGAATTCTGCTGTACTTATTTTATTTGCTGTGAAATGACACAGGGACATTTCAAACAAGTTTCCCTAGCTTCATTGATAGTGCTTTCATGCTACTCTGTATTTATATCCTGTTCCAGCACTGAGGGAAGCAATCCGATTATTCTATTTCTTAAAGTTTCAGTACTAAAAACAAAATTGAACTGAGCATATGCACTGGTGATTTATTCACTAAGTTTTTGCCAATAAGATATTAAAACTAGTTCTTTGTTCATGAAATCTTATAGCCCTTCAAACAAATTTATTAAGCAAAGAAATATACTAAATAACCTCGGTAGTATAATTTTCATGAATTCTTCATCCAAGGATTGCCCATTAACACCAATTCTTAAAACTTTTGTCAAAAGGTGTTTGCAATAATTCAATCAGCACTCACTTAAACTATTTTATTTAGAGAGAAGGAGGCAGGGACAGGGAAGTTAAAATTTTCTGCTTATTCAAATATTGGATTTTCATCATGTATTGAGTACCCATTTTTAAAGACATAAGGAAAAATAAAATACATTGACACCATCTTAAATACTGTTTGCTCTCTGGTATGCTAATAAGTAACCCACTTGTGTCAGTTGCTTCAGGATTTTTTGAAGGCATCTCTTTTTATCACTCTGTACAGGCCAACCAAGAATGATCGTGCATGATAGAGTGCTAAACTTTTTTCTCAACAGAAGATAAGGGGGGAGGTCTCATTTAACTCCTTTTCCTGTAAAGTGTAAATTATAGTAGGAATCACCTCACTTGATGATTTTGTAATAATAAATCAAGATATGAATATAAAAATAGCAATCTATTCTGAACTGTTCAAATGTAAGGCATTTATAAATGGGTTTTTGATCTCTCCTAGTGCTATGAATCTCAATCATTAAGAAATACACTTGAGATTAAGTGTCCTGGGGCCCCCCAACAGTAACGTAAGCAAAAGATATTTTTATGAAACACTCCAAGAAAGTGGTAGGTGGTAGCAGGCTTCTTTGACCCATGGCCAGGGCCATGACCCCACTCCCAGAGTGTTTTCTATCTTTTTATTCTCCTCTGGGACTTATTTCAGTTTTATGTTACCAAATCCAAGAAAAGAATACAAAATATTTATCTAGGAATATTTCTTTAAAACTTCATTTGCGAACTATTCACATAAAATCACAATTTGCTTAAATTTCAACATAAGAGTAAACACAAGGTCCCTTCTGTATTCTTTTTATAACAGACTTCATGTTTCTAATAAATAATAACTTTGTAAATTTATATGACAGGTAAGATCAGAAGAATTTCCACCCCTTTACTATTTTTAACAGAATTCTGTAGAATTTTGTACATGAACATACTCTTTACATGTGACAGTTCTTTCACACTCTAAATAAATGTAGTGTCAGTAAAGTATGCGAATTAACAAAATTTAGTATCAGCCTCATCATTTCTGACACAGAACATTTCCTCCTAAGGGGATATTGACAAAATCTGAAAATCATTAAGTATATTTACGTTTTTCCTAGACAGTAATTTGAAAGCTTATGTTAGAGTGATAACAAAGAGAAACACAGATGAGAGGTATACATTATTTAGTGCTGGCAGCCTCTTGAAAGATAAGGAGTTCCCTGACCTCACAAAATACAGCAGTGGCCTGGAAAAGAGACCAAGCAATTGTGTCATGAAAACATGTTTTTTTCATTCTTCATAATCTGCAAACATTGTTTATACAGAGTGAGAACTTTACAGTCATCCACATGAAGTTCTGAGGCTAAGAGCAAGGACAAAGCATTGTGGAAGAAGGATGTTTCAGAATTCAGTATTTCCTTACCACGTCAGGGTGGAGCTCTGCCTACGGTCTGTGTTTTATAATGATCATTTCTTAACCTACTCAAGATTTAGCATGGGTATGAAGACAATGGTATTGTTTGACATGACTTAATGACTTGTTAATTTTTGTCCCATCACATTAACTTTTCTTTTAAGTCATTGATTAATTTTTATTTTAAAATAGATTTTCATGTACAGAAAAGTTGCAAGAATATTACAGAGAGCTCCCAAATACCTGAATTTAGTTTTCTTGATTGCTATAGTATATTTATCACACTAATAAACCAATATTGGTACATTATTATTATCTGAAGTCCACTTTATTGAAATGCCCTTAGTTTTTACTTAATGTCCTTTTTATGTTTCAGGACTGCATCCAAGTACTACTCACAGTTCTCATGTCTCCTTAGGCTTCTCTAGATTGTGATGATTTCTCAGATTATTATTATTTTTCATGACCTTAATAGTTTTGAGGAACATCAGCCAGCTTTTTTGCTAACTGTCTGTACAGTTTTCTCAATTCCATTGTGTTATATAAATGGAATCCTACAATATACAGCCTTTTCGAATTGGCTTCTTTCACTTAAAAATATACATTGAAAATTTATTCATGTTGTTCTGTGAATTGAAAGTGCATTCCTTTTCTTCACTGAGTAGTACTCTACATGTGGAAGTTCCACAGTTTGCTAAGTCATTAAACTGTTAAAAAAATTATAATTTCTTTCATAGTTTTGCAAACATAAACTAAACTTCTCTGAGTATTTATGAGTTTTTGTGTGAACATAAGTTTTCTTTTTAGATGAATAAATACCTAGGAGTAAAAATGTTTAATCAATGGTAAGACTGCTTATCTTTGTCAGAAATTGTCAAAATGTCTTCCAAAGTATCTAAACCGGTTTTATTTCCACTAGTAATTAATGAGAATTCTAGTTTCTCAGCATTCGGTATTGCCAAAGTTTTAGTATTTAACATTCTAATAGGTTTGTAGTTGGATTTGCTGTTTTAATTTGCATATCTATAGTAACACATGTTGCACATTTTTTCATATAACTATTTGTCCATCTGTATATTTTAAAGGTGTCTATTCAGAGCTTTCACTCATTTACTTACTGAGATTGTTTTTTTTTTGTAGTTGGATACTAAGAGTTCTTATTATATTCTGGATACAAATATTTGAAAATATGTTTTGCAAACACTTTCAGGTTGTAGTTTGTACTTTTATTCTTTTAACTTTTGTGTTTTTTTTAAGCAAACATTTTTTTTTAAATAAAAAAAGTTTAAAATTTAAATTTAAAGTTCAACTTATCATATTATTTTTATGGGTCATGCTTTAAATGTTGTACCAGTAATTCATTTTCAAACCCAATTACAATCATATGTCCTTTATGTTTCCTTCTAAAAGCTTAATAATTTCGCATTTTGCACTTGGGTCTTTTTTTGAGTCAAATTTTGTATCAGGTATGAGGTGTTTGCTTAAGTTGATTGTTTTGTATATTGAGAAGTCCAATTGTTGAAAAAATTATTTTCCTATTGAATACAGTTGTGCCTTTATCAATAATTAGTTGACTATACTTGTGAGTCTGTTTTGGGCTCTTTCATCTATTTCATCGATCAACCGGTCTATTCTTTTGCCAGTAGGATACCGTCTTGATTACAGTGTCTTTAAGATAAAATTTTAAATTAGGTTTTAAGAATGAGTGATATCTTCCAAATTCTTTATATGTTGGAGCTGATACCAGAAGTTTTATTACATTAACTTTTATATATCCCCATCTTGACATTATTTTACACATGTCCACACAGAAAGAAAATTCTATTCTATAATATACCATTATTTTCTATTTTTAAAAATTTCTAACTTATAATGACATTTCACATGACCTTTAATCATCTTAGTATTTGTGACAGTAAGGCAGAACTAAGTAGAATATCCTTGTTTTTCTATTGAACAAATGAAGACACAGAAAAAGCAGGTGATTTACCTGGGTTCATATGGCCAGAATGTGGCAAAAATAAGTCATTCTTATAAAAGAATTAAATCCCATCCTTTTAGAAGTGGGAAAAAAATAATTGATTATCAAAATCTTCTAAATTCATTATATCATGCCAAATAAATTCTAATTCTTGTTTTTAAAAGAAACACAAACTGAAGTAAAATTCTCAAAAATCTTACAATGAACAAGTACCATTGCTTTATAGTCATGACCCACACATAATCATTTGGCTTTTCACTAAATTTATTCTGTGGCTACAGCATAATTGGGTAGATTAAATATTTAGGAGGCCAAGAGAGATAATCACTGTTGGTTTATACTGGCAAAAATCTACTCATTATTTAAACTGTTTTCTTTTTTCTGATTCTGAATTGCTGTGGATTATTCTCTGGTGTTTAGTTATAGATTGCTGGCTGAAATATTGAGGTTTAAATTCAGATCTTGGCAATGTTTGTAAAGAAAGTTGGATTCACATCACATTAGAAAGTTCAAGCCCTAAGTGCCTAGATATTACAGCTTTTATATTGAATTGGAGGAATAAGGAACTTTATTGGGGAATTAGCACCTTAGGAATAAGGTTCTAATCAATCATGACATTGCTTTGGTTCAGTTGTAGGAGTTCTTTCCAATTATCACTTTACTCAGATAATAAAAGCCTACCTATACTTTGAATTAAATGGTAGCATTTGAACATTTTTTTTAGTGTTTTTGTTCTAGTTCACTATATATATTAGTGCATAAGTGTAATATAGTTCCAAACTTATAAAGGAGCCACCTATAGCATTTCAGAAATACTTTATATCAGAGTATAAAGTTTAAGGCATAAGCTTCAGGTCTATTTACCATTGTATCCTAGTGCCTCATTTATGCACATAGTTTGTACATAATAAAAATTAAAAATATATATTTTTGGCATAGTAGACATCAACTAAATTTTTATTCTCTCTGTCTATGGCCATGCTACCCCGAATGTTTTAGATCTCATCTGATCTCGGAAGCTAAGCAGGATCGGACCTGGTTGGTACTTGGATTGGAGACCACCTAAGAAAATCAGGTGCTATAAGCATAAAAAATTAAAAAATAAGAGATTATAAATTGACTAGGTCCTCACAATCTGTGAGGTCAACCAAGGGTTTCCTCACCTAAAATAAATAAATAAATAAATAAATAAATAAATAAATAAATAAGTACATCTTTATCCTCTCAACTCTAGAAAGAAGTTGATGAATAACTTTTAAAGATCAATTAAGAGTCTGTGTTTTATGGAAGACTCTATGTAAATTCTTGTCCTAATCTTCCAGATAGCTACACTCAGGTTAGAATATAAAATAGAATTTAAAAAAATAATAAAAATATAGAAAAAAATGAAACATTAAAAGAGTAATGCAAAAAACTTTAGAGATTATAGTATTATAACATATAGATATGTGGTTTAAATTGATGGTAGACATAGGTTAAAGTTTAGAAAGTGGTAAATTTTACCTGGGTGTTCATTAATAGTATATGAAAATATCATTTTAACTATTAGTAAACAATTTTTAAAATTTTCTTGTCCACCACCCTTTTCTATTGCATTTCTGCCTTGAGCATCAAGGTCTCAGAGATAATTATTGTCACAGAAGGAAGACAAAGAGAAAGAATCAACATTCAACATTAGACTTTAAAAGCAAGCACCAAAGGCTCATTTTAGAGACCAAATTTGTGAAACCTATAGTTTACTTTGAAGAAATCTTGTTGTTGTTGTTCTTGTGTTTTTGTTTTGTCATTGTTGTTGTCTTATGTATCAAAATGCAAAACTCCAAAGAAAAAACATTTATTGGTAAGTAGTGAATTGATTGAGCAGATGCAGAGAGATGAGAACCAACTCTCAGGAAAGCATTACAAAAGTATCAATTAAAGCTAGGTATACCTCTCCTGTCATTTCCCAACTCAGAGTTGAAAATGAAATAAGCTAAAGGAATAAAGGGAATCTAAAAATAGTCTAATTAATCATTCATTGGGAGAGAAAAGGAGAGCAGGATTCAAAAAGGCTTCCCTCCTTAATGTAATTCACCTACCGACAATGCAACCAATCCCTTCTTTGAGGCCTTCATATCTGCACAAACCCTTGGTCCAAACAGACAGGGCTGCCATGCATTAATTGTGAAGGCAGATAAAACTAATGAATTTTGTGAACCGTGGTCATCACGTGCAATTAGGCATCCACTGCTCTCCACTCATCACCAAATAAAGAATGTGGTGTTTAAGTAGAATTCATCTGAGAAGTGCCATCTCTCTAATTGCAAATCATAAACAGGTAGTACTCATTTTCCATGACTCTTCAGAAGTCACCAAAAACCTCATAGCATTTCAACTGAGCTTCAGTTGAGAATAAATGTTCTTTTTACTATCTCCTTAAGCATTAGAGGATGAGAAAAGAGAGGAAAAATTAACTGCCTCCTGTTTTCTTTTTATAGCCTTTGACAGAAGTAGACCCCAAACAACAGATGCACAGTGGCACAAAGGGGCACTAAAATTATATTAGGAATGTCTGCAACCTATTATTCAGGCTCCATGTTGAATAGATGTCTCAGCATCTTCAAAGGAGTTTTAGGGCATTACGGAGTAGAACAGGTAAAGAAAAATCTATTAGAAATCAAAGTCATAGAAATATCTGTGAAGAATATAACTCAACCAATATACTGACTAAAGTCATATCTTTATCATTGGGATTGTTCTAGAAAGTCACAGATAATTTATACAACTTACAGGAAATTTGAATTATGTAATAATCTTTAGCCTACTGTATGAGTAACATGACTTTTCAGTCTAGCAAATCCAATATTGGACAGAGCGAATAGTAGTGGTATTGAAAGGGAGATCAAAGAACATCCAGCAATCATTTTTTTAAATCACCTAATAACCACTTTATGTTTATTATATGAAAAAAAAAAATAGCTTGACTTCTGGCCAGCCTCCTCATTCTGAGGAATAATGCTCAGTTCTGCACCTTTAACATAAGCAGATTGGCTTATTAAATTTGGAAAAGACTGGGGCCCAGCTTAAAGCATATGGAGTTCACCTTAAAAGAAGGTCCTTTAAAAAATTATAATCCTGTATGGACGTAACCGAAATGTCTTACAATAGATGATTGGCTAAAGAAGCTGTGGTACATATATACAATGGAATAGTACTCAACCATAAGAAGAAATGAAATACTGCCATTTGCAACAACATGGATGGACCTTGAAATAATTATACTAAGCAAAATAAGCGAGACAGAAAAGATTGAAAATCACATGATATCACATAAGTGGTATATAAACCTAAAAGCAACAAATGAACAGGACAAACAAACAGAGACTTATGAACATTGATAATGAGCTAGTGGTTACCAGAAGGGAGGGGAGAGGGAGAAGGAAAAATATAAAATGTTATAATAATAATAATAATAATAATAATAATAATAATAATAATTATAATCCTGAACATTTACTATGTCCTATTGCTACTGAGGCTTGTTACCTCTGAGGGCTCTACTTTAGCCCTTATTAGTTAGGATCATTAATCTGGGTAAATTTCAGTATTTTTAGTTACATATTAGAGATTAAAAATAATAAACACTTCTATTGAAATTGTCATTCTTAATGACATGTTAAACAAGAAAGGGAGACTGTGGGAGAATGAGGGTTGTGCCATTCTGGTCCTAATGTGCCATATTGCCGATGTCACTCCCTCTAATCTAACTCAATTTCTGCTCTCTAAATCAGAACAGAGTAAGAGGAACGTCTGCAGTGAGATAAAATGATGTTTAATTTATTTTATAATATTATGTCATCAAAGATAGTTTTAATAGATATTCATTTTAATCTACTTTGAATCTGTTTTATAGACTCTACTCCATACTTATGATATCCTAATTGAAAGTCACCTACTCATCATTAGAAGCAACATTATTCTTTACCCTAAAGCTCAATTTTGAGGCAGAATAACACTGAAAATGTAATCACCAAATATCTCAGGTGAGTGAAAAAGCTCACCTACTCCCTTGTTCTCTAAGTCATTTCAATTGCATAATTCCTTCTATATTTGTCAAGTGAGTTTATACATTTTTGGTACTCCCTCAGAACATACCAGAACTTCAAACCTGGAAAATCACATTGCTACTATTCTCTCTAGGTCCACATAGATTATTTTATGTATCAGAACAATATTATATAAGTGTTCTTGTATATTGACAATGATTGTACAATTATAATCAAGATTAAACCCACATATTTTTTAATATATGTAGGTGGAAATCTATTTATGGAAATCTATTAATCTAACATTAATATGGAAAAAAAAAACTTCTGAGGTCATATGATCCTGTATTTTCTTATATATTCTGGTCTTTAAGATCTAAGAGTCTAATCTTGAGTTTCTGGGTAAGATGACTCACAGCTTATCCAAATGAAGCACTCTACTGTTACAGACCAATGGTTCTCTGAGAAGCTTCAGGAAACCACATTATGGGGAAGCTAAATTTAAACTGAAAAATGAATTATGCTGCAATAGACAGACAAGACAATTCTGTCTTTTTATACAGAAGCTAGCTACATCTATTACTGAGTAGGATACTCAATGATTTCACTTAAGGTGGCATAAAAAAAAAAGAAAAAGATGTCAAGGAAAAACTATATTTTTGGAAGTAGAATCTACATTTTGTTGTTAATTTGAATTTCTTATAGCTAAATTTCATGACATCAATTTCATTATGAAAATCTACTTTGAACAGATTCAATAACTGAAAAATTAAAGTTCAACTATAACCAGATTTAATACTTTATTTAATTCAGGTCTTAAATATTTTAATTGTTCAATGTGATAAAAAAAAAAACTTGCAATAAAATTTTCTACAAGAAACACATTAAAAAACTCTCTACTCAAATTGTGTTTAAAAGGCTGTATTTTCTACAGCCTTTTAAACTTGCTATGCATTCATTTAACTATGCATTCACTTAACTATGCATTCACCCATTCCTCACCCACTCACTAACTACCCCTGCACCACGCCCATTCTATTTTCTACTCTATCAAAAGTTTGTAAACCAGACTCTCCTTTTACTTAACACCAGGATTGAGGTTTGCTCTTAAATACACAACAAAGAACTTTGTGTATTTATTTTTCTACAAGGTAAACATTCTAGGAAAATCTCCAAAGGATGTCCCTAACACTTTTTGTGTCCAAAAATGTATCTTTGTGGTTTTTCCTTTCTTGAAGTTTGTAGAAGTAAAGTTGCACATTTGTTTTCGGGGGAAGAAAAAGTACCCTAAAAATTAAACTGAGAGAATACCGACTGCCAATTCTCATCTTGGCTGAGCATCCATAACCACAATCTCTGTGGTTCAACACAGTCTGGTTGACAAAAGCTGAGTCATGATGGAGTTCTTGACTTTTGCCATCGCCTTCTTTGCTGTTATGGGGGATGGTTGGTTAATATGATTAGGCCATTTGTGTTGGCTAATTGGTGCTAATCTTTCACCTCCTTCCCATTACTTAATGTAGTCAAAATGCTCATTATTGATTAATATACTTTTGAGAAATATACGCTCACCTTTTAATATTGGAATAGTTGACGGAAATAGAAATGCTAGTCTAGTTGAAAAGACACAAATAAACACACATTATCAGTCTATGAGAAGCAAGTCTGAGATGCTATAGGTCAGAAAAGTGACACTTTTTCTGGCTATTTTAATCTTAAGGGTAACTAAGAGGGCTTAAAGATCCCCTCAGTTTGATTAAACTTTAGACAGCTTTCTTCCTGACTTTAAGCTCTTGACTTTCTTTTTCTTAGTGCACTTAAGAAAATGTGATTGTAAATCCTTTCTCTGTCCCTACAAGGTGTAAATATTCTCACAGTCCTTTTATAACCTACATAAACCTTTGTCAAGGACATGGGAGCCATCCCTTTAAAATGTAATCAAGAAAGATATGACCCCTATCTCCCAGTCTATGTAGGGGAGTAGGAGCCTAACTTAGATCAGCACCAATTAGCCAACACAAATGGCCTAATCATATTAACCAACCTTCCCCCATAACATCTTCCAGTATTTTTCCATTAGCTCACCTCAGCCTTTAAAAACTCTCCCACTCCTTGTTGCAGAGGAATTGAATTTAATCTCTCTCCATTATTGCAATATTCTTGAATACAGTCTCTCTTTCTTGTTTAATATGTTCCGTATAATTTTTTTTTGACAAAAGCCACCAAATATAAGCTCCTCCCCTCAAATTTAGAAACTATTGGAAGGAAGATAAATAAGCACTATCAGAGTTGCAGGAATTTGGCAATTTCTAGAGGCTGGGTTATTTCCTCCTTTTTTCTGGAAAGAGCACAAAGCATTGTTTATTATTGCTAGACACTTTTTATTCTTCCTGGCAGCTATCCAGAGCATGAAGGAAATCTCTAGTATGAAAAGGAGAGAACATGCTTCATCCTCACCTGGATTTTCTTTTAATGTTCTCTTTACACATGTATCCACTATCTTTTACAACCAATTGTAAAACTCTCTCATACTATTTCTAGCCTCTGGCTTTTCCATTCTGTAAATTCTTCTTTTTTTTAACTTGAGCAATTATTAAAAGATTTCACATTTTATTGCATAGACAATTTTTTTAAATGCATTTCTTTAGTATCCACATCTCAACTCATAATGCATCCCTTTACCGTGGTCTTTTATAAACAGAGCATAGTGTAAACATTTCCAAGGCTTGGTCATACTATTTTTTCCTGGAGGACAAATTATAGGACAAGATTGCTAAAAGCAGTCTTAATTATTTCTCAGATTGGACTCTCTCTGCCAAAGAGAGTCTCCTTTTCAGTTCCTTTTTCAGTACCATATTAACCCTAGACAACCCTTGGCTTTGTCTCTTTTTCCTCAAATGGGTAAAAAACTAAATGCTCCTCTATTTTCCCTCATCAAATGAAAGACATTGTATATTACATATGTCCAAAGGCAAACTGAAAGGGAAATTAAGTACAATGACAGAAAGTTAAAAAGGATAGAGTCATTCGATTTGTACTGTTCATGTTTGAATTTCAACAAGATTTATAAAACATAAAAATGACTTATTTTCAACAAAGACAAATAATCTAGAGCTCCTCCTCTTTCTTGGTCTTCCTCTTGTTCCCTGATATAGCACTGAGGATCTTTCATTAAACTTTAGGCCGTTGAGAAACTCAAATTGAAAGTTATTAATGTAGAATTTTAGAGTCACAGTGGTAATAAACATTGGGATACATAAAATCATTGGGAATCTCTGGGGGAAAATGTTTTCAAGTTGAAACTGAAAGATGAAGAGGAAAGTAGATAGCTGCAAAACTCGCTAATTAGTTAAATTAGACTCTTCAAATGGTTAGCAAGTTCATCTTTAATTCTGTTAAGCAGTGTTTCTCATTTTGAGTTCTAGGGTTCTTATAGTACTATCTTTTCAACATGAAAAGAATTACTTTGGAAATATAATTAAGACATATAACAAAGAACAAGCATCTTTTATTCGTCTTCTGCTTCCTTTTCTGTGTTTTTAAAAAATAAAATAAAAGTGTTGTTGACAGTTGGCTTGCCATCTGTTCCAGCAGGGCAAAGGTATAGAAGAAGTTTGCGATGTTTTTCAGTGGAGGAAGTTGATTATAGAAAACATATTATTTTCAGAAAATATGTCTGTTAATGTCTCATTAAACCAACAAAACAATTGGTCTAAAAAGAAACCTCAAGATTAGAAATGGCATACTCATCCTTAAAATATGCAATTTTTTTCATGTTAAAGTTATTTCAACTTTATGTTTGGGCCAAGGAGAAGGATAGTGAAGTGGGGTACATCTTTACCTTTCCAATTCTACATTGCTGACTGCATAGGCTAAGGCCTAATTGGTTATTATGCTTATACTAAATATTATAATAATGATGGAACAGTGACAACTGGCAAACTGTTGTGGAATAAGTTCTTGGTTACTAAATGAGAAAGTGGAAAATTTGTTACAATTCATTCCAACATCTTTCTGTGATTAGTAGCAAGCACTGTTTACTTTGAGCCATCTAGAAAATTTGTGTAATGAATTGATAGTAGTCTACTCACTAAATCTCAGGCTTCTCATCTATAAAATGCTAATAATCATATGCATCATAACCATTCTTGGCTTATAGTATCTTCATTCTTCTCTCAGAAGAGAGCTCAGTGAATCATTCTTACTGATACAACCAGTAAGTTCTGCGAAAGGCACTTCTTATCTGCAGTTTAGGTACATGGTGTCAGGAGGTCCACAGTCAAAGTTATGCGGTGGGACTCTGGTCAGCTGGCCAAACATGTCAGAGTGAAACTTATTGATATCAAGTTATTGGCATGGTATTGGCATAGGATTTTAAGAAAAAAATTCATTCTTGTTAACAAAACCACCCTAGATTGATGCAATCATTCAATTTGACTTGTCTTTGTACAACTTCTTTCTCTCTGTTACTCAGATAAATTTTAAAACCATTGTCTGTAACCAGAATTTTTCATATTGAGATAAAAGTGTTTTCCCTTTTCTTCTGTTATTAGTGCTGACAGTTGAAAATTTTCATTCTAGGTCTCCAAGCAAAATTTCAAAGTGGATCTCTTGTCCTTAGTTAATTATGAAATAAGTACGTCTCTTTCTTTAATTACCCTCCTGGCCAGCAAAGGTTGTGTTGGAAGAAACCTCACTCCCAATAGCAACCATCTCTCTCTGTATGGGAAGTCTCCAGTTGTGTGAAGAACATATTTACTTTGCTCTTCAAATTGCTTCTCTCCAGAATGAATAAACTCAATATTTTTTGTCTTTCCTCTTGAGCTTTATTCCCCCATACCTGCATCCTTTTTTCTTTGTACAAAATATTCAGAAATAATAATTTATGACTGAAAAAAAGTTAAATGTTATAAATGTATAATTAATATAGCCAATCCATTTTTCAATGCTTTTGGGAAAAAATAGTTTTAAAATGTTATCTTTCTTTCCTTTGAGAATATTCAAATTCAAAAACTATTGTATATTTTTTGTTTATACATTGTTATTTTTTTCTCTAACTAGAAATAGCACTTGTTATACTATGAATCTCTTACAACAGATACTGTTCAAGGCAGAGCAGGATTGTGTAACTTCGTTCCCCGTTGACCTTCTATGTGTAATCTAATGGTTTATTTACTGAAAAAAAAATACGAATCAGAGATATTTAGTCTTCATTAAAGACTTTTAGCTCAACAAAAGTGTAATAACAATTAAAAAGAAATCTAATAACCATGGAAGTGAGGAAAAGAAATCAAAATGTATTACTCCACTAATGTGCTATCACTCCCTAATGAAGATAAAGTAAATTCTTCCTGGCCAACCAAAGGTCAATGTTAACTTTAATCTCCTGTATTTATATATGTCCCTGTTACTTATAAAGACCTTGAGAACCTGAAGGGATAACTTGTGTGTTTCTTTATAAAGTCTAATAACACTCTAAATCTTACTTCTAACCCTAAGTAACCAAGATATGAGGTGAAGATAAACTTAATATCATTTTCTGCTCACTCTCTACCAAGAGACCAACTGCCCCTATACTGCAATAACTATTACAAGCTAATATTTTAATGCCTTAAATAATAACTTTAAATTTCTATAGAAACATATACAAATATATATATATATATATATATATATATATATATATATATATATATATATATATATATATATGAAAAGATCCTAAAGGACATACACAAACATTTAACAATAGCCTCCTCTAAAAAGAAAAGAAAAATATAGAATGTGTGGGTGGGAGGAGAATAGTGGTTGTACCTGGTTAAAGAAATTGTTTGATTTTTAGTTTATATACTTTGATATTGTTTAAAATATTTTATACCAATACCATAATGCATTGTTTTGTATAATTCTAAAATAATGTAAAGCTATAGCTTTTAAAAACATTGATATTCTCTAATAGCTCAAAAAAAAAATTCATGAATTGATTAAACTTTTTACCTAAAATATAGTTTTCATTCATCATAGATGTTTAACTTTTTCCTTCTTTTTCTAGTACACCTTTAAAAAGGTTTAAAACTAACAGGGGGAAAAAAGCATTTTGGATGCACCTGCATTTCTCAAAATGTTCAACACTAAGAATCACATTTCTGGAAGTAGCAGTATAGAAAATCATCATATATCCCAGATCAAGGCAATCACCAGAAATAAAGTAATAAAAGCTCTGGCCATATTATTTTATTATTAGATCTATTTGCATTAATAACTGGCTTAATTTCAAGACAGTCTGTGAATTTCACATTTTTTGCCTCAGGGTATGTAACTTTCTTTTATAGAAAGCATTATTATTGAGTACCTTAAAAATATTGCCTAATAAAAATGAATTTTGTTACAATTTCCACACCGTTTAACTGAGAGGCATACCAATATGCCATCAAAGCAATAAACACATTGCTGTCTTTAAATCATAATGTTCCCTGCCACAGAACTACTCAGGAAGTTACACAGAACAATGATGACATCCAATGGCCACATGAACAATGTGCAGAGCCTTAGCTGTTCAGTAGCAGGACCTCCCCTCAGGTGATATCACTCTTGGTACAACCCACGTGTGCTATCTTCTCTATTCGAATAAGTATAATCTCTTTATAATAACAGAGGCATGGAAAAACCAGAAGGGAGCAGAATGGAAAATGGCGACAAAAATTTTCTCTGAGTTACCTTGCAAAGCCAGCCTCTGAAGTAGATCATTTCTTCTGTGAAGCTTCATGGTAAACTTCATTTAGGTAGATGTTTCTGTTTCAGATTTGGTTGAGTTGAATACTGCTTTAGATAATAAGGTTTATCAAACTAAAGATCTCATATCACAGGTTAAGAATATTTGAGAAAATTAAAAATTATTGTAATAAATCTCAAAGACACTGTTGTAAAAGATCCCATTTCTTGTGGTTAGTTGAGTTCTGTTTCCTGGTTTTAATACAGTCACAACTTTGATAAGGCTATTGATAACTTCCAGAATGACTGTTACTACATAAATTTCTTCTTGGGTCACATCCTATTTTATTGCCATTAACTCAAATGTGGCTTGTGACAAAAATGAGAAAGGACTCAAGAGTGAATCAGGAATGAAGAAGGAGGAAAGCTTAACATAGCTCCTTTGCATTATTCCATGAATGTGTTGTGTGTGTTAACCCTCTGCTTTTGCTTACACTGATCCTTATGACTAAACTGATGTTCCTTTGTACTTCCAACTGTCTAAATTCCACTAAGACTATAAACCATAACTCAATATTTTAATATAGCCTTCTTGTATCAATCTATTTTAAACCATGCATCTTTTCCTAGGTTGAGGGACTACTTTTTTTCTCACTTTCAACTAGTCACTGTCACATTTTGTCCTATATATCCTTTTTTTTTTTTTAAGATATCTATTTATGACTCCCAATTTTAAGATTTTTGAGAGCAGGAACCAGATATTATCCATGTCTGGTTTTCCAAATTAATAACAGAGGGCTTGATATTCAGCAAGTACTCAATTTATGTTTATTTAATTAATGTCTTCACTTTATTACATAGTAGAAATTAATTTTCTCTGTAGTCATAGTTTTTAATTTATTAGGAAAATTAATATATTTTATTATTCTTCTATGTTTAGATTAGAAAACATTCTTTATTTAGCTTTCAAGACACCACAATTTCTTTTGTTTCTCTTTCTCTCTCTAGACATCATTTTCATTGTTGTCTGGTTTTGGCTCATCTCTATAGCTTCCAAAGATGATGGCTCAATGTTCTCAAACTACATTTACTTGTTTGGTAATCTTATTCTATCTTATGGTATTAAATTCTATTGATATTCTGATGAATATCAAAATTATATTTTTAGCCTGTCTTACTTCAGGTCGAATATAGTCCTAATTTGAACCATTGATCTTTACCCTGAATTTTTCTCCTATTGCCCCTTTTAAAAAATATTTTGTGTGTATATGTATATTTTTAAATTAAATTTATATGTGACATTGGTTAATAAAGTTATATAGGTTTCAAGTACATAATTCAATAATACATCATCTGTATATTGCATTGTGTTATTCGCCACTCAAAGTCAAATCTTTTTCCATCACCATATATTTGACCCCCTTTAGCCTTATCTGTCTTCTTTTCTGTTGCCTTTTGAAAGCAGTGAACTGGCAGTTTGAACTTTCAGATGCTCAGGACAAAGAATTTGAGATGATACTTGTGTTATATAATGCATTCACTATGTACAAGTAATCCATCATCAAATCCTACCAGCTCTTCTTTTTTCTCACCTGGTTCAAACACCATAGTGTCTAATGTGGAGTATTAAACTAATCCTCCAACTTGTCTTTCTGTTTCTGCCCTTGTCTTTTTTTTCAGTTTATTTCAGTACTGTACTAAGAGAGATTTTTTTAATTACAAGCCAAATTAAGTCACTCCTCAGCTCCAAAATCTTTGGTGAATTATTTCTTAATCAGGACAAAAAGCCAGAGTCCTACAATACCCTGTACAGTCTAATATCCTAGACCTCATCTCCTTCAGTCTTGTCATTTACTCCCCACCTCAACTTTAGTGGTTTCCATGCCAAGTAAGCTTCTACCTCAGGATCTTTGCATTGCTTCTTCATTTTCCTAGAATGCTCTTTTCTCAAATAGGCACATCTCTCTCTTTTTCCTTCTTGTCTCCCCTCTCAGATATCACCATTTAAAATATTTGTTATTGTCTGTCTCTCCCTAATGGCCACATTGAAAATAAGACTTTATTGTTGTATTTATTGCAAATTAATAATAAAATATATTATCTCTAACACCTATAGTAAATGAATAAATAAGCAAAACAACATGTTGTTCAGTTTATCTTTGTGTCCCTAACACCAGGTTAAAAAAAGAAAAAGAAAAAAAAAAAAAGAAAGAAAGCCATGATTGAACTGTCCTCAAAATATGTTCAAATAACTACTTTGAAACAGAGAATTCTTCTGGCTCTTTAAAATTTAAAGTTAAGCATTCTTTTCCAAATTCCTGGGGCAAGTCAATCTACAGATGGTAGTTTAAATATATAATCGATTATGTAGTTATATACATTGATATTGTAAAGTTATATTGTCATACATTGAAATATTGTCCATGATATTTTGTTAGAAGAAAAAAAATAATGATTACAAAAGATCATATATAACCATTTTTCCTCAAGAAAGGGAGTAGAAAAGAGAATGGAAATAAATAAAACATTTGAGAAATATAGACCAATATATTATCAGAAGTTACCTCTGGGTAGTAGCATCATTTTCTTTTTTATATTTTTCAATTATCCCAATTTTTATAAATTTTGGACCTAAGCTATACTAATCAGAAAAAAAATGAACAGATATTTAATAGTGAAGATTATGACTTCCTTGTGTCTAGACCAGGGAACCCCAACTCCTGAGCCAGATATTGGTATGGTTAGTGGACAGTTAGGAACTGGGTTGCACAAAAGGAGCTAAGAAGCGGGAGAGTAAGCAAAACAGTGAAACTTCATCTGTATTCGCAGACTCTCCCCAGTATTATCATCACTGCCTCAACTCCACTCAGTTCATCAGGCATTAGTCTCATAGGAGCACAGTCCCTAGTGCTAAAAAGTTTGGAGACCACTGGTCTAGACTACGGTTTTCATTAATTAAACATTGCTGAAGAGAATAGCTAGTTGAACAGAGTTTTCTTCTTAAAATAAACTGAAAAGCAGGCTTTTAAGTTTTTCTTATAATTTGTGTTGGAATCTCACTTTTCTCTATTTGCACAGTTTTCCCCCCTACTTTCTGCTTTGGTAGAAACGGTTAAAACTTGATACATAGTTCTTTGGGGATCTGAGAGTTACAATTTCACTCTTTTTTACTTTGATGCTATAGGAATGGTGTTTCCTGTCAGTTCCATAATCCTCCCATCTCCAAAATAAATAAATAAATAAAATAAAAACTCAAAAAGAAAAAAATACTAATAAAATCACTAATATCTTTTTGACAAAGACTTTTTTTAATTTTAATGCTTAAAGATAAAACCTGATTGTGATGGAAAAATAATTCATCTCTCAATCATTTTTTGAGAATCCAGATTGCTTAAACAGTGACAAAGAAAACGATCACTTTGTTTCTTTAAAACAAATTGATTTGTTTACAACTTACTTTTCATTTTAAAACAATATGAAAGTCTACTGAAGTTTTCACCCCTTATATTTTTCAGTATTGTAGATCTCATATTAACTAGTTAGATCTCAAATTAACTAGAATATTTTGGATAGCATATTTTTCCCTTTTCATTATTTCTCTGTAAAAATTTACTTTTCTTCTATACTTTACTTTTTCACTTTTTTTCTTGCAATTTTAACATCTATACTTTCATGTCAATAGGAATAATTTTAAAATGGTTTTATTTGCTTGACCACATTTTTTGTCTTTCTTGAGGAGTGAAACACTTTGCTATTGGATAGTTAGGTAATACACAAAACTAAAATATTAGAGCCTTACAATAAGGAAGGATTGTTTCTTGTTCAGGAGATACATGTATAAGCATAGCTCTATGTATAGAGCTACAAGCTGTCTTCTCTCCAATATCCAAGCTGATGTAGCAGTTCTTATTCTGAATCGTGGCTGGAGTTGTGTTACAGAGACCATAAAAAAAAAAAAAGCCTCTAGTAAAGGACACATTTCTGCCTAGAAATAGATCATTGTGGCTCACATTTCATTACCAAAGTAAGTTGAATGGTCGCTTCCAAGTTCAACAAGGTGGGGATGTATAATACTTGCACAGAAAGAAACAATATATTTTAATAGTTTTATAACCTATGGCATCACTTTATCGAGAATTGATTATATATATGTTTCTTTAAGTTAAAATTTTTACATAGACAGCATTGTGTATTTGAACACTAACATAAATAAACAAAATAATTGAGAAGCTGGGGCTTAGTAGAAGTGGGAGTCCCAAGTAGATGAGCTTGGAGTAAGATTTTTTTTAAGGTGAATCAAGAAACCATGATATAAAGATGCAAAGGAAGTGGGAAAAAAGGCATCAGAAAGAGGATAAGAGTAGAGAGGTTTTTAGGCATATGACTCTCTAGGTTATAAAAACTAGGAAAATGAGATTGTTGGTAAAGGAATAGGACCGACCATGACTCAAAAGTTAGCAGTAGACTTCATATAGTAATAAAATGGAGCCACAATAATCTTTTACATATTGAATTGATGTAATTTTTCAATAGCACTATTTGTAGGCATTTAATACTGAGTAAGTCTAGGCAATGAAGTCTAGGTGCTCATTTAGTAGTCTGGTGATTTTCAGCATGCTGTGTCTATGTGTGCATATATGTGCTTCTGCATATGTAGTGTGTTTTGGGGGTGAATTTTGTTGTCAATAACTACCACTGATTGACTGCTATGGCTATGAAAATACTATATCTGTCCAAATTAGAAGTTTTAAGAACAGAAGCTGACTCAGGACAAATAAGTTAATATAAATATGTTGGGCATCTCAAATCAATGAGAAGCTGGAAAACCAAGTTTAGCTAAGCAGATGGGAGAAAAGGCTGAATGCACATCTTAAATTTGATTTGATATGGAAAATTCTTCTGCCTTCACTACCAGAAAGCAAACACTTAGGCCCTTGTTTCTGTTGCATTTAACTACTGAAACAAAGACTAACATGCATGTATCTGAGTTCCAGAGCCAAAGATACTGTCTGTGCCTAACTTCAGGAAAGTCTAGATAAGCAAATTCTGGCATCACTTTCTTTAGAAGATAGTTTTTTCATGTCAAACTTTAAAAAATGTGGAAGCCCCAAATAGTGAAAGAGGTCTAGATGCTGATTAGTCAAAATGAATGAAAATGCCCGTATAAGTAGATAGAAAAAAAGTGATTAATATGAACAGAAAAAGAAAAAACAATTGAAAAAAATGAAAGATGATAAAAGAAGAATTAAAGTTAGTTTGGGGTGTTTTTGTGCTAAGGGCTAAGAAGATACACTCACTCAAGTGGCAAGAAAAACACTACCTATGGAGTCAAAGAGAAGAGAATTTAAATCCTTGACGTGGTAAGTATCGACTCTGTGATCATAGCCAAGTTAGTTTATGAACCTCAGTGAATTGGAGATAATACTAGTATGAAGATCAAATAAGATAATCTGTGTCAAGGCCCTGTCATGCTTTCTGTCATATAGTAGGTGCTCAGCAAATATTACCAGCTACCAATTTTCCACAAAGCCTTGGGTTAAAAGCAATGAGGAAAATCAGTATAGAGATTTTCATGTTGTTCCTGTATCTAAAGTTCTGAATTTCTCAGAAGATGATGAATGGTAAAGAAACAATAATAGCATAAATAAAATTTAGATGTAAGTTATGCTGTTGATAAGAGACAGAGTTTTTTCTGAAACCTGATTGTATCCTATGACTGTTCTTGTTTTCTCTCAATCAAGGTACTGAAGACAGGCTACTCTCCGAACAAACTCAGCGAGCAAGTCCTTCAGGTATATTTCTTGGACTTTCCTCTGCTTTACTACCATTTTTTTTTTCAAAAAAATACATTTCCAAAAAGTCTCATCTTTATCCTTCCTTTGAATCCTTTTTGGAAGGAAAAACAGAAAGTAGCCACTTTAATGGTAATTCAAGTTGAAAAGCGTAGGAGTTGCAAAAAATCTAAAAAGTACCCAAATTTAAATATATCAATAAATGCTAGCATCATCCTTGGTCACTACAATATAAAGTAGTCTGAGTAGCTAGGGCTAAAAATTGTTCGACCTTTCTAAAGGCATTCCAATTCAAATTGTTTTAAAACCCAAGCAAATTAAATTATAAATGGAGGAAGATAGCTGCCAGGTTACAGACCGTGGCCTATATCTGAGGTTTCTTATCTTCTGTGAATCTTCTTGCCTCTGAGAAAACAGAGAGATGATGGAAGCCCCAAAGTGAAGGCCTTTTGGCTTTAACTCAAGCAGCTATACATTTCATCTATCATTTATATTGAAGTCACCCAAGATATTATTTAAAAACAGGGCTCTGTAGCTAAAAAGGAAGTCTACATGGCGATGCTCTCTTATGCAGACTTTGAATATTCATCAGATTTATTATAAGTGAAAACTATAATTTTCTTTTACCAAAGCACTTCCACATATACTCTTTTATATGGTTCTCTCAAGAACCTAGTGAGGAAAGAATACCACTTGGTTATTTGTGATCAACAATACAGTAACTTATAATTTTGAGTCCATAGAATAAAACTTTATCATCTTTTTTGGAAGCTAAAAAGGGAGACTTGTTTTTTTTTTTCACAGTCGGTAGTTTTTACAAAGTTTGTGATGGGTCCATTCTTTCTGTAAAAGAATGTATTTGAGCTTTGGAAAATGAGACATAAAATTAAAGTGTTTTGAGGGCATGAGTCTTCAGTGAGGTCTCAGCAATCACCATATTTTTCATTAGTAAAATCCACTGGAATTCTTCTGTCACTGTAACATTATAATCTAAAACTTAAGTGTGTTCTAATAAAAAGAGGAGTTTCCATAGCTTTTCTGGTACCCACTCTTTTTATTGAATCTCCCCAAGCATTTGAGAATTATAAGATCTAGTATTAAAAGACCTAATGGTACTTAAATTGTGTTTTCTCCTTATTTCTTGAGAACACTAAGGCTATATGTCTCTAGAATTGGCTAATTTATTCTCAATTGCACCAATTATTTAAAAGTGTCATTTATATACAGATCCTGCAGCTATATCAGTGCAGCGGGAACTTAATATAACATAATTCATTTACTCATTTGTTTAATTAACATTCAGTGAACACTTAAAATGTCTGTCTATGCTGCAGGTGTTCTGAAGTAGTGGGAGAACTGGGCCATCCAAACAATCCCAGCAAGTATGGACAACATAATCAATAAACTGCTTGGTAATGAGTAGTTCAAATATATCATTGCCACCTGAAGTCATAAAATACCCAACACTACTGTGGATATTTACAAAGTATAAAAAACACAGTTTTTGTTTTTAAGAAATCCAGCTATTGGAAAGACATAGATACTAGTTTATGTAGACTTCCTTCAGCATTTGAAAGTTAAAATACATACATTGAAATATTATTGCTATTACACCACTAGTCACAATCATATGGAGTAAGTTTGTTCTCTCTGTTATCCTCAATTTTTTTCACTACCTGGTTTGGCTAGTGAGATTCTGTGAGAAATAGGATAAGGTATATAAAACATGTAGCATCATAGCTTGTGTGGAGTAAACTATTCTGTAACGGCTGGTATAGGGATGAGGTTGATGATAATGATGATGATGACTATAATGCTACTGCTGTTGCATTTTTTATGTAAATTTGAAAAGAAGACAATTAGAAGACAAAGAAGCCAACAAGAAAAAGTAGAAGAGCAAGATATCAACTATTCAACAACAACAGAACAATTTTGTCTCATCAAAAGTCAACTACAAACTTGAACTCCATGTTTTGATTACATATTAGTAGATTATGTGTAAAGACATGTTTATTACAATAACTTTGGAAGCCCTGCTGAGGGTCATAAAACTGATACTCTAGCCAAGCAAGAAGAGATTTTAGCAAAGTAGATGACAAAATAGGTTTATGACACACAAACACCCCTTATTTATTATATTATATACTATATAATATATATTTGACAGTCATGTTAATTGATTTTTATTGTGTACTTACTATGGACCAGGATTTACATTAAATATTTTATAAGTACAATTAACTTTATGTGCATAATTAATTGTTACAACCACCCTTTGAGGCAGTTATTAGTATCTCCATTTACAAAGGAGAAAAATAAGGCTCAGAGACATGAAATAAATTTCCTGTCTTCACTTAGCAATTTGAGGAGGTACCCAGCCTGATTCAAAGACAAGCTCTTAATCATCAATGCTATACAGAGTCTTTTAAAAGTATGTTTCGTCTGTGCTGAAAACCTGACTTTTCTGCTACTTGCCATTTATCTTGAGCAATTTATTTAAACTTTGAGTCTTTGAGTCTTAGTGTTCTCAACTATAAAATGGAGATTATAATAATATTTACATTAAAAAGTGACATGTCAATGAAGTTATATTCCTAAAAGCATCTAACATACTGTTTTGTATTTAGCATGTGGACAATTAATATTCCTAAATTACAACAGACTAATTGAATAATTTCTTTTCATTGATGTTAGTTATAAAAATGAAACAAACCAAAACAATCTACAGCTATAAAACAAAAGACCTTCTTATTGAATCCACAGTGCCTGTGGTTGAGACATAATAATGAAAAAAGTTAATAGATATATAGAGTTTTCTATATGTAATGTGTTTTAAGTGCTTTTAAATAGTCATATCTTCTTTTACTGTGCTGCGTTTTATTTTGCTTTGTAGATATTGCTTTTTTATTTATTTATTTATTTATTTTTTACAAATTAAAGGTTTGTGACAACCCTGCATTGGAATAAGCCTGTCAGTTCTATTTTCTCAACAGCATTTGCTCACTTTGTATCTCTGTGCAACATTTTGGTAAGTCTTAAAATACTTCAAAATTTTCATCTTGATTATTCGTTATGGTGATTTGTGATCAGTGATCTTTGGTGTTACTATGGTAATTGTTTTGGGGCACCATGAACAATGCCCATTTGAGATAGCAAACTTAATCCATAAATGTGTATGTTCTGACTGCCCTACCAACCTCAGTTGTTCCCCAATCTCTCTCCCTCTCTCCAAGTCTCCTTATTCCCTGAGACACAATAATACTGAAATTAGGACAATCAATAACTCTATAATGGCCTATCAGTGTTCAGTAAAAGGAAGAGTTGCATGTTTCTCACTTTAAATCAAAAGCTAGAAATCATTATGCTTAGTGAGGCGGGCTCTAAAAGCTAAAATAGGCCAAAAGATAGGCCTCTTGTGCCAAATAGTTAGACAAGCTGTGAATGCAAAGAGAAAGTTCGTGAAAGAAATTAAAAGTGCTACTCCAGTGAACACATGAATGACAAGAAAGTGAAACAACGTAATTGCAGATACGGGGAAAGTTTTAGTGGTTTAAATAGAAGATCAAACTAGTCACAACATTCCCTTAAGCCAAAGCCTGATCCAGAACAAGGCTCTATCTTCAATTCTATGAAGGATAAGAAAGGTGAGGAAGCTGAAGAAGAAAGTTTGAAGCTAGTAGAGTTTGGTTTATAAGGTTTAAGGAAAAAAGGCATTTTCATAACATAAAGATGCAAGGTAAAGCAGCAAAGGATTTAAAATATTACATAAACTTATTTGATAAAGCAGCAACAGTGTTTGAAAGATTGACTCGAATTTTGAAAGAAGCTCTACTGTGGGTAAAATGCTTTCAAACAGCATTGAATACTACAGAGAAATTGTTTACAAATGGAAGAGAATCAATGTGCAAATGTCACTGTTGTCTTATTTTAATATATTGACACAACATTCTGATCAAGATGGTGAAGAAGTAAACACTGCTTGCCTCCTCTCATTACCACACCAAAATTACAACTAAACTACAGAACAACCATCATTGAGAATAGCCTGAAATATAGCTGAATAGAAGTCCTATGACTAAGGATATAGAGAAGAAAATGAAACAAAACAAAATTACATTGAGAAGTGACATTAAGATAGGTGGGTGATGAAGAGAAATGGAATAGGCCTATTGATTTCCCCGAGAAGTGAGGGACTGCCAGCTCCACACCAGGCTCCCCAGCTCAGGGTTCCAGTACCAAGAAGAGAAGTCCCCACAAATTCTGGCTGTGAAAACCAGTGAGGATTGTGGCTGAGACAGAGGGCTGCTGGAGTCCCAGATCTCCTCTTAAAAGGACAATGCACAAACTTATTCGCTGATCGACTCACTCATTCTGAACTCCACTGCAAAACTATCAAGAACAGATAAAGAGTTTCCCAGACAAGAAAAAACTAAAGGAGTTTATCAACACAAGACAGTATTAAAAGAAATGTTAAATGGACTTCTTTAAGAAGAAGAAAGAAAAAAAAAAGATAAAAATATGAATAATAAAAAAGGAAAAATTACATATCTATTAACAATTACTTTAAATATAAATGAGTTAAGTGCTCCAATAAAAAGACATAGGGTGAGTGGGATAAGAAAACAAGATCTTTACATATGCTACCTACAAGAAACTCAGTTTGATCAAAAGACAAACAAACAAACTGAATGCAAAGAGATGGAAAAGATATTTCATGGAAATGGGAAAGAAAAAAAGCTGGTTTGTAAGACTTACACAAGGCAAAATGGACTCTAAAACAAAGGCTATAATAATAGACAAAGAAGGACCTGTAATCTCATTTCTGGGTATTTATAAGAATAAACCCAAAACATTACTTCTAAGGAACATGTGCATTCATATGGTCATTGTAGCATTATTTACAACTACCAAGATATGGATGAAACCTGGGTGTCTATCAAAAGAGGAATAGATAAAAAGAGTTGACACATATATACAATAGAGTATTACTCAACCACAAATAAAGAAATAAAATCTTGCTATCTGCAACAACATGCAGGGACAAAGAGGGTATTGTGCTAAGTGGAGTATGTCAGAAAAAAAATAAATGCCACATGATTTTGTTATACGTGGAATCTAAAGAACAGAAAAAAAATGAACAAACCAGAAAGAAACTCATAGATAAACTCATAGAAAGAAACTCAGAGAACATACTGATGGTTGCCAGGTGGGAGGGGAATTATGGTGCTGGATAAGAAAAGGGAAGGGATTAAGAATTACAAATCCGTAGTTACAAGAGAGTCATGGGGATATAAAGTACAGCATAAGGAATATAGTCAATAATATAGTAATAACTATGTATGATGTTGGATGGGTAATAGATTTATTGGAGTGATCACTTTCTAAGATTATATATATATATATATATATATATATATATATATATATATATATAATCACCATGTTGTACACCTAAAACTAATATAGTATTGTATGTCAACTGTAACTGAAAATAAAAAATATATACTTAAAAAAAGAAATTGCCACAGTTACCCTAACCTTCATCGACCACGAACATGATCAGTCAGCAGACATTAACACTGACGCAAGACTTTAACAAAAAGATTATAATTCACTTAAGACTCAAATGATGCCTTTTATAGCAATAAAGTATTTTTTAAATAAAGTATTTTTAAAATAAAATATTTTTAAAATTTTAGTTTTTTTAAAAACTAAATACTCTTGCACATTTAACATATTATAATATAGTACAAATATCTTTTATATGCACTGGAGAAACAAAAATTCCTGTGACTCGCTTTATTGTGGTGGTTTGGGAACCACACCCACAATATCTCTTAAGTATGCCTGTATATTAATTTGTTTAATTCTCTTACAAATCTAAAATATATTTATTTAACAGATTATGAAACATAATCACAGAGATATTAAGTAATTCAAACTTGGGTTGTCACTCTCAGAGTTTTCTCTTTTAACCACTGTTCAGTATTCCTCCAATAAAGGCCATTCCAGGATTAATCCTCTAACCAGGTATTGTGAATCTATGAGCTATTTGTTATTTTCATTTTTATAATCAATTGAGAATGTATGTATGTATATATAAAATGAAGATTACATGCAATGGAGATTTTACATATATAATGGAGGTTATATATAATGGAAATTATATACAGAAGACTAAATTTTTCATATCGTCTCTTCCTTCTTATTCTCTCTCTTCTATTTTCCCCTAAAACACCTCATAATAAAAGATCTTTAAGTCATTCCTTTTTGGACCACCCACTATAAATTTTTTCTAAGGATAAACAACTCTAATTTGATCTAACTATAAAGTGTTCTTCTCACAAGGTAACCAGAAAACATATTTCTAGGTCATCTGTGAGAGGAGAACCCTTGTGCAGGGATGAGCAGAGGAGATTGTAGGGATATAACAGAGCACTGAGCCAAGGAAGAAATCCAAAACAGAGAACCCATCTCACACAGACAACTTGCAGCTTAGGATTGTGCTTCTTTGGTTTGAACTATTCTGCCATATTATACAAAGTGAATGGCAGAAATAGAAGGCTGTGTACTTTATTGGTTGTAAAAATGCACATTAGAATCATTTTTCCCTCCCAGGAAAACAATGTGTCAGGCTGGCATGCGGGATCAGAGGCTTGGGGTGGAAGAAGGGCGCTGAGCATTGGTAAAGCTTCCTTGAGGAGACACTATGGCAAAGTCCTGCCTCTTGCCTTGTATTTCCTTTTGGGAATTATAAGGGCAGAATTTGTCTTGTCCTTCAAATGTATTCCCCACATGGCCCACTGGTACCTGGCTATTCTTCTGCCTTCCTCTCCCCGCAAGCTGACTTGACTTCCAGGCTCTCTACAAGCCTGCTTTCAGTGCAGTGTGTGTGCAAGGCTCCCCCTCTCATGAAAGCTTTGAACTCTGCTTATTACACTCTTTCCATTTCATCTCACTAAGTAAATTCTTATTCATTCTACTGATTTCAGCTTAAGTCTCACTTCATAAAAATCAGCCTTTCTAGATTTCCCTAATTAACCCAAATCCCCTAATTTTAGGTTCATGGCACCTGTGTGCCTCTCCTTTGTGGGAATTATCTAAGATACACATTGATACTTTTGAACACATTATTTAATTAAGTCCTATCTCCTCTGCTAGTCTCTAAAAAGAAAGATTGTTTTTACTGTTGCATCCCTAGGACCTAGAAGAATATCTCTCTCATGGGTCTTCAATATCTGTTGACTGAGGTAATATAAATTGGCTCATACTTTCCAGCTCCAGGTGTTCCTCCTATAAAGAGACTTTCAGAAGTCTGTGTCATGTTTCAATTTTGAAGTTTGTAAGTTGTATATATTACAACAATAATTAAAATTTATATTGTGTTTATGTTCTGTCAGGCATCATTCAAAATACCGTATATACTGTAATTCATTCAATACTCATAATAGTCCTATGTAGTAGGACTATTGGATCTGGGAGGCATTGATTGTAAAACACACCATTGTTTTGTTTATTTAACTCTGAAATGTCATCTCTATTTTATGAATGAGAATTTTGAGATAACAAAAGGTTTAGCAACTTGCCCAAGAAAACTGGTACTGATAATATTAAAGCCAGAATGCAAATGAGTCAGGATAATGCCAGAGTCCATGCTCTGGGCCATGATGCTATCTTGCCACCCACAGTCATATCTGAGCTATTTCTGGACTTCTCAAATCAGATACAGACATATCAGTAGATCTCATAGTGTATGTGAAGGCACAGGATAAACAAAACTACCTACTTGATCATCATTATTTTACAGAGTAATATGAAATTGCCTTTATACTAAAATGAACTATTTTTTAAAAATAAACACGAATTATTAAATTGTACAAAGAAAAAATATATTCAAAGTTTTAGAACTTAAGACTTAATGATTGTTGTTTAGTTCCTATGTCTTATTTTATGAGTGCCTTACTTTATAGTCAGGGATACATCAAAAAAATTTGGGAGAAGCACTGAATGTTGTGGGTGTCTCTTGTTTTTACATTTACCAAAGAGTAGGGCAAAAACTATGCAATCTTTCTCATCCTTCTGGATATTTGAAAACTGAGTCAAGTGACCTAGGGTTAGAGGTAACTCTACTTCCTGTACCATTTGTAATCTAACTCTTAAGATTATCACTAGGACCAAAGTTGATCAGACTAACAAAATCGATTAATACTTAAACTAATAGACATAGGTCTGTTTATATGTGGTTATCTCACAGGTGAAACTGAGAATGTTCAGATATTTGATGAAAAGTCTTCCTTAAGAATATATAATAAAAAATAAAACTAGTTTCTCTCTTGCAGAATCATTTATATTAAAGAGAATGGAGACTAAACTCAGACTCTCTAGGCTCAAATTCACCACTCACTAGCATGGTGACCTTTGTCAAGTTATTTAAACTGGACTTTGCCTTCTTTTCTGTAAAGTGGGAGTAGGATAGAATAACTATTGAACAACAGTGAAGAATAATGCAACTAGCATGTTTAAGCACAATGCTAGGCACTTGGCAAATACTTAGTAAATATTATTTGTATTCACATATTCATTATCTACAAAGAATATATGATTATTTTTTAAAATAATTGTTTAGACTTAATATGATTAAGGACACTTAATCCCTCTTATGCAACCATTACTATTGTCAGTTTGTTTGATGTTTGCCAGTTTTTTTTGAGAATACTTTTAATCCCTAATACTATAATTTTACACAGGCATTTGTTTACATCATACAAGATAATTACAACCAATTTCCTCTAATGTCTTCTCTCATCCTGAGTACCCTATCCAGTCATCTTATAACTAATCATCTTATAACTACTTGTATTAGGGAACTTGCTTACCAGGGGTTATTGATATTATCCCTATTTACAAATTAAAGCTTTAGCACATTAGCCTAACATTGAGATCTCTGTGATCTAACCAACTCTTATCTTCCTAAGCTTCTGCCTACTGTTGCCACTCAGTACACTTCACTCCAGCCAGTCAATTCCTGAATGTAATATGCTCAATTCTACCTTTGCGCCTTCGCCCATGTCTTTCTCTCAAGAATGTTATTTTTCTCTGATATGCTAAACCATACCTTCCTATCAGAAACTCTACAAAGTCCCCCCTGAATCTTGAAATTTGCACTGCTTTCTTGCATGCTGGGTAAGATTGTCATAAACTGCATTTTAATTTTCCTTCCTCTGCTATTTACTTTAATTAACTCGATAAGCCTAACTCTTCATTCCAAAACATTCACACTTCTCTATATCACTCATAACACCTTTGCATATAACAGTCCCTCAAGGAATATTTTTGACTATTTCACTCATTTGTTTTATTCAAATGAGTGAGAAATACCTATTGGCATTTTCTCTTCAGTAATTTTCATTTATCTAAGTCAGTGACGATGGTTTGGAAAGTGGAAGGGAAAATCAGGAGTTTTCAAATTCTGTCCCTGACACTAGTCTCTGCAAACTTAAGAATTATCATACTCTCAGAATTTCTGGTTATATAGTTCAGAGAGGGCCTAAATCACAGAACAGTGGAGTTCTTTATTCACTCATTTGAAATAAACTTGTTGATGAATTTGCTCATTATTTCCAAAAACATTAGTTGAGCTAACCCTTATGTCAATCACTGTGCTAGGGTTAGAGATACAAAAGTGAATATGATCATTGCTCCAAAGAGTTTAGAGTATTACAGAGCTAAGGATTTCAAACATTTCTCTGGCACTGGGGTCTAGTACAATTTTAGGGTATTCTAAATTCAAGTCTCAGAGTAATAAGCCTCAGAGTGACTGCCACATAATGAACTAACCTAGTGGATGGGGGACTATTATGAGCATTTAATGGAAGGACGAAGACATTCCAGAACCCAGCTGTGGATCCCCAGCTCTGTCACAAAGGTTTCCTGTGAAGCTGAATAAAGTGAAACAATAGCAAACCTCTGTTAGTTCTCTGCTCTGGATCAATGCCTGCAGTGGGCATACTGCTAAGGGAGGAGGATAGCCCATAATGTCCCTTGGGTTTTGGCCTGAGTGGTGGTTCACCAATGGTTAGAAATTTGTCTTTTCTACTGTTATAAAAGGGGGCTATATGTAGACTTCATCTGCACATCTAACATTCACCACCAACAACTAGAGGGAGTGGTGAGAGGAAAGGAAAGATGGCAGAGTGAGAACATTTCTTCCACCTCAAAGTCACAGATCCATACATCTAGACTCTCTCCATATAACTCAGACAAAGAAAGGGCAATTTGGTATAAGCCTGGGTATTATCCACTCCACCCACACCCCTCCCCTTGCTGTCTTTCTTGGATATGACACTCTGTAGAACTCCCTTTCCTGAGCCCATACTTCAAGGGAACAACTCCTTCTCTTCAAAAACAGGGGATTCAGACAGGACAGGAAGCCAGAGCTACTTGTCAATCAAGGACAACAGCTTTATCCTTGCAAGCCACAGGATATTGAATATGTGACTGCAAGTTACAGCCTTGAATTACTGCTCTTAGATGGGATGTATAATGATGTTGCCCAGGAAATGTCAGGGCATCAACTCAGACTCTTCTAGCCAAGAGTGCTTGTAGTCCCACTTCCATCCCCAGAACTAGCACGACTAACAGGTCCATGAGGAGAGAATGCTACTGCCAGAGCAATTCTGGGTTCCTGGGGTTTAGGAAATACTGACAGAAAGGCAACCTCATGCTGGCATTTTCATTAACAAAGACTCGGCTAGTGTCTGGCAGAACTGAATGTGGTGAAATATGGTCTTTTATATGAATTAAGTGATAAGGACTCTATACTTACAGACTGCATTTTGAGAAAGTACAGTGACAAATTGAGATTTAGCGATAAGTGTTCTGAAGCAGTAAGAGGCTTGGAGGAAGTGATGTCTCAGAAGAGATAACAGTGTGTATGCCTGAAAGAGTATCCAGAAACTGTCTCCATGGGAGTCACTCTGAGAAAGGATTATTGCCAATGTAGAGGTGAGAAAGCCAAGTTGGATTTTCAGAACTTACCAATGTTTTAATGCAGAAATATTAGTAGAGGCAGTTGTATGCCATGCCCGCTATGGAGTATGTATTGAGACATTCTCAGATGTCTCATTATTTTCAATAATTATTGTGAATAATACTCATTATTGATTATTTTTATAAAGTTTTATGCTAAAGAACAATTCTTCCACTACATAGACATGACTATTAGAGTCAGAAATCTGATGCCCTATAGGACCCCCCCCCCCAAAATGTTCTTTTAAACTAAGAATTTAATTATATCAAATGTGGTCCATTCTACTTGTGTGCATGAAGTAGTTTCTAAAAGTACCCTCCCTGAATTGTATCATGTATAACTGAAGGAGAGTGAAAATGATAGCGATATCTATAAGCACCTCGTTAGACTACTCAGCAATTTATTAACCTCCTTTTCTTTGCCCCACCCAAAACACATACCACTGAAGATAAACATCAAATGCGTAACCAATCTTTTCATTTGTATTGCTTTAACATACATGGTTTTATTATCAATTGAGCAGAGTAATAATAAACTACAGAGTGACATTAGTTGAAATATAATATTGTTTCAAATAATACTATGTAGAACTTCAAAACAAAACCAGTGTTACATATGTGAAATAAATTGAAAACACAATGAATAAAAGTAATTTAAACACACACCAAAAAATACAGAATCTCAAGGAGTATTGGGGCTTCTATGTCAATGCCATAAAGGTATCAAAGAGTTTTTCTATTCTTGGATAAATAATTCCTTTTTATTGATTAGTGAAATTGACTTTAAGGATAAATATGGACCGGAAAGATCCACAAGTGTTTTTGCCAAAGTTTATGTATAGCCAAACCATTAAAGTGCTTTGAATTGTCCATTATAGTAGTGACCTCCCCATTGTCTTCACTTGATCCCACTCTGCCTTTTGTACAAAGCAAGGTGGTCTGAAACACTTCAAACACCACTAAAATTAAGCTCTCAAGGTATTGCTGCAGTGAACATGACTATTATCAATTGCTTACTTTTATTTTAACTCAGACTGTCTCAGTTTAAATCTGCATTCATCCTAAATTATAATGTTCATATTACCTTCAGCAATGTCTTCAAGTGTAAGCTATCAAAGTTGTTGCTTGTTAAAGTACATAACATAAAGTAATTTTTTTTTTTTTGCCAAGTCGCTGTGGAACTAAAAATATAATCAAAATAGAAAGCAGGGGCATCTGGAAATCTTTCATTGGACATTTTAATTCATATTTACTCACCCAACTTGTCCAAGAAAATTTCGTTTTAAGTCCCATCTATTAGGTACTGAATTGGGCATAACATATGCCTACTTCTGTTTTCAGGGATTTGTTAGCCAAAGATGTGGAAGAAAAATCATTACGTTGTCATTTAGGCCCTATGAAATTTTCTTTGGAGGGACTATACCACACAAGGAAAAATTTTAAAGCCAGTAGAAAAATCAGCTTTACTTGGCAAGACGTTGCTGAAATTCTCATGTTTATATTCCCATGGACATACTGTATGCCAACCCATAATAGTTATAATGGCATAATTTGGCAAATAATGGCACACTATTTCTACGGTATTTTGAAAATTAATTTTAGGTTCAAAGCCTCAGGAAAAAGAAAAATTCTGTTTAACAGAGAGTATAAACTACCACCACAGACTTGTCTTTGCTTTATTAAACACTCAAATTCAAATTTCATGTTGGAAGCCCAGGTAAAGGAAATCCATTAGTCCAAGCTAGACTACTAGTGACTACTACAGAGAGATTCAGATAAGTCACAAAAATGAGGAACTGGTACGACATGCTGAGGATTGACTTGAGACTGCATAACATGCGGTGATTTAAATAGAAAAAAAAGTTATCTGTAGGCTTTTGAATTTTAATTATTAAAAGGGGGCTTTACAATGTTTAAAGAGATGCTACCTGACTTCAAAACAAAATAACCAGAACTAAAAGTAAACATTCTTCTTCAAAATGCAAAGGAAAGAAAACTTTAGAAATAGAAAACGTCTCATTGAAAATGAAAATACAGAAATCATTCTGTTAAAACCATTTAAATGCCTTTTGTATATCTTACAATGAAGAGATTTTTAGAGATGATGTTTAAAAAAACAGCCTTTTTTCAAAGAGAATTTTATTCTTTAGTGCTTCCTTTTCTTATAGTTGGGAATAGGCACCATCATGACGGCAAGATACCTAAAAGTGAAGACTGCAAAAAACATATTCTTAGTTTGATGAAATACCTGTGGCTCTACTGTAAAACAGATCAGGAAGTCATTTAATCACCCACCCATCCCCCAGGCAGAAGATAGAGAAGCCTAGCCAGTAATATGGACCAAAAAAAAAAAAAGTCTAGTCTTCAGTTGGCTCCAGGAAGAAAGATTATGTAAACTTAAAGGACTAAACTAACCTGCAGTCAGGCATATACTGTACACATATGTGATCTCTATAAAGTAGGAAACATATGTTTGCTATTATTGGAGTTTGAAATACAAGGAAACTGTAGTGTATTTCAATAATCTTTGGCCAACACTTCCCAGAGATCCATACCTTTAAAATCCCACAAACACAAATTAGTAGTAAAAAAGGAAAGAAATGATGCCAACAAATGTTTTTCACGAATCAATGCTGAAGATGAGTTTAAACAGGCATTTCTGTTGAGTATTTCTCCTCTATGGTAATACAAGTAATTTGAAAAGGGTTTTCGTCTTATCTTAGATCACACAGATAAAATATTTCTTTGTATATTGGATACTTTACAGTCAGTTATTAGAGATGAGAATATGCAGCTTATTATATGTCTGTCTTATATCTGTTTTTAATAATGTAGGTATGGACTAATAATAATTTTTTTTAAG
Source organism: Macroglossus sobrinus (assembly GCA_004027375.1). NCBI lineage: Eukaryota > Metazoa > Chordata > Mammalia > Chiroptera > Pteropodidae > Macroglossus > Macroglossus sobrinus. The sequence goes on from PVKZ01002060.1 coordinate 260,469, forward strand.
TTTCTTTTTGTTGTTTTTACATAGAAAGTCAGACAGCATTTTAAATTTGTATCTCATTTTCAATTGGAAAATCTAATCTCATTTTTCAAGAAGTCTGGATGATGTGATAGCTAACAGTTTAGATTCTAGAGTGTAAGAAACTCAATTTTAAAGTCAGTGAGTTTTTGAGTAAGATTTTTATCCTATTTAAGCTTCAGTTTCCTTATCTATGGAATAGAGCTAGTAATGTTTATCCCCTTGAGTTTTTGAGAAAATTAAATAAGGTTAGAGCATTTAACACAGAACTGGCACATAAAGGCAAGGATCACTGTTTTGTTATCACCCAGCAGTGCTTGGAACATCCTATTTTCTCAACAAATATTTCTTAAATATGTGAATGTATGATTATCTTGATTAGCTCTGACATGCGGGAAAATTTACCCAGTATCAGCCTAGAACACTGGCTGAATTTCTGTTTCTCATTTTGCAGACAGTATCACTAAATCATTCTCAACTTTTACATAGTTCATCCTCTTGTATTCAACATGACTTCACCCAAACCACCGAAGACAACTGCCCCATCTTATCCTTAGAATCTTCCTCAAGAGGAAGTTCCCTAATCCTCATAGAAACACTCTTTCTTCCTCTGGCCATAAAAGGTACCTGCTTGAGCAACTACCTTTCTTACTCTCAATCCTACCTCTGTCACTTTCTTATCCATATTTCTTTAGAAATGTTCTGTATTTACTGTTTTTTCTCCAACTTGTCAACCTCATTTCAAAAGTCAATCTTTGTGTTTGTTCCCATAAACCAATGGGGATCACTGGATGCCATAAGCCAACTTGCAGACATGAGACATCTCATCCCAGGATACATATAAGGGTCAGCTATACAAATCATCTATTGCCTGTAGATAGAATTCTGGTAAGGTTTGGATCCATTTGGAAATATTTTTCTCAATTAGTATTATCTTCTTTTGAAGTGTTTAGGAATAGATCCTATCTATCCAAGTAGGAAAAAAATATTCACATGTAAAATGATTAACGTTGTAAACTATTATTTCTTTTGCTTTAACAGAAAATGTTTTTTGTTTGTGTGATTTGATTAAAAATGGCAAAAGCATTGCATTTAACATTTTAATTTTTCTTACTTCTCTCATTTAGATATCTAGAATGTAATACAGCCTTGATAAAGACATTTTCAGTTGCATACACCTGAATTATCGACATCCTCATTAGACTCAAAGGGCAAAAATAAAAGCTTTAAACTACTTTGTGTGTAGATGCTTTTGTCATTAGGCCTCTGTTGTTTATTTGGTAGTTACATGCAAAGTACTAATACTAAAGACCATAATGGTAAGGGCAAAGAGAAACGACAAAAGAAATGCTATACAATTTTCACTTAAGTATTGATTTCTGGTTTGTGATATATAAATAAAAATGATATATGAATATGCATTTCTTGGATTACAGAAATTTTCCTAGTTTACTTAAAATAAATTATTAAAATATTGTGCACATTACATTCTTTTACTAGATGTCCTTAAACTTTCTGACCAAGTCAAACAAATAGTTCTGACTTTCCATACTGAAAAATGGCTGTTCAATTCCTAACTATGTAATAGGCAAGTTGTTTGAGCAGAAAACAGGCTGACAAATGAAAGTACAGATTTCATTCAACTTGATATTCTGGTGCCTGCTCTGTTGACCTAAAGAATTAGTTAAAATGGTATTGAAACAAGATGGCAATTCTGCAATGAGTTCACCAGAGAATGATAAATATCACAAGAAAAAGTCTCAGATCTCATTCTACTCTTTCTGACACTACCATACAGAAATCTGTCCCACAGGAACCACAATTCCTAGCATGGAAGTATGTATTTGACACCAAAAAGAATAAAAATGTTCTCTGGACTAGAAACAATCAAGGAATAATGCTGTTGGGAATTAAAATTTATAGTTTTAACTAGAACACTGTAGAATATATTTATTAGTTTGCATGTAACAATGACACCTAGGAAGATGAGAGCTGGGAGAGAGATACTTTTGGTGCATGAACCAAGAAGAAAGGACATTAATTGGAGACAACTTACTGGAATGAGCAGATCTCACTACATCATTCTGATAGAAAAGTATCAGCAGTTAAGAGGTTACCTAGACCAGGACTAGGTAAGACGAGATAACTACCCTAAAAGTGAAGGGGTAGAAAGTCACTGAAATAGTTTCTCCGGCTCATACATTAATAATTTCAGCCACTCATTATTGAATTTGAGTATCATAAATTATTGGATTTCGGAACCAAATTGGGCACTTAACTGTATGTTCACAATTTTAACTATCTTGCTATAGTATGACTTGAAAACTGACTTCTTTGAAGCCGTTAAATATGTAAGGAAGACAGACTGAAAAAGTGGGCCTTTCTGTGTAACTATGGAGATTCTTACCCCTTAAACAAAATAAATTTTACAGAGGATATGTATTTATTTAATAGTGGTAAATTAAGAGATTTGCAAAGCCAGAGGAACATTTAAGAATATTGTATTCTCTAATATATTCATAGTTTTTACTCATGTCACAAGACAAACAGAAAGGAGATAATTGGCAAATTAACTTAGACATTTAGGGCTTGTAATTTTTTCCTGATTCATTCATTGAATTGCACCCAGGAATTCCATTAGAATGAAACAAATATTTTAATCCAATACTTTTCACTTTTGATAAATAAAAAGGAGAGATTTATATTTTTCACCTTTCCTAGCTAATGAAAACCTTCCATTTTTTCTAATTAGAAGGATTTTTGGTGGATTATGATTCCATGGATATTTTTGTAAGTCATTATTCTGATTTCAGTCTAATGTTTGACAGTTATTACTGATGGCTAACCAAAATGAAACTGTCCTTGCAGGCAATCTAAACCCTCTTCTCCCTCTCAAGGATGTTTTTTTTTGCTCTACATAAATTGATGTCACTAATAGAGAAAGATGAGTTTTGATTAGCAGGATAAAGCAAATGTATCATCAGAAGAAGCACCAATCTCTGTGATGTGATTTCAAAAGGTATACAGAGGGGCCACCAAGTCATCACTCTAATTAAATTTCTGTCATTCTCTTATAGAAGAAAGCCTTAAATATAAATATATTTAATATTTATACTTACTGATTAGATATATTCAACTATGTTTTATAATGCAAATATTTGTTCTTATATTTGCTGCTAATTTTTTTGTGTGTGTGTATAAACACTTATATTATTAGCAAGTTTGAATTGGACTAAATTTTGAAATGTTGCCCACTGCAGGAATTCACACAGGTGGACAGATGTCTTTCTCAAATTTATGCCTCCTGTTCTTATTGTACCTTTGATTACTACAGCAGACTTTACTCCTCAGATATTCTTCAAGTTAATTTTTTTATTAGTTTTGTTTCAGTTATTTACTTTGAGATAAGCTGGAAATCTATCTACCTTGAAAAGGAGGCCTTGCTCACATCTCGTTTTGGGTATAGTCATTTTTTTTAAGATACGATTATTTGGTAATTTTATAATTTCAAGTTATTTCTGTTTTTTCTTTTGGCATCCAATTCTAAATTCCAACTTGTGGAAAGCTGATGTAGGATCAAATGAACAGAAGATTTTCTAAATGAGACTCTTATGCTTCTTGAGCATGGCTTTAGGAACTAAGCTATACGTCTAGTTGTGTTTTAAAATTTTACTTTCTTAACTAAATCATACGTTTGCATTTCTACCTGTGAAATGAATGGGTCATTCATAGATAAAAATTTTTTATTTTGCCTTATTTTTTTAGATAGTTCTGAAAAATCGAGTTGTCTGGATTTCCTAATTCTTTTTTGTTCTGCCTTCTCTTTTAGGGAGTGGATTCTATCTAGAGTAATTATTGTGTGTCAATACATAAGCAAGACAGAGAGGAGCTTATTGCTTTTATTTCCTAGGAAGTTTATATGCTGAGTCCAGGAAACCCAGAATTTGGAAGAACAAAATAATTCATTAGAATAAAAAGAAATTAACATTTTCCATAATTAATACTAACCTATTAAATAAATGCTTTTCCTATACCATTTTACTCAATACACATTATGCACTCAACATTTATGCTTTTTTATGTTTCACACATTCTTTTACCCACACTGGTCCTCCTAACATTAATTGACGTCACGTATTTAAATTTTACTTCATCAAACTGAATTGACTTGATTGTTGGAACAATTTGCTAATGGCAATGTCATACAGAGTGCACTTACAATTATAGTGTCATTTTGATAAAGTAGACTAGGGAATGCGTGTTTAAAATCCTGTGAATGAAAATTCTATGTTTGCGAAAATGTGAAACTGTAATTTAACTCTTCCAAAGAGTGTAAGGTGGGGGGGAAAGGGAGAGGGAGGAGGGAGAGAAAGGGAAGGAGAGCGTGCATTTGTGAGGGAGAGAAAGAGGAGCAATGTACTAGACTCTGAGACTATTATGAAGTTCATTACAAACTTAAGTAGGTATGAGCACAGTGATTGGGATTTTGCATAGTGAGCACAGTTATAAAATGACCTCGATGACTTTTATATAAAAGGATGTTATTAAAACACTCCAGCTTCATTGCCATTAACTCTACTGCATAGTTCAATGGTATAATTTACACAGTTACATTTTACTCAATGACAAAGATTTTCCAAACTAGTCTTTTCTTTTTAATTACAATTGCAAGCTGGTACAAATTGATTTTTAGAGTCACGCAGAACTGCTTACACATCTGTTGGCATAACTCACTCAGGGATATAGTTAGATATCCCATTTTCCCAAGTGGGTGATAACTCTTCTACTACCTAAGACTTCCATTTAAACTTGAGTTTAAATGGGGGCATTTAATGGGTGCATTTCACTCAATGTGAAAAACTGCTAAACACAATGGAACCCTAAAAGGCACATTCAGGTCATTAAACCCAGCATAATCTTTATAAAGTTAATAAATTGCTTTATTAATAACTGAGGCTGACTTTAAAAATCTAGGAAGTTGCTGGACTGCTCAAGTTTACTTAGTTTCTGATGGATGTTAATCTAATCAGTTAAAAATAGATACAGATATTTAGACACTGATATTTCTTTTTCCTACAGCAGGAACTATGCATCTCTGTCAGGTTAGGTCAGGACAGGTCAGGTAAAGAAAGTATGGAAATTAAACAGGAAAATATTTTATGAGGTTTTGTTTCCATTGAAAACCAAGTAAAAAAGCTCATGTCAATGTTTTAATTCAAAATTAAAAAGAAAAATGTACTCAAATTGTTACAGATGAAGAAGACTCACTTGAGTCTCCTCTGTTCATTTGGTAATGAATGTAAGATATTCTCTGTGATGGGAAAGGCTGAATGACACCTGAAGATTCATTCATTCAACAAGCATATATTGATTACTTATTAGGTACCGGCATATAGAATGACAATGACATGATCCCAAATATATGTTGCTTATGTAGGTTCACCCTCTAATGTTTTACATTACTTGTGGGTTAACTCTAAAAGCTATTGAACTTTCAGTACTAATCAAGTGTAAAATTAAAGGAGTGTGTTTAGCAGGACTTTGTAATATAAACACAAGTAGAACAGTGGTTTCAGTAGACATGTCTTCCTCTAAATTCACTCATGACCTGAACTGGGTGAATTTTTTTCTTTGCTGAGCCTCGTCTAACAGCTGCACAGGTTTCTTCTGGCTTCTCCCTTTTAATTAAGGGTTTTTTTGCAGGAGCCTTCATTCTCCACATCACAACTGGGTGCCGAGGCCCAGCAGGACTCTGAATTCGGATGATCTTGGTTGAGGCAATGTAAGACATTTTCACTGTTTGCACTACAGCATTCATTAAATTTTTGGCTGCTTGGATTAGAGAGGTGACGCTGTCCAACTGTAAGGGGGAGGGGGGGAAAAAGAAGCTATTATTCAAGAATGCAACCAGGAAGCTAAAGAGATTTAATATTATTAAAACCAAAAAGAGTCACTTTGTTTTTTGCACCAGAAGTGAGTTAATCTGCATTTTATATATCAATGTATAATTACATCAATCTATCCATCTATCTTTGAGTATTTATTTTATACACAAATAGATCCATACTCTGTCTTCTAAGATAATATCTTAGAGAAATTAATTTTTTTCTCTTGATTTTCAGTGAAATAGATTCTATAAATTCTATATAATATTTTGAGGTTCAGATGATCATTGTTTTCTTTGTAATGAATCTCCTATTTGCAGACATGATACTGAGTCCTTTCTATAAGACATCACTGTCCACAATAAAAGCTCTATTATGTTTTCATAATTTTATAAGAACAACTGAAAATTCTTCTTCTCAGGGAATTCATAGTTTAATTATAATACATACATATGAATGTATACATGCAAATATACTACTTACTTTCGTTAATATTTTAAAAATAATTTCACCTAAAAGAGTCTCTTCAATAAATACCAAACTTTTAAATCTATCATGCAGGTTGATAAAGTAGAAAAAGCCAAGGCTGTCCAGTCAAATAAAGTTGGGTTTAAATTCCAAGTCTGCCGTTTGGTAACTTGGGCATACCATTTAGCCATTTTTATGCTGATTTCCTCAGATATTAAATTGAAAAAAAATGTTTATTGAAGTTATATGTGTAATGAACCTACTAGAGTGATTGCCAAATAGTTGATTATTATTAAATATCATTGTTTTTTAAGAAGACTTTCAAAATTGCTTAATTATGAAGATGTATCAATAACATTACTAAAAAAAAATGATCCTGTGTTTTAATTGTTATGATTTTGTGGTTGTTCACAAACCAATCTCAAGGAAAAATGGGGTGGTATTCCTGGAATCTCGCAAAATGCCTTAGAGCTAAGCCAAGTTGATTTGTTTTTTTTTTCAACTAATGCCTCTTCCATTATTTTAGTTTGACAGATTGTCATCTACAACTAACTCATACTGGAAGATGTGCCTTTGCTGTCACCTCTCTGTGATATGTGTTGTCAGGGTTGAGACTCAGACACCAGCTCTGTAGTAACTAAAATCCATCAGTCGCTGCCTGGCCTGAGTACTCTACCTTCGCAGTGTGAGGATTCTCATCTCACATACAAAATAAATGAGCAAAAAACATAGTAAGCTGTTATGTTCCTGGGGCAGTGGTCTAGCTGGCTGCTTCCTAGAAAAAAAATTAATTAGCTCCACTATATGCCAAGTCTGAAATCCTTGAAAAGGTAATATCAAAAAATGTGTAATTCGAATGGTAGTAATACTTGGCAACTACACATCTTTAAGTCTTTTTACTTATTGAAGCCAGAATGTAAAATCTGTATGTGTGACAGGAATGACAAATGTTTTATAAACATTAAAAAGAATTTCATGAAGCACTCATATGTATTTCAAAAGACACTTAGAGCTTATGAATCTGTATACAACTAAAAAAATAGATTTTAAATAGAATAACACAATTTGTTATTAATATTACTCCATGAACAGACTATAGGTTTAAATTTTTAGTTTAATAATGAGCAATTTTCATTAAAAACTTCCTGGAGCCCACTTAGATTCTGAAGTTGTTTCCAGTCTCACCATAGAAAGAAGAAAATTTTTCACAATGATAAATTTGCATGGGTAATATTGAGGATATTTGGTAAGTTTCACTTTCAAACAGGAAAATATTTGGTTTATTTCGGGGTCTCTGTGCTACCATAAATTCTACAGAAGGTTCTAATGACCTGCTGTCATCCAGGATTCCACCAGTGGCTTTGGCTTTCTCACACTAAAACATATTCGTTTTCCTTCCTTTTGACTCTGCAACCTTATCATGTATAGATTGTATTTATTTTACTTCTTTTTGATTTTACCATATAAGTGATATATATAAACCAGTGGTTTAAAGATGTTTAAGTTCCATCCATATTATAAAATATGGAAACTGGTTACTGGCTTGTCTTTTTTCTTCATTGAATCAGCCAGCATAGCCCTGTCAGTGCCACTGTGATCTGCTATGCTAGTATCTGACAAATCTTTTTATCTTAAAATCCTAAAAACAAAACAAAACAAAACCAAAAAAAAAAAAAACAGGACAAATTATCTCTTTAGGAGAGCATGAAGACTAGTTTTGCAGACACGTTAGGACAATTGCTACAAGAATACCATTATTTCAGGGGGAAAAGCTTTTAAGATATTCTATGAGGATCTTTGAGGTCTAAGAACTCTGTGCACTAAGATGCATAACTCTCTGCTATTAGCCAAATCACAAGCCAGACAAGCAATGGGCACAGACAAGCCTAATAAATGGTAGAGAATTTTATTGGAAGCCCAAGCAAGCAGTGGTTCAGACCTATTGATGAAGAATAACCACACAATTCTATGTCTGTAAAAAATTATTTTAAGTCCCCTTACCCAGGTCTACTTTGATGAAAAAAATCCTTCAAAGGAAAGATTCAATAGAATCCTTTCTGTGAAAATGAAGGCGAATTTGAGTAGTGTCTCTGTGTTCAACTTATTGAACAAAGTTTTCTGAGTTTCACAAACACACCTGTGCAAGACAGAATGTGAATTTACTTGAAAAACTTGGTAATCAGACTATTAAACTCAGGTCCAAAAATTTTTTTACCATTACAAATCACTTTCAATCGAAAATTCTGCTAGGTAAATATAACTTGAAATACTTAACCATAGAAGGAGTTATTTTCCCTAATATCTGGTGGCATTCCTCTCTGATCTAAATGAAGTGCTCTTAATCAATGTATCAAATGAAAACAAAAATGACGTCTGAGGTCTTCAAACCTTCTAAGGTTGTATGTAAATATCTACATGCACATACATAAAAGCAGCTTCCTACCCATCTCCCCTTTCCTTAAATGGACTAACTTTACAAAGAGAATTTTGACCTAAATTAAAGGACTCTGCTCTAGATAAACCAGAGGCTTGCTCTGCTACTCCAGTAAGTAGTAAGATATCCACCCGTCCTGTTGATGAATTGTGCTTATTCTTACAACAAAATAACAGCTTGTTAGTCTATTAATGACACAACACATTTCTCATATTGTCTTTGTTCAAATATAAATTAGTAAATTCTACCTCATTTTTTTTGAGGATCTCGATGAATATAAAGTGATTATGTTCAGTAAGTTAGCTCTTAATCTAAGTGCAAGATATATTTGCAACAAATCCAAATTATAACCATCTAAATAGTGTCCTACTCAATTCTACTATTCTATAGGAATCTTAGTTTATTTTATTGTAGTGTTTATTCTGTGCTTTGTAGTATAAACTTTGTGATTTCAGTTAAGTTGCAGTACAAGTTTGTCCAGTTCTAAAATGTTTTTAGACAAAAGGCTCAGTCCTACTTAGAAAAATGTCTACAACCATTTACTACAGAAAAGGAGTTTAACAAAAACAAAAGGTATATTATTTTTCCTCATAAAATGCCAAACTTATGTCCATGTGTCTAGTATACATAGAACATCTGGATCTTTTTACAAAAACCAACATTTACACCTGTGATGTAAGCCTCAATAACTATGTCAAGCTGGAATGTCTGCTGGCAAATATTTGCAAAAATTCTATTGTAATTACTGACAGCCAAAAGAAATATGCATGCTAGTTATTCCTTCTTTTATTTTCTAAGTTTTTCATTTATATTGCATCAGAACACCAGAATGTTCTATACTTATACTATACTACTCTAACTCCCCATATTCTGGACACAAAACCATCATCAGTTATGTTTGCCTGGGGATGCTGAGCTTAAGTGAACCTTATTCCCATAGACATGGATCTCATCTTCTTGCACCGGGGCTGTCACCTAGGGAAAGCACAGCTTCCCAATTCCTGAGTGAACTGCCATGCCAATTACTGCTGCTGGGACTATTGTGGAGAGAAAAGCCTAAAGTTTCCTGGGAAAAAAAAATGTATTTTCTGGGTAAACTGGGGCTAAGTGTAGCCCGTGATATTTTTGTAACTCTCAATGTTTTCCTGAACTTGATCCTTTATGGACATTGCACCTACAAAAATGCTGTACTTGAAAGGCAAATATGGGGAGTTTGATTTCAAGTATAATAACAGCTTATAAAAATTGCTAATATCTATTGTGTGTTTCCTATATGTTGGTACTGTTCTAAGCAATTGACATAAATTAGCTCACAGTAACTTTATGAGGTAAGTATTGCTATTATCCTCATTATGTAGATGAGGAAAAAAAGAAACTAGAAGTTAGCTTGCACAGAGGAACATAGTGACAGAGCTGGAATTGGAGCCAAGTCAGTCTGGTATAATAGTGCTCTTACCCAGTTTACAACACTGCCTCTCAGTAATATGTCACTTCCTATGTGTATTTATTTTAAGATATTAAATAGTTGGAATAATCACACTAACATTAATATAATGTCTATTTTAAAAAATTGTCTACCCAATAACTGCTTTTGAGAAAGTTATAGAATTTTTATAATGTATATTGCTACTAAGAAAAATGAGGGTATCTTGCCAAGGCATTTTGTTAATTTAAGATGGTAGTTTGATAATGTTTATATTGCATCATTTTCCATGTAGCACATTTTTTGAAATAGCATATAGAAATAGTCATCCTTATAGGCCCTGACCATTTAAAGACTTTTATTTTATGTATTTATTTATTTATTTTTATTATGGTGACATTGGTTAACAAAAAACAGTAAGTTTCAGGTATACAATTTAACAGCAAGATACACACACACACACACACACACACACACACACACACACACACAC
>PVKZ01002061.1:0-270781 GCA_004027375.1 Macroglossus sobrinus
TTTCTTTCTTTCTTTCTTTCTTTCTTTCTTTCTTTCTTTCTTTCTTTCTTTCTTTCTTTCTTTCTTTCTTTCTTTCTCTCTCTCTCTCTCTCTCTCTCTCTCTCTCTCTCTCTTTCTTTTTCTTTCTCTCTCTCTTTCTTTCTTCCTTCCTTCCTTGCTTCCTTCCTTCCTTTCTTCCTTCCTTCTTCCTTCCTTCCTTCCTTTCACATACATTATTATAGTTATTATTTCTTCTGACTTTAAAAGATATTAAAATTAAGCATTTTTGAGAACCCTAAATGTAGCATGGGCCCTGGGCCCTGGGCCCTGAGCCTCCCATGCCTTATTTCACACAGCATAATAAAGTAGAAGTTAACCCTTATTAGGATCAATAAGGTAAGGCAAATCCTGCCTCTGCTGCTTCCTTTTTCATAGCATCCTGATTTTCTTAAACCACTGTTTCCTTTTCTCTAAAATGGGGATAATCATGGATCTTTTCTTTGCTGCTGAAGGACCTTGTATTGTCTCTGGAGCACCATTTAGACCATCTGTTTTTCCTAAGGATCTGAAGAGGACTGGGACAAGGTCTGTGCTTCTCCTAACTTCCATTCCTGTTGTTCCTCCTCTGGAATTCTTGATTCATCATCAGCAAAATCCATTGTATAGTCAGCTTCTTGTCCAAACATAATCTTTTACCTTCTTTCTCTGAGAGGTGGCCATCATTGGAGAATATCTCTTTCCTGTAGTCTTCTCCAGTGGTAGATATTCTCTTTCCTTTATAATCACTCAGCTCGAGGGTGGGGTAGTATCCTTCTTGCTCCTCCTTGCCATTTTTAGATTGCTGTCCCTTTTTCTTCCCTCAACAAACAAGTTTGCTACAGCTAATGTCAACAAACTCATTATTGTCTGTCTCTCCTGTTGACATACACATCTCTTTGCTGACTATCTCACTTTAAATTTGTCACCATCTCATTCAAATGGTCCCTTATAACTGCCCAGAAATCTTACTCAATTTCCAAACACTCTTTTACTCTGCCATGATAATTACTTCATTTTAACCTCCAATAACTCCTCCTCACTCTGAGCCGATGGCTTAGCTTATTTTATTGAGAATATAGAGGCAATTGAAAAAGAACTCCTCTGTGCTTCCAGCCCAAAGCTACCACTCTCCCTGCTACAAAGTCTGTATACTCTGCTTTCCCTCCTTATAGAAGAGCTGTTTTCCCTGTTCCTACCCAAGGCCTATTTCAACACATTATCAGTTGTGCAGAAGGATCTTCCTCTCTCCTACTCAGACATTGCTCTAAAGTTGTCCCTGTTCTCTCCTGACTCTCAATTTTTACTTCCCAAATGAATCATTCTCTCAGCATACAAACATCCTAGAATAGTTTCTACTTAAAACTCTCCAACTATCATTCTATCTCTATGTTCTTCTTTACAGCAAAATCGCTTGACTTGTCTGTATTCATTGTTTTTACTTACTCTCTCCATTCTCAAAGTCCAATCAACCTGTTACTTTAATTCTGCCAGTCTTACTCTTCTTAAGGTATTGATGACTACTGTGATGCTAAACCCAATGGTCAATTCTCTTTTCTCTTCTTGACTTCCCAGTATGATTTGACCCAGCTGTTTGTTCTTTCCTTGAAATACTTTTTAACTGATCTCCAGAAGTCTACTATTTGCTATCCTCCTCTCTGATTACCTACTCCTTTTCAATTTCTTTTGTTGGTTCCTGCTCATCTGCTTGAACTTTACAAGTTTGTTTCAGTACTCACCCCCCAGCCCTCTCTCCAGGTGATTGTAATTAGTTCTATGGCTTTAAACACCATGTATCTGATGACAAACCAAAATTTATATCTTCAGCCTGTGTCTCTCTTCTAAATTCCAGACTTGTATACATTCAATTGCCTATTAAATATCTCCACTTGGAAATATTCAGTTGTAAGAAATTCTAGAGATCTAACACATGGTGTGGTGACGAGAGTTAATAATATGGTATTGTGTATTTGAAAGTTGTTGAGAGTGGATCTTAAGCATTCTCACCACTTACACACACACACTTAACCATGTTTACTACGTGAGGTAATGGATGTGTTAATTATCTTGACTTTCTAATCATTCTACAATGTAAATAAAATCATCACATTGTACATTTTAAATATATACAATTACATTTGTCAATCATTTCTCAGTAAAGTTAAAAAATAAATATCTCTACTTGGCTTTAATAGCCATTTCAAATCTAACATGTCAAAAATATAACTATTGATCATAAATTTACTAATTCACAGTTTTCTCTACTCAATTATTGGTGATTTCTTAATTCCAATTGCTCAGAAAAAAAAATGTGGAATCTATCCTTGAATTCTTTCTTTTTTTTCCACTAGATATAGTCAATCAGTCAAAGAATCCTATTAACTCTGCTTCAAAATGTTTTCAGAATCTGAACACTTTTTACCCTTTTTAATGCTACCACCATCAGGTCTTACTTGCATTATTGCAAGTCTTTCCATGGTCTCTCTGCTATTGCCCTTGCTGCCCATTCATCTATTAATAATATAACATCCGAGTGAGTTTTCTAGAATACAACATAACATCCCATTCCACTATTCAAGACTCAATCTCTCTGGCTAACAACAATACTGTGAATTATTATTGCACATGTGAGCATGTATGTGCAGGTATGTGTGGTGCTTTGTTGTCCATTGTTTTACATTTAGCCCATTTCTAGTTAATTTTTTTTGTATGGTGAAACCTGTGGATATATGTGTTTTTTGTTGTTCAGGTGGTAGTGGTAATAACTGTTAGCTTTTTTTTTTTTTTTACATAGTCAAATTATTCCAGCCTTATTTGTTGAAAAGACTATTCTTTCTCCATTGAATCACACTTGCATTCTCATAAATCAGTTACTCATAATAATTGATTTTTCATCAAATATAGGCTCTGAGAAGACTTAATGCAGAAAGCCTGCTCTAAAGCTCCAGTATGGGGATCTTTCTATTTTATCATGGCTCAGGTTCTTTACCTTCTCATCCCAGGCTTCTGGACCTAACACAGAAATCTGCCTAAGAAGTGAGATTAAAGGAAGCAACCAGACCTGAGCTATTTCCCTGATTTCTCCCATTCCTCTGATAGTCTTTTTAAGTCTTAGAAATATTTTAATTGTCAAACCAAGACAATTCTTCTGTTGCTGAAGATGAAACACAAAAATTTCACAATCTAAATAAAACTCATCGTTAGTACATGACTGGATAAATTTATAAATGGAATGAGATTGATAATTGGTTTCCACAATTTGGCCACATTAGCTGAGGATGGTGAAATTTTCTTTACAGTCTTTGTGCTCCAAGAATAGGCTAGTGGCAGCGGAAATCATGTTCTGAATGAAACACTGAGGGTTGGCATACGATCTGCCCCCGTGATCCTGATGCTATAGTTCCAGACCCTCACATGCATCTTCTTTCTTAATTCTTGTGATAATCATATCAGGTTGTCATCATCATTTCATTATTGATGAGGAAAGTTTATGTGCAAAGTTCAGTCTCATACCATTAGAATGTGGCTACCTGGAGATGCAATTCCAAAGTCAGGCTGAGCTAAATCAACATCAAAATTAAGAGTTTTTAAAACCCTTTAATGATGATTTAATGGTCAAAATTGCAAGTCAAGTGTTGTGAATAAATAGAAAGCAAAAATTATTGTACTTCCTATATTTCTCCAATTCATTTAAGTTATTATTTATTCATCCAGCATGGAAGCTCTGCCCCAAACAACATGGCTTCTTACTCTTTCCCCAAACAAGGTTTTTACTCTAACCTCAACAATTTTGCTCATGTGGTCCTCCCTGCCTGTAATAACCATCTTATCTTCTTTGTATCCTTTAATGACTATATTCACTTTTCTGAACTCCCTCCCTCAATCTTTTCTATCTCTGCATGACCACTAGGATTTGTCAGAACAAGTATAATAGCTTGAATGTGCTCAGACATTGCTTTAATAAAAATAGTAGCTACCCTTTTCTTCATATAAATCATGTGCCAGGCACTGTACTTGACGCTTTGCATTTGTTTTATATTTACAATAGCCCCCAGGAAAGGTATTTGTATCTTCCTTTTGTTGATGAATACATTGAAATGCATAGAAATTAAGGAACTTAGAAATTAAAGACTCATAGTAAGTGGAAGAGTGGGCATTCAACCCATGTCTGACTTCAAAGTCATTGTTGTTTTTGCCTCTAAGTTTTAAGCCTGTTTGAACATATCAGAGGCACTTAGGGATGGTCCACCAGAAATCTGTTGGCTGGATAAACTTTCCTAAGGGAAAAGAGAACCAGAGTACACAAGAGCAACTCATGGACAAAGGGCCAGAATGAAGGAGAGAGAGAAGAGAGACAACTTTGAGTTTTGACAAGTGTCTGTTTCTCTTATTGTCTTGCAGCCCAGCACCTATGGAAGTAAACCTGAGATTTAGGGAGAAGGGATTAATCTGTGAATGACTAGATTTGGGATCCATGGTGTGGGGTCTGGTGGCAACTTTGGCCTAACATTTTCTCAGCAAGGTTTTAATGTGTTGGGGCTTTTGGTGGCTTTTGTAAGCTGCACTGGCTTTAGTGGGGACTCAGTCAGTCAGGAAACCCTGACATCTTAATGCTGTGATTATGAGTTGTGACAGGTGATAGATATTAACATCTGGAGGGAGAAAAGTATAGGATCAATTCAAATTGACAAATTTGATCAGGCATTTACTACATTTGCCATGGCGTCTATGGCAAGTTTGAGCAGGCATATGGGAGTAGGTAGAAAAGCTATGCATCATACCCACCTTCACATGCCTCATGTGTTATGAAGCGAATGCTTTTTTTTTGTAATTCAACTGCCCAGTGTGGGCATCTTTTATTAATTCATGCAAAGGCACTGACTTAACTTGCAGCTTTGTTTCTCACCAAAATTAGTTAGGAAAGATTCAAAGACGCTGGAGGTACCTAAATGTGAAGTAGGGGGCTAGAAAAATACTGCTGTGCTTTGGCTTTATATTGCTTTCACCATTCTATTTTCCCAAAAATTGATTTACATAATTGTTTATCTTGCCTTTTCAGAGGGAAAGCAGACTCCTTCGATAATGAGCACATCATCCATCTACTTTTTTAAAGACTCAGAGTATAAAAATAAATATATTTACATTTATTTTAAAAAACTGTTACATAAATGCATAAATACATAAAAGGTGACTGGCATGAAAATGACAACTGGCATGAATAAGTATTTTTAACAGTCTGACAAGTAGGATAATAACTCTTCATTTCATTTTTCATATCTCTACCTTTGTAGGTTTCTACATTCAGTGGGTTTAACTTAAATTGGCTAGTATACTCATTCTTCCTGGGAACAGGACATTTAAGATGGTCTAGAAATAATTTTTTGCATTATTAAAATAAATTTCTCAAGAATGTAACAAACATAACTAGCTCTAGGAAGAGCTTTTCCCATGTCCTAAGAAGAAGAAAACAAAAAGGAACTGAAATACTGACCCAAAAAACTAAGGAAAAAGTGAGTTGAGTTTTTTTTTTTTAAAGAAATAGAAAACAGAAGTTAGAAAAAAGGAAGATATTTATGTCATAACATTATTATCATTAATATTAATTTTAGAAGAAAAAAAATAGCTTTCTTTTACTACTATATGTGCCAACATCATGTGAGATAGTATCATACACTGAAGGCAATGACAGCACAAGTTAAATAAAGAATTGGTTGAGTTAATGACTGTGAACTCAGCATTTATTTATTTATTTATCTATTTATTTATTTATTTATTTATATAATTGAAGAAATGATTTAAATCCGCTTCCCTCTCTCTGGTAACCACTAGTCCATTGTCCATGTCCATGAGTCTCTGTTTGTCCTTTTCATTTGTTGCTTTTGGGTTTATATCTCATATATAAGTGATATCATGTGATTTTCAACCTTTTTGTCTGGCTTATTTCGCTTAGTATGATTATTTCAAGGTCCATCCATGTTGTTTCAAATGTCAGTATTTCATCTCTTCTTATGGCTGAGTGTGAACTCAGCACTTTGATATCCAAGTACGAGTTAGAAAATAAGGCTTTCAGAAGTCCCCAAGTTGGAGACTCTGAGTTGTAAAATAAGGTGCTAGGAATTCTCTACTACCACATGTGATTTGGGCTAAGATACCAATGAGGAGTATACTCTAAGAGATATGGAACATTCTCTCTGAAACCAAGGCACTAACAATTTCAAGATGACCATGGGTTCAAGGGCATGTTTTAATCCCATATGCACCAAAAAGTGTAGCTTTGTTCCTTGACTCTTATTGCTCTTCTAATCCTAAAGCTATGATGTAAGGAGTGAAGATAATATCTTTTATCCACACCAGTGAAAGAAGAAACACTCAAGTTATATTGACTACTTTCTGTAAAAGAATTTACAGGAATCAACACATTATTATTATAAAGTTTATCGCCTTCCTAAGAAATTGACAAAATCACAGTGTTTTCTACATTCTCTCATAAGTCACATTCCCAAAGCTCATTAGAAAAAATAATGGAAAAAAAGGTAACTTATTTAAGATAAGCTGACATATGTCTTTTACACACATACCAAAAGCAAAATCAAGACAACAAATTGGCCAAAAAATAAATAAATAAAAAACAAGCTCCTAAAAATCAATGGGGAAAAAAAATCACACACACACAAAATGGCAAAAGACAGATATAAAAAAGTAAATACACAAAGCCCTTAAGAGATAAAAAGGTAGTCATTGTAACTCATAATAAGAGATCAAATTTTAAAATACATTGAAAAGAAACTTTTTACTAATTTAGGTTAAGAAAAATCTTAAATTTTAAAATATACTTTGTTAGCCACCCTGAAAGGAAACAAGAACTTTTCTGCATTGATGGTGGGAATGTACATTGGTACTATCTTCACGGAGGGCAATTAGCAATGCCTATCAAAATTATAAATACTTAGTCTTAGTCTTAGCCAGACTAGAAAAAATAATTGTAAAACAAATATCCGATGGAAGACTTTTATTCAAAATTATAAAGAACCCTCACAACTTGATGTTAGAAAAAAACCCTAACTTTAAAAATATTTTAAAAATTAAGTTAAAATTAAAGTTTTAAAGTGGACAATTAAAGATACAAATAGATTAAAAGTACAATAATAAAAAATATTATGCAGACAGTATCTATAAGAAACCCCATATGAATTTACTACTATTGGACAAAATAGACTTTAAAACAAAAAATGTTATAAAAGACAGAAGTATACTTTCTAATAATAAAATTACCAATCTATCAGAAAAATACAACAATTAAAAACATATACTGTTTTTATAGAGTACCAATATACATGAAACAAAAATTGTTGGAAATGAAGAGAAAACTAGATAAATAATAATAGTTGGTGATATCAATATCCTGCTTTCAATAATAAATACAAAAATGAGACAGCATACTGAAAAGGAAACAGAAAACTTGAACAACATATTAACCAACTAGACCTAACAGACATCAATAAAACATTGCACTCAACAACAGAATATACATTTTTCTCAAGTACACATGGAATATTGTGCATAATTACCATGTTAGGCCATAAAACACTTTGATAAAATTACAAGGTTAAAAATGATGTAAAGTATATTTTCATCCACAATGGAATGAAATTAGAAATCAATAGCAGGAAAAAATTGAGAAATACACAAATATATGAAAATTGAACAACATATTTATAAATAACCAATGGATCAAAAAGACATCAAAAGAGATTTTATAAAATACTTTGAGATGAATGGAATTGCAGAAACAACATACCAGAACTTATGAGATTCAGCTAAAGCTATACTTAGAGGAAAATTTTAGCTATGAATTCCTATATTATATAATGAAAAGAAACAGATGAACTTTGTGTAGGTTTTTTTGTTTGTTTTTAGTTTAAATAAATTGAATAAAATATATGTAGTATGACATGAATTAAGAGGTTAAAAACAGCTCAGGTAGGGTGTCTTGAAGTCAGTGTGTTATTATGTTCAGGTTTTATTCTCTAGCATTGGAAAACTGGTTTCCCCAAGCTTTACTGAGGTATAATTGACACATAAAAGTTATGTATATTTAGGGTGCATACATGATGATTTAATATTAAACATTGTGAAACTATTGTAAAACATTTAGGAGAGAAGTCACATACTTATTTATTTCAGAAATAAAACTCTAACCTTTATGTGAGAAGAGGTGCTGAAAGAGCATTTTGGAATCAATTGCAGTGTGGGTGTTGAGGGTGAGGGTCTGCAATAGTGAATGGGGAAGTGAAACTTATGCCAACTTTCTGTTTCGTTAGGGAGGAGGAGGCTGGTTGACGTCACCAATGACTCAGGCAGGAAACATCTTGGAAAGACCTACTTAAGGAAGGTGAGAACTGAAACCATCTGTGTCCACTTGACTTAGACAAGTCTGTAGAGCACCTATGTCAACGTGACATAGTTCTGTGTTGCAGGAGAACTTCCAGAGGGGAAAAAAGAGACTGTAAAACAAACAGCAATTCCACCAAATGCTTTAAGAAATTCCTACAGATAAATGTATTAAAGATAATAATCTGTTTACCTGAGGAAAGAAAGGAGTCCATTTACCAAAGTTTGCTTATTAAGACTTTTTTTTTAGCTTTTGTGCAGTCCCAATTAACTTTCATCTTGAGGGAGCAGCCTTAAACTGCTTAAGCCTGGATGCCAAAATACTGTAAATATTCAATTTCTGAGACACTGAAAAAAAAAAAAAGAAGAAAGGGAGGGGAGGAGGAGGAAGATCTCAAACCAAATCAATAACCTAACCTTCCATCTTAAGACACTGGAAAAAGAAGAAAAAACTAAGTCTAAAGCAAGCAAAAAAAAAAAATAGAAATAGTAAAGATTAGAGCATAAATTAATAAAACAAAAAATAGAAAAACAATATAGAAAAATCAATGATCTCAAAAACTGGGTTTTCTTCTTTGATAATTCTTTAGCTAGATTGATCAAGAAAAAAAGAGAAGATTTAGATTACTAGACAGGAAATGAATAAAGGTTTAATATTATTGATACATGCTTCAACATGGTTGAATCTTAGAAATATTATGCTAAGTGAAGAAAGCCAATCACAAAAGACCGCAATTATGTGATTCCATTAGCATAAATGTCAAGAATAAGGAATCTATAACAACAGAAGGTAGATTAAGGCTGGGGGTAGTGGTAGAAATGGGAAACAGGAAATGATAGCTAAAGAGTATGGGATTTCTATTAAAAGTGATAAAAATGTTCTAAAATAAACAGTGGTAATAATTACAAGTATCTATAAATATACTAAAAACCATTAAGGTGTATACTTTAAATGGGGTGAATTGTGTGGATGTGAATATCTTATGAAAACTGCTTAAAAATCAAGCCAATATTTGGACACTTCACCAAAGAAAAAATGTGGTTTGGAAACATCATTACGATCAACATCATTAGTCATATTAAAATGATTAAAATAAAAAAAAAGACTGACTTTAGATGCTGGCAAAGATGTAGAACAAGAACTTTCATATACTGCTGGTGGTAATGCAAAATGGTTCAGCCATTTTGGAAGACAGTTTGGCAGTTTCTTATAAATTTAAATTTACACATATACTAGGGCAGCAGTCGCTAAGCTTTTTGGCACCAGGGACTGTGCTCCTATGAGAATCTAATGCCTGATGATCTGAGGTGTAGCTGAGGTGGTGATGCTAGCTCTAGGGAGCTGCTGCAAATACAGATGAAGCTTCGCTAGCCTGAGGCTCACCTCCTGCTGTGTGGACTGGTTCCTAACAGGCCATGGACTGATATCTATCTGTCTGTGGCCTGGGGGTTGTGGTCCCCTGCACTAAGGTCTAAGTTTTTACTCTTAGGAATTTGACCAAGAGAGATAAAAATATATATCTGCACAAAGACCTGTAATAAATGTTTATAGCATCTGTATTATTTTTCTATTACTGCTGTAATTAATTACCATAATCACGGTGGCTAAAACAACACAAATTTATTATACTACAGTTTTGAGATCAGAACCCAAAATCGCACTCACTAGGCTAAAATCAAGGTATTTGCAGGGCTTAGTTTTTTCTTGAGGCTCTTAGTGAGGATCCATTTTCTTGACTGTTCCCACTTTAGAGGACAACTTTATTTATCCTCCCCCTTTCTCCATCTTCAAAGCCAGCAGTGAAGCATCTTCAGCTCCCTCTCTCTCTCCTGCTTTAGCTGCCACATCCTTTCTGACTGACTCTCCTCCCTGGCTCTTTCCCTTAACGGACTCTTAACTGTATTGGGTTAACTTAGATAACCCAACATAATTTCTTTATATAAAAATTCTTAAATTAACATGAATAATTATCATTAAATATATTTATAAAAGTTGAAAACATTCTTAATTTAATTGCACCTACACAAAACCTTTTGCAATGAACATATCCATAATTTCTGGGTATCGAGACCCAGTCTTCTCTGGAAGAAGGCATTATTCTGCCTACCACAGTAACTTTATTTAGAATTGGTAAAAAATGGTAAATAAAAAAGATGACACATCAATTGATAAATGGATATACAAATTGTAGTATATCCAATACAATGGAAACATGATCTAAAACCTGAACACTCTTTTACCCAACCTTCTTACACAAACATGCCTGAGTATGTGTTGGGGAGGGGAGAATTCCTCCCTCTAACCTTCATGAATGAGTTCTTATGGCTAGACTAATAATAAAATTGACATAAGAGCAGATTAACAGGAGAAGAACCGATTTAATACATGTGCATAGCAGATGACATGTATTAAATGATAATTCTCCCCAAATGATGAACTAGCCAGCTTTTTATACTTGTTAGACAAAAAACAAAAAAAAACCCTAATAAACTTGTGAAGAAATGACAGGACAAACTTAGGTTTGGGTGCTAATTAGTGAGGAATCTAAATAAAGTTAGGCTTGAGCAGTAAATTAGTAAAGTATTATCAAGGTTTGTTTATGCCAACTCTGAACCCCAGATTCCTTATAGCTAGTGATAAAGGGGCCCCCTCGATGAGAAGGGCATCTTTTACAAAGGAGATTTATTTCCTGTATTCAAGAGACAAGGGTGGGTCGGCGTGCCCTTCCTGTACTGGGTGCATGTCAAGTAGCTTTAATTTAAAGTAAGCAATACACCATTGTGGGATATTTTGGGGGTGGCCTGCCCTAGGCCCCAGCTTAGGTGAGAAGAGAAAATAACTCTAGCTAAAGCTGGAGTCCCTCATAGGGTCCTCAACCTCTTCACATTACAGACAGAAAACTGCATCTGAAAAGATTAGGTAACTTGACCAAATTCCCACATCCAAGATCTCCTGCTTCTGAGTTCAGCACTTTTCCCTACCATACTCCTCATCAATTCTTAATGAGTTCTGGGTCGTTGACGACCCAGACTTGGAGACAGACAGGCATGAGTACAGTTCTGGCTCTGCCACTGCTTAATTAGGTAATTCTCTGAGCCCTGGTCTAAATTCATAAAATAAAGAATACCTAACATTTAGGGCAGTTAATAGAATTAAGTAGAAACTTGCTGGTAAAGTATTTAACATGATAAATGCTCAATACTGATAGCTATTACTATCGTCACTACCACCGTCATCATCATTATAATCATTGCTACCAAAAATCTTTATTGAAAATAAAAGGACGGAACTATGAAGGCCCTCTCGTGAAGGCCCTTCACTCTTCTGAAAGGCAGACAATTGGTACTTTAATAAGCCATTGTTAAAGTTCTGAATAAGCCCAGAGAATGCTTAATTTTAAAACTCAATAATTCTTTTTTGTAAAGCAAATGTTTGCTTGAACAACTGAATTCAACTATTTTAAAAAGGCAATCCTTGCTTGAATTCTACATTTTAAAATAAGCTGGTCTGCCTTCAGAATAATCAATTCCGCCTTCACTTTCCTCAGTAAGTTAGGAGCTATTGTTAAAGAAAAACGTATGCTGACACATGTTAAATGGGAAGAAAGACTTTATTCAAGACTATCTTGATAGGTGTCAAGACTATCACAACAGAGGAGAAAGATCGGGCTCAACTCCAAATATGGCAAAGATAGTTGGGGAGTTGATAAATGAAAAATTACTAAGAGAAGACATCAAGGGTAGGGGCAGTTCTTGCTAATCTGAGTAACAGGATTCTTGCTGAGGCCAGGCCAGGGGAATCAGATATTGAGGTGAGGAGGAATTTTCTCTAAGCTGATTTTGCATGATTCTTGCTACAACTAGATTATGCAGGCCTAGTAAGGATGGGGCCAAGGTCAAGGCCTTGTCAAGAGGGCTCAGAGGAGCCTCACTAAAGTTTGGTCAAGGAGAGGGTCTTGTTCAATATCATATTTAATGTTTAGTGACAACCAAGGATAATTCAATTAAAAAAACATGTGTATATAAACACACACACACATAACACATGTATTTATATACATATATATGTTCAAAAAATTGTTGATAGATTGATAGGAGAGGGAATTTTACACAATAAAAATTGTTGACTTTACTAACAATTTCAGTCTTTCAGTAAATTTTGTAAGCCGTATAGTTGAAATAGAGGTAAGCCTGCAAACCCTGCTTTTAGAGTGTGAATAGAAATATATAACATATGATAGAACAAATGTAATAATAATCTCACATCTATTGATTCATCATTGTCTGCCAGTACTGTACTAAGTCCTTTATGTCCATTAACTGATTTGATCTTCACAACAAACATATGAAATAAGTACTCTTATTATCTGTATTTGATCAATGAGAAAATCAAGACACAGAGAAATTAAATAACCAGGTGAGGTTGAGGTGACAGGTTTGGTAATTTCAGCCTCACTCCTGTGCCTCCCACACAGCTAAAACCTGTGGGGAAGCTGGGGGTTACTGATGAAGGAGCAGGTTGGGCTCTAACATGGGAGAGATAGGCTGGGAACCTTGCCAGCAAACAAAGGACTTGTGATAAAAAAATAAGATAAGTCAGGAGGTGGGATGAGAAATAGCAGCCAAAGAGAGGAAGGTTGGGAAATCTGTGCAACCTCGATTTCACATATCAAAGAGAGAAGGGAAAAAGTAGATTGGGGTTGTGAAGAGGCCTGGTAGGGGAGAAAGGCCATAATTCAGGGATTACCCCAGAACGTTTCTTCTCCTGAGAACACACCCCTTTACTGGAGAAAAGTAAATTAGCATAATGGCTACTGCTACTGGCGAGTTAGCAGAGGTAATTTAGCTGGAGAGCAGTTGTGAAGGTGCTGAGGAGAGAAGTCACCTGAGGAGGGAAGTTACAGATACTTAAGGAAGGCTCAATCTCTGACTCAGTTCTCCCTCTTTCTTCTGGCAGACTGCTCTCTCCCGTAACAACTGAAATAGAACATGGTGGTTTGCTTACCTGTGTGCCACCTTTCACTGACATCAGCATGAACTGACCCTACATTCGTTTTACAGAACATTTGTATTGAGATAGTTTCCTCCACACACACACTGTAACAACAATTTAAAATAAATCATACTGATGGGCACTTGAAAAACCGACAGGGACTCGGTGCAATCTATTTTACGGATGAGAAAAATGGAGGCTTCCAGATGTAAAATAATTTGCTCAGGATCACACAGTAAATTAATAGGAGTCCAATAAATGTGAAGTCATGCTGGACCCAGCCCAAGCAAACAGCACTCTAGGGCCCATATTCTCCTCTGGGTTGCCCATCATTTTGATACTAATGTGTACACATGTTGGGTAGTCAAGCTCCAGGCCTGTAACTTCTTTAGTGAAAGATTTTTAAGCCAGCTCTGTCCATTGTTCTTGTGCATCTGGGTTAATACACCTTTGAAATACCAAAAATAATTCTCTTTTCCAGACTTCTCAAAGGCATAACCACCCTCAATGGAGGGCATAATCTTGATAAATATCCAGTACCTTGCTTTCTCTCATCTTCCTTACCTTCCCTACTTAATTCCAAATATGACTGCGTTTTGCTACCACATTTTCAGTTAATTCTTAAACTTCTATTAACTTGCTTGTCTTCTCTCATTCTCTAATACGTCCCCTGATAAAACAGGCTGAATTCTCAGGGAAGGGTGGAAATTCCAGAGCAAGCTTAGCCTGCCAGCAAGGACCAGATAAGACACCCAAGGACCACAACTGAGAAACCAGTTTGCACCAGAAGGATTCAAGATGGCTCTTGGAACTCCTTCCTAAGAGACCTTCTGGTAAACTTCCCCTTATTGGCAAGCCAAAAAACACACCCAGGGTGGAGACTTAACTTTAAAATGAGACTTGAGATGTAAGGCCAGGCATGTTCCAAACATGCTTAGAAATTGCACTTGCTCCTGAAAATTCCAAGAACTCTCTATCCCTTTCTCAGAAATCCCCACCCCTGAACCTGCCTATCTCCCACCAACCCTTTAAGACTCTCCTAATGAAGAAGAATCTGATATAAGAACTTACACAAAGAATGTGATATAAAGGAGCTACCTCGGTGTAAAATAGAGATTAATTCAAGTATAGCCCCTCCACATATCCAGAAGACAAAAAGGGCCTCTTGGTCTGTAGCCCCAAGGAAGACAATGAACAAAGAACTCTGGGCAACACCTGCTCCCAAGAACATTTTCTGCTATTCCTATGGGCACTGCACATTCCTTCTGCCATTTCCATGACATTATCTGCCTGCCACACTTGAGAAGGTAGCTAGTTTGTCATTCTCAAAAACACTGTAACTAAGCAGCACTTTTTGCTCTCACTTGCTGGGGAAAGCGGTTACTCCCCTGATGAGCTAGTTTTGCCAAGGAGCAAGGTCACAGAATGACACAGCAGCTGGTTCCAGGACTGGACACCCGGTTCCTCTTGCCTTCCTTCTAGGTGGCCTGGGAAACAAGCTCTGGCTGAAAAGACTAGATAGATGGCCTTGGCCACCCCCACTCCCTTAGTTTCTATGACTACCCATTTCCCTCTACAATCGGTGCTGCCAAGACATAGGGGAATCCAGGCCTTTGGAGCAACAGCCCACCTGTGTCTCTGGGAATCACAACCCTCTAATAAGCGCTTATTCTATTTAGCTTAACTCCTGTGCGAGTGGTGCTGGTAGCACGAGCCCCACACTCAGTTTCCCTCCAGTTTCACTAATTTCCTCAAATCTGGGAGAAGGTGTCTTCAGAGCAAGAACCTGTCCTCCATTCCTGAATCAAAGAATAAAATTTCTGCTCTGCTTTACCAAATACAATCTCATTATATTGGCGTGACACTGGGCAGAAGGACCTTATTTTGGGGTCCCTGACCTGTAAAAGTCAATGACACATGTATATTTTTAAAAAATGCATAACTGTCATTTTCTGGAACATTTGAGATCTTGTTTCCTGGCATGTGTTGTCAGTTTGGCTTAGATAAATTCTTATAAAAATTCTTTGCAGTTTGGATGTTTCTTACGACAATCCATTTTCAAGAAATAACTGAGATAGAATCCTGAGAAGATTCACTTGACATGAACTCTGAGCAGGAATTTATATGCTGCAATGGACTCCCTCTGGTCAACTGAGGTCCCAAATTTTATAAATAAGAGCATTGGGGCCATTTGCTGATACTCTGTACACTGGGAAGAACCTCAAACTGAACTCTTCGGCTTCCCACTCTGTGCCCTGTTCATCCATGCCATCTCAGTCAACTGTTTTAAGGGAGTTCCTGGTTTCATCTTACCATCAATGGACTAAGACCTGCCCTGTGCAGTCAGAACTACTTCATAATGACCAATCAGAATGCATAATGCTGACCAATCAGAACTGTGTGATTTGGACCAATCAGAAGTGAATGAATTTGGGGGGCTCATTTACATAAAATGGACCTAATAGGGAACCTAACTGGGAACTTTTGTTATGGAAGGTGGTCTCTCCTTTGTCTTGGTGGAGCACAATTTAGGTAGCTACCTGAATCTGTGTGTCTCAGGCTGCAGCTCTTTTTGCTCAAATAAGTGCTTTTTACAAAATTCGTTATTACAGTCTAAAATTAATTTTGGTTTACATAACCTAAGAGCTAGAGAGGAAGGTTATCATGAAACCAAGTGAAATTAGGCAGAGACATTTCCAAAACTTTGTACTTTATTTTATTTTGTATTCTTTTTTTCTTAAAAAATTCTCTCCAATTATATAAAATTTAAGCCTACAAAGAACACTCTTGGTCTGGCTCTAGGTAGCAGCAGGCTTACAGGAAAAGCAATTTATACTTGCCAGAAACTCAGTCATAAAGTGATTATTGGAGCCCAGCAGAAAGTGGAAAAAAGACTAAAAATCATGGAAAATTTAGTCATCCCATGGACATCATTGGTGGTGAGAAGTGACTCAGCAATCTTTTCAATTAGGTGATTTTGGTGAAAAAGAAGAAAGTAGTCTTGAGAATGTCAGGAGAAGTCTTCCAAGACCTAAGGAAGCTAAGCAAATCATAATAGGAACCAGATATTCAGCAGAGTGGGTCCTCACCAGTTGTGTGCTGGAGCCAGCTCATACCTGACACTAAAGAACCCTTTGTTAAACTGTCAAGGATTTTGTAATCAAGTTGTTAAATGCAGCTGTTATTAAAAATTAAATTATATTAACTTATTAAGTAAATTGTATTATAAAAAACAAAAGTAAATATACAGAATGTTCTATTTCTAATAGCTATGTTTTACTATCTGTGCTCTTGAAGTTTATATCTGTTATATCGAAATTCTGTGTAATGGTGTTTTACTGCATGGATTGTTTCAACTTCATATTTAATAAATTTGTTTTGGTACTTGGAAATCTGCTCTGGTGGAGTAGATTTATGCCACCAGAAATCAACAATCACTACAAACCAGAGCTTGATTTATTGTTTTGTTGATTGTCTAGACTTAAGAAAGTGATAGAGAAATGTTTATAATGTATATTAAACTTAAAGGTAAACCGTGACTGTTGCCACTGCATTGTGAATAGCACAAAATAATATTCTTCCAATATTTTAAAATCATTATCTGATGCAGCAAGGAATCACTAGTGTCACTGGAAAAATGAATGAAATTCTGATGTCATTATTTCGCTTTCATCTTACTTGTTAGAATAAATAAAATTACCAACCAATAATTATGGAAGAGGTACATGGGAAGAGTAGATTATTTAACATTTAACAGCACAATACTGGTCTTAATCTAGGGTCTGTAAACCTCTTTCTAGGAAGTCTTCACCCATGGATAAATTTTAAAATGTCTATTAAATTATATTTAACTCCCGAGAAGCACATGGAATACTTTTCTGAGAGATGCTTCAATAGCATTCACCAGATTCCCAAAGAATATGATAAACCAAAAAAAATGTACAAATGACAGGTGCAACATATGATACACTGGACTGGCAGCCAGACCCCTGGTTCTGTAAAGACTAAATTTTTAAAACAAATACCGCTATTTTCAGATCCTCAAAAAACTGAGTTGTTGCCTAAATGACATTAAAGGACAGATACACCCATCCCTACATTGGAATCTTTTTCTCCTTCTGCATACATTTAACTTAGGGGAGAAGAAGGCACAAAAAAAAAAATCTATGAGGCTTTCAGCGTCACTTCCATTTTAGCCAAATCTCTAATCATAGGGTTATTAAATCCTTTCAAACATCTTGTCAGGTTTCAGCTGGGACAAAAAGTTAATATTTCTAACAGTATAAAACAACCCCAAACACCCAAGAGGACTCAAAGTTCACTACCTTCTTAAGATCCAGAATCACTCCTACAGACGGCTGAAAGAAAGGACAGGCAGCTTGCACATGCAGGAGAGCAGAGAGCGAAGCCAAGTTCTCAGGACGTAAAAAGAGACAAGCAAAGTGACAACACCATCTCTGGGAGACAAAGGCTCAATAACCAATTCACCTGAATTTGGAAAGACTGGAACAACATGTAATTTTATTTCCTTCTCTCACTGGGCTCAGTTTTTGTAAATATGAATATCCGTTTACAAAGACTTTTGAGGATCCTACCTGGGTTTAAGAAATTCTTTACCTGAGGACGTTTGTCTGCAAACTTGGGTGGTTCTACTTTAAAAAGTAACTGTCTAATAGTTTCTTCAGAGTGAAAAGGCAGTTCAGACAGAGAATTAGTAATACGTGAGTATTCAGGTGAAGAAGGGTGGGAGGGAGCAGTGGCCGTCACGTTAGTCATATGGCCTTTTGTTGTAGGTACCTCTCGTGTCTTTAATTTTTCACTAACCTTTTGTAATGAGACTTTACTGAAGCTATTTTAGAATCTTGAAGGCTTCTGTAAGCTTCTTCATGCCAGTTAAAACAGGTATTTCTTTCTGTTTATTCAATTTGGGAGCTCTTACTTTCAAGTGCACTTTTTTGAAAAATGAGCTTGTCCAATTGGAATGTTCCCTCATAATGTCCATTATAATTCAAGGTTATTTTTAGTAAAATTTTGCCATCTTTCTAGATATCTGTAGCTTCCAGGGCATAATTATTAAATATAAGAGGATTTGCTGGAGGTGGTGCTCTTAACTCTCTGGATATGAAGAACCCCATTTCCTTTATCTAGTCCTTTGGGTTTCCCAGAGCCAACCAAGTACCTAAGACTTTTGGCTTCTGAGATTCCCTTTAGCTACAGTCTTTATCTCATGTGTACATTAACAGAAAAGCAACAATAACTAAGGAAACAGAACTGTGGACGCCAGCAATAACCAAAGAACTAGAAACTGGGGAAAGGATTGAACCAGCAGACTTCAAAGAATGGGGACTGTGGACTTATTTTCAAAAAATGGAGAATTGCAGACTAAACCATCAACAGTTTCCCCACCATAGAACCCAGGGGCAAACCTGAGGCCTGAGACTTAGATGTTACTGTGGACTGGCCAGTGGAAGGTCCCATGTGTACCTCCAGCAATTCCTGGCATAGACTAAACCAGCACACTCCAATAAGAGGGGCTGCGGATTGGAACCGGGGAAGGAATTCCAAATAATTGGAAAATTATAGACTAAACAAACCAATGGTTGAGGGACTTGGGTGCTGGATGGAACAGTTAGCCAGCTCAAGCTGACCCTCTAAGCTCTGGGCTGGAAAGCCAATTAGGTCAGGAAGTCAACGCAGAGAGAGAGGAACTCAAACTGAGACAAACTCCCCAGTGGCCCCTGAAGATGGCTACTGAAGATGAAGATGGCTGCCACCAATCTGTTAAAGAATGAAAATTCAGCTGAATAAATTTGGTCATCTAATTTGCTTTATGGAACTATTCATGGATAAGGCAGTATCCGATGTAGCAAACAGAGAGGTTCTTTGAGGAATTGTACAAAATGGAAGGTTTTTATAGGCAAAAGGAGAGTGGGACAAGAAAGTTATTAGCAAAAGAAAAAAAAAGAGGTCAGGTCTTTCTTTTCTTTTCTTTCTTTTTCTTTTTCTTTTTTCTTTTTTATTTTGGTGTGAGGGAAGTGAAGAGCAGGGATCATGCAGATTAATTACCTCACTAGTGCTAATCAGAAAATTTCAGATAGACTGTTTAAAGGTCCCGTTTCTGGGAGGTGTTAAGTTACAACTAAGTCTTGTTTTTTTTTACAGTTGGGGGGCCAATGACTCCATTTGGAGCCTGCTATTTCCTTTTAACACCACGTTCCCTTGTTGTGTCTAATTTCATTTGTTAGAATAACTCATTGAACTCAGGGAAACATTTATTTACTAGATTACTTGTGTGTTATAAAAGGATATAACTCAGGAATAGCCAGATGGAAGTGATGCATAAGGCCGGGTATGGGGAAGGGGCGCAGAATGTCCATACCCTCTCTGAGTACTCCCTCAGTCTCCTTATGTCCACCAACCCAGAAACTCTCTGAACCCTCTCCTTTTGGGTTTTTATGGAGGCTTCATTTCATAGGCACGATTGATTAAATCATTGGCGATTGAATTCAATCTCTAGCCTAGTCATCTCTTGTGAGATGGTGCTGGTGGTATCAGGAAGAGAAAATTTTAACCCTCGAATCACTTGACTGGTTCCACTGGCAGCCATTCCCTATCCTTAGGTACTTTTTAGAAGTCACCTCATTAACATAAAGAAGACATCTTTACTTGGCACAAAGCTTAGAAGCTTTGTGCCAAAACCAAATATATATATTTTTTTATTATAAATTACAATATTATAGTCAGTATTTTTGGAATTATTTTAACATGCAGAATCCTTTCTTCAAATAAAATCACTCACAAACAATTATTATAAGAAATAAAAGTATGCTGCTTGGTGTAAGGAGATAAAGGGGAAAAGAATATGCGCCCCAAAATATGCTTCTTTGGCATAAGAATGATTTTGAACTGGTTATTTTTAAGAAATGGCACACAGGAAATCTTGGAAAACTGATGACTGGCTTCCAGCCTGAGTCTCATGCTTCACATTTGAAAGAGGAAGCATGTTAACCTATATTTACCTTTAAAAATTTTTTTCTATATTTGATGATGCTTTGACATCTTGGGGCCTTGCTGACTTGGGGAGATACTAGCCATCACAAGGTAGGCTAATTCCTTGAGATAAAAGACAGCTTGCCTGTGAGCGTGCCTTTGATGTATTAACTAACCTATTCCTAGTCTGCAGTGCCCATCTGCTTCCTTGCCTATGTTCCCTGCAGTCCAGACACCACCTCCCTTCTCTAAATCACCCCAGGATCAGGCACCAGTTAACTAAGGACCACCCCTATAGCCCAGAGCCCAACAAAATTATTCAAACCAGCCAGTTTAAAACCTTGTAGCTGATGACCTTGCCTCGCCCATTTCTTCTTGCAAAAAACACACTGAAGACTTTTGCCCACACTATCCCCTCACTCCTGCTTCTCAACCTACTCTGCTGCTTCCTCATGTGGCCCTGCATGGTGTGGCATGGCCCCTCTTCTTGGGAACTGTGAGCAACAAATGGCAATTGTCTCCTGACCTGTTGGCCTCACCATAACTGAATAAAAACAAATCCCAGGCACGTTTCAAAAACTTAACCTTACCCAGACCACACGTCTCAAGAATAGGATGGCTCATCCTGCGACAGCCAGGAGATATTGCAGGAAAGCTCATACATAATCATAAGTGCCCACAAAATATGAGGCTTGGTATATTAGTTTCCTGTTGCTACTATAATGAACTAACACAAATTTACTGGCTTAAACAACACAAATTTATGACCTTATAATTCTGGAAGTCAGAAGTCTGAAATGAGTCTCACAGAGCTAAAATTAAAGTGTTTTGATTTGTAACTATAGTTGTGTTCCTTCTGGAGTCTTTAGGAAAAAATCCATTTTCTTGCCATTTCCAGTGTCTAGAGGCCACGCATATTCTGTGGCTCACTAACATTGTCAATCTCCAAAGCCAGAAATGGCTGGTTGATTCTTTCTTAAAACGCATTTCCCTGATTTTGGATCTTCTGTCTCCCTCTTCCCCATTATAAACCCTTGTAATCACATTGGGCCCATCCACATAATACAAGATAATTTTATTTTAAAGTCAGCCAATTAGTGACCTTACTTTCATCTGTGACCTTAATCCCCTTGCCATGTAACATAATTTGTGGAGCAGAAGATATTGATTTGTAATGCTGAGGAACAGCATTGGGAAATTTATAGTGTGGTATCAGTGGCAGAAAAAAAAACCCCCTCTAATCTTCTTTTTTCTTATCATATTTTTATAGACAAATGCAGTCCCCAGCACTTAGTACACATTGAATAATTGTTGTACTAACCTGATAAACCAATACCTTAGTTGTTACCCTCTTCTATAAGAAAGTAATAAAAAATGTTTTTCATTTGTCAGAAAGAAAGGAAATTTCAAAAGGGAAACCTAGTAGGCAGATTGTAAAACTTAAAAAAAAAAAAGTAAGGGAGACCGATTAATCTCAGGAAGCAGGGTTGGCGAGGCCAGTCTTGATTTGACATCCCTTTGGGGTCAAAAGATGGCTCCCCAAAAACCATCAACACAACCTGCTGGTAAAACAATGCTGAGTTTCTTACCAAGTTCAGTTAGAAGACACACTATGTGGCAAAGCTTTCTCAGAGCAGAAATGGTCAAGTCAGAATTTATTGAGAACTGAAAGTTTAAGATGGGACTTTAAAAGCAGAGGCTTGGTGATGACTGAATAATGGTCACGATGGCCCCTTGACATATTGAATGTTTTAAGATAAAGAAGTTTAAGAAAATGGCAGAGCAATAAAGTCACTCTGAACTTCTCCCTACCTTTGTCCCTGGTAACAGGGCATAAAACCCTCATGTGAGAAGTGCCCTCCTAATACCCATAGAAAAGGAACATCTTTGTCTCTGAAGACAAAGAGATGCTGAGAAGAATCCTAACAGGCCTTGCTCAGTTTTCCTCAGTACTATACTTGCGTCATACTCTCTAACCCAAGCCCAAGGCTGGGGACCAGTGCTAGGTCTATAGCCTATTAGGACCCGGGCCACAAAGCAGGAGGTGAGCAGCGGGCCTGCAAGCGAAGCTTCATTTGTATTTGCAGCCGCTCCCAAGCGCTAGCATCACTACCTCAGCTCCACTGCAGATCAACAGGCATTAGATTCTCATAGGAGCACTGGTCCCTAGTGCCAGAAAGATTGGGGACCGCTGCTCTAACCTATTATATTTCTCTACCACTATCCACACTTTATCTAACCTAACATAAAAGTACTAAGGTATTTGTTTGTGTCTTCATTTCCTTATGAAAGCTCCAATGTCAAGTAAAATGAATATTTAACAAATGTTTATGTTTTTCCTTTGTTAATTTATCTTTGTCAGTTTAATTTTATACCCAGCCAGGAAGCTTAAGAGGGTCGAAGAATACCTTTTCTTCCCCTACAATCACAATCCAGCAGTCCATGGCTGGAAACAGCAGGATGAAAAACTTGAAGTGTATATTGATTGTTGATGTTTCCCATTGAAGAATTAATGAGTCTTTTGGAAAGTTTCTGTAATGAGCAACCCTATTAGCATAGCCATAAAGTTACACTAAAGGAGACAGAAGTGTCCAAGGTTGAGTTCGTAGAGACAATCAGGTGTGGCCTTGGTTCTGTGTTCAGGATGAGTGACGGTACAGAGAGTGTCTGTTCTCAGGGATTAGGCTGATGTTAGGCAGACATTAGGTCTCCTTTGAGAAGGGGGAATGGAATGTCTGACAATCAGAAACACCCCTAATGAACCCCTATTTGTGGAAATTGGGTGGTTTTATACTTTTTTTTAACAGTAAGAATGGGGAGAAAGCATTCATTAAGGAGTACGATGAACAGGAGATATTTAGGGCTATTTATCTTTGCTTAAGGCTTAGTGTGTTCATATAAAATATGAAAAAAAACATATTCAAAAAGAAATAAAAACAAAATAACAGGCTGAATGAAAGTGAGTCAGTGAGAACTATGTTTATAATTCTGTGTGCTCTACCGTGTGATAATTATATTGAGAACATACCATGCATTGGAGGTGTTGGTGAAAAACTTAACTTCCAGATCAAGGGCTGGTATTGATGACTACATCACACCACAGGTAACTGGTAACATTCTCCATCCTTCCTAAAAAAGGAGCAACTATAAATTTCTTTTTCCTCAAAATACACAATGAAATATCTCAGCTTCTTATGGCATCCAGCCCTTCCTTGGCTTGGTATCTGAGATTGAGCTGTTGTCCAGGAGGTGAATTATAATGCAACCATGATTGTGAAAATGAAAGTTTCTTCCAATAGCCTTGAAGTCTTCTACAATAAACGTAAGAGTAGGTCGTGGGCTCAAAAGGGCCCTTGGCCAATAACTAGGGCAGAAACTTGGAGTGAATCCTCCACAAATTTACTTGTTATCTGTGGATGCCGAGTCTCAGGCAATCATGTTTTGCCTCAGGTAAGTAATTACTACTTTTCAGTAATCGTCTGATAACTAGCTTTTCCAAACAGTACTCTGTGATCCTAATACACATTTTGTTTTTTAAAATGTCCCTTATCTACTTAATTCTGAAAATGCTGTATTAAAAGATTATAACTCTAATACAGGAAGAGGCTTCCACCATGTGGTTGTTCCTGCTCCAGTTCCTGGGTGTCCATCCCCAAGGCATGGAAGGTGCTTGGAGGAGCTGCAATTCAGAGGCTGCTGGTGGAATTCACCATGAGTATATAAAGAAAGACTACATTCCATAAGACCCATTCTTTTGTCTCCAAAGCAGGGCCAGGTTCAGAAGGGAGAGGGAGTGGAAAATCTTCACTTAGATTTTGTATCATAATATGTTGCCTGGTGAGAAATTGTTTCTGTTTAGAACTTCATAAAGACAAGTGAAAAGTTCTGTTTCTGGCCCTCACTGAAGAGGCCAAATAGTCAGTGACTGACCAGCATCCTTCTTGCTCTTTTTTTTTAAGGTTACATTGGTTTATAACTTTATGTAAGTTTCAGGTATACAATATAATTCGACATCTATAGACACTACGGCATGCTCACCACCAAAGGTCTAGTTTCTATTCATCACCTTACAATTGATCCCCTTTACCAATTTTGCTGTCTCCCCACCTACTTCTTTGCTAACCACCAGCCTGTTATCTGCATCTATAAGTTTATTTCTGTTTTGTTTTGTTTGTTCATTTTTTTGTTTTGCTTTTTGTATTTCACATATGAGGAAATCATATGGTATTTGTCTTTCTCCATCTGACTTATTTCATTTAGTGTAATATCCCCAAGGTCCATCTATGTCATT
Organism: Macroglossus sobrinus; assembly: GCA_004027375.1. Lineage (NCBI taxonomy): Eukaryota > Metazoa > Chordata > Mammalia > Chiroptera > Pteropodidae > Macroglossus > Macroglossus sobrinus. The sequence goes on from PVKZ01002061.1 coordinate 24,681, forward strand.
GCAAATTGCAAGATTTCATCTTGCAAGTAGTATTCCATTAAATACATATACCACATCTTTATCCATTGTCTATTGCCTATTGACAGATATTTAGGTTGTTTCCATAGCTTGTCAATCCTTCTAAGTCTTGTTGCCCTGTACTTTCAATCAAACCCTTTACTCCCATCCATTTACCAAATAAATATCCTCTGCTATCAACAGTACTACGAACTGGGAAAAAGGAGGGATTGTCATAAAAAAATCCTACTTTTAAAGCACATCAAATTTTAGGCAGCCAGAGACTCAGAGTTTACTTTATCAGTAAGATTTAGAATGTTTTTATAGAATTAATTTCCAGGTCTCTGCATTCAGTAACTACAGGATTCAGTAGAAAGAGCAAAATTTTGTTAATTAATACTTGACATAGCTGAATATAATCACTTTGGAAGAACTGCTTGTCAATACCTATTAAAACTAACCAGACTTACACCCCAGCAATTTCACTCCTGGTGCACACACAACAGAGACAAGTGCTTTTGTCTACCAAAGACATCTAGTGGCATGAGAATAGAAGGTTTATTAATGGTCTCAGACTAAAAACAACCAAAGTTACATCAACAGTATCAAGGATAAACAACTGTGATACCTTCATAAGAAAGAAAGAACTACTGATCCACAACAACAACATGAATAAATTTCTCAAATATAATTTGAAAGAAGTCAAAACACAAGAGTACATATTATATAATTCCACTGATGTAAATTTAAAAACTATGGTGATAGAAGTCAAAATATGGTTCCTCTGGGAAGGTTCGAAGAATGCCTTCTGGGATGCTGGAAAGGTTCTATATCTTGATCTGTGTGACAGTCATATAAGTGTACATGTAAAAATTCATGGAGCAGCACAGCTAAGATTTGCGTGCTTTGCTATACCTAAGTTATGCGTTAATTAAGAAGATAAAGGGAAAGGAGGACAGGAGGAAGAACAGAAGAAATCTCCAGGCCTCTGCATTCCATAACTCAAGGATCCAGCAAAAATTGTAAAACACATGGTAAAATGAACCTCATCAGAGCTGTTACATCCCTCTCTACTGTAGCGCTGTGCAGTGCCTCTGATTAGTCAACCTAAAGCTTCTATGGTCAACTTGAGCTATTTTGCTGTTTAATTACCTGCTCTACCACATGATTATGATTAGAACTGCTTTCCAAACATCTCTACAGCTCTGTCACTCACATTTGCTGTTTAAATCAGAATTAGAGTGACCAACCATCCCAGTTTGCTTGGGAATCTGTATTTTATCAGTGAAAGTCCCATAGCCTGGAAATCCTTCACACAGTCCTGGGCCAGTAAGCCATTCTCATTGCTCTAATTATCCACCTTCTCCTTTCTTGATAGAGAATCAGAACAGGTAAGTTCTTGCCATGAGTACTTGGGTAATTTCAAGCTATTTCATGGGAGGTGTTTTTGCATTGGCAAAGAAAGAGATATATATTCTCCCAATATTTCTAAAGTTTGTTCGAAACTGTGGAAGCTCACGGAAATTAGGTCAACTTCATCATTAAAGTAGTAGAATGAAGAGGGGGAGAAATAAATGTCTTCCAGAATTACCTACAGATCTCTCTCTCTCTCTCTCTCTCTCTCTCTCTCTCTCTCTCTCTCTCTCTCTCTCTCACACACACACACACACACACACACACACACACACACACACACCTTCAAACAACAAAGAAAATTTTATTTTGAAATGGGCTGGTGAAGGACTGTGGTATCAGAAGGAGTAGTTCTTTATGTTGGCAGTCTCAGTGATTGTTTGTGAGAGTAAGTAGTGATGATAGTGGCAATGAGGCTGAAAAGTTGTATTCCAGGACTGTACTGACATGGATCCCTTGGGCTGAAGGTCTGCTCTACAGGGGTGAGCTTTTCAGTGCCCCAAGGACAATGACAAGCTCAGGTTAGGTTCTGGCAGGTATTAGCAGCAAACAAGAACCAGTCTAGCAGAGAAAGGCATGTGGGTCTGGAATTCCAGTAGGGTGAACAGTGGTGCTGTTCTTCAGGAGACTCACCTTTACATAGCGAGAACCCATCCCATATCTGTGTCAGGGGAGAAACTGTTAAAATCTATGCAGGGTGTCAGGGTGACAAATAAGTGAGCTCAGTGGAGATACTGAAGTAGATGGCTTGTCCTTGGAGTTTGGTCAATATAATAGGGAACAGAAAAATGCAGCGACTTGGTGAATCTAATGTCCACTAGACTCTATCTCTATGGCAGACCCCCTAATTCTAATTTTAAGCCTTCTGACTGGTTAGATGGGTCACTAATATTCTTATCCTGATCAGGATTGTCTCAGATGCTTGGCTGAACCCAGGTGATAGGCCCAGGGGCTGTGTGGAGAAGGGCTGCTAGGAAAAACAGAGTCCACAGGTCCTCCCTACTGGTATGGTAGTCCTGTTGCTACACATGGTTGAGAAGACTTCATTGATAACAAAGTACCCCTTTGGTACTGTCTAAAGGCCTACTGTGTGTCTTCACCCCTTGACTAAACCCTGGAGAAAATACCATAGAAGTTAAGCCATGGTGTTTATTAGTTAATTTGAGATGTTATAACAATTATCATAGCCCTCTTAGTTTAAACAACAAATATTTATTTCTCACAGTTTTAGAGGTTGGAAAGTCCAAGATCGAGGTGCCAGCATGTACAATATCTGGTGAGAGTCTGCTTTCCAGTTCATAGAGAGCAGTCTTTTCGCTGCATCCTCAAACATGGTAGATGAGGTGAGAGCTCTCTTGGGTGTCTTTTACTTACCTTTATGACCTAACCACCTTCCAAATCCACATCTCCAAATACTATTACATTGGAGATTAGGCTTCACAATATAAATTTTGGGAAGACACAAGCACTCTGCTCATAACAGTGCCTTATCTCAAAGAACTTGCTATCTACATCATGGTAATGCAACTGTTCAAGACAAAAGTGAAAGATTGACACTGTTTAAGTTACAAAGGTCAGTGTTGGCTCCTAGGATAATATTAGGATGCCCTCAATAGTATTAGCCTCATAGTATGTTGAGAGCAAGAATGAATTGGACAACACTGAGCAAGGTAGCTATCCACAGTAGACAAGACTCCCAATATGTGGAATGCTCATCTGAGTTACTGGTGGGTATCCTCTAATTGTAGGGTCTGTTCTGAAGGTAGAGGGCTTCATAAATTATGTCAGCATACAGATTAATGTTAGGCATGGCTCCCTCTTTATGAAACTCTAGTTTTAAGTAAGATGATGACTGCAGCCTTAGGAAAAGGCTACATTGTCCCAGCAAGTGAGGGTGATCCTATTGGCTGCCTGGTGTATAGATCCTTGGAAAAGAGTTACATTTATTTCAAACAGTCAGCTAAAGGAGGATGAAGAGGCTGGCTGGCCTTGCTATAGAAGATAGTTGAGAGCTCCAGAGGCAAAAACACCAGAAGTCCTTGACCTTCTAAGTGATTTGGTTTGTAGACATAGATAGATAGAAGACTATTTTGGAACTTCTTGAGTAAGTGGAGCCCTCCTGGTTGGGCTTCCTCGATACTAGGGAGATATGAGGGTAGAAGACTCCCAGCTGGTGGTTAAGACCCTCTGGGAGGCCAGTGTATACATTGGAATAGAATTAAGACCCAAACCAGGAATGAAAATAGTCAGAAAGTAAGACAGACAAAATGCAGCATGGTAACCTTTTCCTTGGCTTGATGTCTGATGACACTTTGATTCTACTCTCTTTTTCCAAGTCTTCTGAGGAATACTGACTTTATGGATTTCCGTTTTGTGTTCCTTGTAAAGTAGGTCATTATTGAACAGCATTTTAACTGAATAAGAAACAGAATTTGGTTCTCCCTTTCATCTCTGATAGACAAATAGGTAAAGAGATGTGGTACATACATTTAATGGACTATTATTCAGCCATAAAAAAGAATGAAATCTTGCCATTTGCGACAATATGGATGAACCTAGAGGGTATTATGCCAAATGAAATAAGTCAGACAGAGAAAGACAAATACCACATGATTTCACTTACATGTGGAATCTAAAAAAACAAATAAATAAATGAACATAACAGAAACAAACTCATAGTTACAGAGAATAAACCAATGGTCACCAGATGGTAGGGGAGTCAGGGGGAAGAGCAAGAAAGGTGAAATAGATTAAGAATTACAAATTGCCAGTTATAAAAATAGTCACAGGGATGTAAAGTTAAAGTACAGCATAGAGAATATGGTCAATAGTATTTTCATAACTATGTAAGGTGCCAGGTGGGTACTAGATTTATCAGGATGATCACTTTATAAGATATATAAATGTCTAATCACTGTGTTGTACACCTGAAACTAATATAATATAATATTGTATGTCAACTATAACAAAAATAAATTTAAAAGAGAAAAAATATTTTGCTAAAAATTATTTTGCCTAACAGACAATATTGGAAGAATAATAGATTATGATTTTATGAATTTTAAGTGCATTTATTTTCAAATACATGAAATAAACAGCAACTAAATTCTCTATAAATGCAATATCTTTAATGATGACTTTGAATGCAATTTAAAGCATATCTTACAGCACATTTAAATTATGTCTCTGCTAGCATTTATTATCTACCCTGTACTCTCTACCCTGCTACCTTGTGAGTCCCTAGAGTCTCAGCATTATGCTTTATTCATTTCTGTGTTCCCTGTAGCATTTAACCTAGCATGGATCTAGACACTCAACAGAAGCTCAATAAATGTTTGTTGAATGAAACTGATCTGGCACTTGGTCAGTATGGATGATGTTCCATGTTGTCTCTCACCAGCTTCTGTAGACAGGACATATGTTGAGAATGGATGACATCAACTCAGCTTTGATGCTGTTTATGGCTGCAATGAACATGAGCAGGTGGGCAGAATGTCAAGTTAAGTCTAAAAATACAGAGAGAACAGTGCTGTATGACTGCCAGTTATCTGGAAATGCTAAGGCATTTAAAGAGATATAATACTGCCTCATAATTGTCACAAGAATTTGAGGTATTGCAGTTAAATTACCTAGCAAATAGCCTAGCTCATTTGCTCAAAAAGTGGTAGCTTATTATCATCATTAATAGATTAATAGTCATAAGCCATCTGCTATAATACTAGAATGTTGGAAAACGATTTGGCCTACAGCAGAGCCAAGAAAATTCTTTCTGAGTAACATCATTCCAGACTTAATAAATAAGTATGTGGCAACCAACTGAACAGACTAAGGACGAAGCCTTCTATCAAGGGTTTCTCCACAAACTCTCACTTTGACTAAGGAAAGCCTACTTGCCCTATGAGATTCACATCTCTAGGTTTCTGAAAAGCCCTTCCCTGCTCTCCTCCCCATGGTGGTCCACAGAAGTCCCCAGCTTTGCACACATGAAGCTGATGTCAAACTGCCATCACTCCTCAGGGCACACTACATCTCCAATCCTTACCAAAGAGAGCCATGAATGCTTAGAGGGGCATTTTACAGACCTATCAGGGGTGAACAGAGAGGACAAGCACATTTAATTTGAAAGGGTGTCTCAAGACATTCTAATATGCCCACGCTACCACTCCATTTTGAGAAATGACACTTTCTTTGCCCTTCCCTCTATTAAAGTTTTAATTTGCATTTATATTAATTATTGTATAACATTATAATAATATATCATATTACCTATTACTTAATATGTATTGATGACTATATAACAATATAGTAATTGTGTTAATTAAATAATAATTTTATTTATTATAGCTTAAAAAATATTTATCTCCTTAGCTAGATTTTAAATTTCCTAAAGGTAAAGAGCATGTCTGACTTATCTTTATCCATAAAGATAAGTTTTAAAAACTTATCTGTAAAGATAAGCATTAAAAACAGTTTTGTACATGATAGTTATTATTCAATATATAAATGCTGCTCTACTTGGAGAAAAAATACTCTAAAGCACTCTATAGTGATAAATATTATTATCATAATGATAATATCTTAAAGGACAGAAAATGGCACAGGAGGATAAAATCTTTGTTCTCACTCTCACAAGTATCACCTCTGCCAATCTTGCTAGTTATTTGCTCTTTCCCCTTATCATATCATCTATTCTGTCTCAAGTATGAAAATAATTTTCTCTTTAGTATAGATAAAAAATTTAACATTTTAGGTTCTTTGAGAACCTAAGAGAGAAAAATATTCATATATGGACATGGATGACTTTGTAGATACACATTATTTACTCTTCCTAAAACACAGTCTCACTGTAGTCTAACTTGATTGGAAACATCCTACAAGGTAATCAATAAGTTTCCCTTTTTTTTTTTTTTTTAACTTAATCTAGTCTCCTGAGGAGAAATATATAGTAAATGAAACTATTCCTGTTTCTAGTCTGAGATAGAGTTATGGGGCCAGGATTATTGTGTTAGCCCATTCTGGGGGCTGTGTAGAAAAATACTATAGACTGGGTGGCTTATACAACAGCAAATTATTTCCACAGTCTAAGATCAAGGCTCCAGCAGACTGGTGTCTAGCGATGGCCTGCTTCCTGGTTCATAGATAGCATCTGCTTGCTGTGTCCTAACATGGTGGGAGGAGCAAGGAAGCTCTCCGGGGTCTCTTATATGAGAGCACTAGTCTCATGAAGGCTCCGCCCTCATGACCTAATCCAGAGGCTTCACTTCCTATTACCATCACACCAGGGGTTACGACTTCAACATATTAATTTGAAGAGACACAAACATTCAGTCTTCTACAACTAGGGTGTGTCAATAGAGCCACCTAGGATGCAAAATTTAAAGCTGCACTTGTTCGCAGGGTTGGGCAAAAGCAAGTGTCATCCATAATTGACAAATGTCCTATCTACAGAAGATAGACAATATGGAGCATTGTCTGGGTGCCAAATCAGGTTAATTTCAAAAAGCATTTACTGAGCTTCAGTTCGCATCTTGGTCTGTGCTAGGTTGGGGACTAGCGCATTTGTCTGACCCCGAGCATGAGTGACTCTTTACACTTAACACAGCCTCTCTCACCTCAGCCTAGTCTCTGTAGAGAAGCACTGGCACTCATCTCTAGGCACTCCTCTCTCCTTTTGGCATCTGTTGCTGGCATTTCTGAGAGATCTGAGGCTCTAGATTTCTCTTTCTGGCCTAAGCGTGTTCTGAATTTCTGTTGCATATTTCCTGGTCCCTTTCCTGGCTCTCCAGGTGAGGAAGGCATAAAGAAAAGGCAAGGAGTGTGGAATCTTCAGAGCTCCTGCTGATTCAATATGCTGGCTTTTCCACTTAATGCTTATATGAAAATAGAAAGTTTCTATATCTCCTTGCATTCATCTGTAAAAAGGGGTATAATAATATTTCCCCCTTAAGATAGTTGCTCAGATTAAATGAGGGGTGTATGTAACATCCTTTCTGTTTACCTCAATATGACCCAGTCTTGGATTTCAGGTTGCCCTTCCCTGCCCTTTGAAGATGGCTGCTTCTTCCTGGTTCTAGAAGTCTTTGGGGGCTCCAGTGCCTGAAAAACCCCGAACTGCTCAAAGATCTAGGAGTAAACAAGACAGAAGACATTGTCCTTGTCCTTGAGGAGTTTGCAGACACTAAAGAAAAGAACAGAAAAGTGAGGGAACATTAATATAATATGAGGCAAGAGAAAAACATCTGGAGTTTCCTGGCATGGCTGGACGGGACATAGGGTGATGAAAAGGCTCAGTGACAGATATAGCTGAAAAAGTGAGATAAGGCCAGATTCCAGCATGCCTTCAAAATCCATGCTGCTGCTTCTACCTAGAAACTCATTTTTCCCTTTCTTGGATAACTAAATTCTACATAGTATTCACCCATTTCTGTAGATGTCATTCTGTTCAGGGCATCTTCCTGATCCTGAGTTAGAGCCTCTCATAGATTCACACGTGCACGGACTTCTTCCTCACAGCATGACTCACCCACTTGTAAATGCTTCTTTGATTGTCTTTCTTAATACACTGTGAACAACAGGAAGGCAGGAACTAAATCTGCCTAATCTAATGCCTCACACAGTGTCTACTAAATAACAGAGGCTCTATCAATACTTTCTCAGTTAATGAATAATCAAGTGAATTAAAGTGAAACCACTGGTAAGCAGTTTTGACTTTATTCTGTAGACACTGCAGAAACAGCTAAACAATTCTGATTCATAAAGCTATGATTAGAAAGATCTCTCTGGAAGGACTGTGCAAGATATAGTTTGGAATGAGGACAGGGTTATTACTGGCTTCGAGTGACAATAAATGCTAACATTAAAAGGCAGTGTGTTTCTCTTTATGAATGGGTGTGGATACCTATTTTGTAGCCCAAAACTGAATACTAATTTCATTAAAAATAAGAGAAGGAAAGGAATAAATCATATCACACAATCCTTATTATTGCACTTCTCTTGTGAAGGATAATCATTCACTATTTTAAGTTTGCATAGGCTAAGACTGTGCCTTCTGTGAAATCCTTACAGGATGTTAAATAAACAAAATTATGAGTATAAAGAAACTCTAGGAAGATACAGAATAAACTAGCAAATGTGGGTGCCCATGGCAGGAAGATTTAAAAAACTGATTCTGTAGAATAAGAGTGCTCCTCAAATATGTCTTCTCAATGCTGTTTCAGTTTTTTGAACTATTTTACTATATTACTTATTTGCAAAGCAAATAAAAAAAGATAAAAGAAAAATGAACATAAGTTCCAGTCATATTTTTATTATTTCACTATGCTTTCATAAGAGGTTAAGCAGGATTCTAATTAATGAATGGACTAATTGTTCTTGTTTATCAAGCACAAGGTACAGTTTTCCACAGAGGCATATACCAAACCCTACATCATTATCATCATCATCATCATCATCCAAATTATCCTTTATAATGACTGTCCAAAATGAAATCACGTACAAATACTTTATCTAAAATAACTCCCTGCAGTGTCTCTCTCACACGCATACAGTTTGAAATGGGCTTTGAGTCTTGTAGTGCAAGTCAAATGCATACTCTCTCCCAAGAGACCAGGACAGAACCAAAAGGACATGATGCTGATGAGGATGGCCCAATCTGCACAGACTGCTTTTGTTGTTGAAAATTGAAGGAGGGAACGAAGAGGCCAGAGGCTGGTGGACAATGTCAGGTCTTAAGAACTGAAAAGTGGAAGAGAAATGTGCCACTATAGCAGTTGACCCTAGGGGGACCAAGATCCTTACTAGAAAATTAGATTTCTGTAGCCAATTTCCCCTTTTATGGTTTTTCCAAGGGAAGTCTGGTTATAATGACCTTTGAAGAGAGGCTTCATGAAGGAAAGCAATCATGTTACAAAGTGCAAAAGAGCAAGGCAGTATTGAGGGGGCATTTCCATTCCTAAAGTTGACTTACTTTGACTTTCCTACTTGTTTGAATCTGGTGCTGCCACTTGTCTCTAGAAATGAAGAATCTCAAAGCCTTGGACTAACCTCATCACAACCTCTTCCATCTCCTCCTACTTCAGAGACTTATCAGATCAGCTGCCTTAGACTGTGGCAGCTCCAGGGGACATGGGGTGAAAAGAGGCATGGATCAAACAAGGAGTAGTCTGAGTATATCACTGAATATATCAGTGAATTGACTTATTTGACTATGTACTATTTTTCCTGAAGGCAGGATGGCACCAGAGTCTCCCCATGTACATGGTTGGAGTAAGGGTAAATCACAAACAGTGCTTACTGTTTATAATAACTGCTTGTGAAATATGAAACTAACTAATTCATAAGCTAATTCACCTTAGAAAGGTCTAGGATCCAAAATTCAGGACTTAGATGCTTATTTGACTTATTTGACTATGTACTATTTTTGTTTACTAACTATGAAAATCTTTTTTTTTTAAATCTGGAAGACACTAATAGGTGGTAAAGAATTAAAAGTGTGGCTAGGAAAAAAACTGTTTAATCACACCCTCTCAACATTTAGTTTATAAGAAATAGCTATTTGTCATGGGAATGTAAAGTACAACATACGGAATAGAGTCAATAATATTATAATAACTATGTATGTATCAGAAGGGTACTAGACTTCTCAGAGTGATCATTTCATAAGTTATAAAAATATCTAATCACTATGTTGTACAACTGAAATTAATATAATAATGTATGTCAACTTTAATTGAAAAATAAATTTAAAAAAGAAATAGCTATTTGTATTTCTGCTTGAGATTTATATCATTTTATTCATTCAATTATTTAGTCAGTCTTAATTAACAATTATTTGGATACCTACTATGAACCAAACTCTATGCTAGGTGCTGGGAATGTAATGGTGAATGTGCCAAGAATGAAAAGAACAGGGCACGTTCAGAGTGTTTAACAAGGGTGCCAACCTCATTTGGGGATCAGAAAGAATTCCCTGAGGAAAGCTGATTTAAATTGAGACTTGAAAGATAAATAGAAGTTATTCAGACAAAAAGTGGACCAGGAAAAGGCATCTAGGTAGTGGGTGCAGCATGTTCCAAGATCTGAGACAGGAAAGAGTTTGGAGAATAAAGAACAGAGAGAAAGCCAGTGTCTCCAGAGCCCAAGAGACACAAGAAGTGGGCGGTGTGCAGGGCAGGGGCAAAGCCATGCAAGAACTTGGGTACCATTTAGACTTTATCCAAAAATCAGCGGAAGCCACTAAACAGTTTTGCAAACACCCAATAGTAAAGGATTTTCACCTAAATCTCCAGTCTTAAAAACTTACTGGCAGAGAAGGTAAGTGGAGAGAGTTGCAAAAAGTCGACTTTGGATTTTCTTCTTTCTTCTCAGGAATTTATACCTTATGCACAACTCAGTTCATAACGCCTTGTTAGTCTCAGGATCACTGAAAATAATTACTCAAAATATATCAGTGAATTGAGGTAAAATAGATCTAAGTGTTTTTGTTCATGTTATTAAGTTTCCAGAATGTACTGGAAAGAGCTGGTAGATAAGCAAATGAATGCAATGACTTTCTTTTAGTTCTCCTGGACAAAAGAGCATATATTCAGTGAGAATATTGCTAATAAACAGACTAAATATCTTGAAAACATGGCATTTCCCTTTGTGTCTCTGTCTGTCTCTGTCTCTCTGTTTCTCTCTGGCTTCCTGTATCTGTTAACAATGCTGTAAAATAAGAGAATTTATTCAGTAACTTGAATATTCTAGACATTATTTCCAAACACGAAGTTCTCTGTTTACACAGCTAATTTATTCCAGATTCCAAACCTCCCCTCAGTGTAAATGTTCTGCTTTCTCAGCTTCTCCAACCAAACAAATTCCACCTAGCCAGAAAGGGCTTATTTAAGGCATTTCTCCTTCCTCAGGCTTCAGACTAAGGCTAGATTCTTGCTTTTCCTAAACTCAGATAGATGTTATTGTTCAATCACTCATTTAGCCCTGAACATACTGATTGCATATTTTGAAATATTTTCTTGTGCATATTGTTTACTCAGACACTATAGCTAAGAGAGAGAGAAGAGTCTGACACCTCTTGAGAATTCCATTCACAATAAATTATAGGTGTCCAAAAATATCTGTTCCTTACCTAATAAAAGTGTAAATAAAGTTGCGTCAGTTTCATTCAGCTCATAGAATAAAACTGGACTATAAGCTGAGATATTTCCCTCCAGGTTAAAAAAAGTATGTACTTTTTCTTAAGCAATATCAAACAAACTCAAAAAGATTCTGAAGTCTTTAGTTAGAAAAAAATTATAAAGATTTATTCAAGAAATTTAGGGTTTGCAAACCAGAAACACAGCTAAGCAACAACCCAGAAGTGTTCCAAAAAAAGAGAAAAGATAAGAGTTCTTAAAGTAAAAAGCGTATTCTTGAGAATAATCAGTCCCGCATTCTTAGCCCTGGGATTGGTCCAAGATGGTTATCAGTCAGATGTTGGGCAGTCTGGATCATGGATGCCAGGTGGTCTGGAGAATGGGTACCAGGAGGTCTGGTGAACGGGTACCAGGAGGTCTGGTCACATCAGGTAGTCTGAATAGGTGAGTCCTTCAGGGGGGTAATGAATGGGTTATCTGAAGGTCTGACATATAGCCAGGCATTGACACAGGACTGGAAAGTTCAAAAGTTAAAGTTCCCATGCTAGTTAAAACAAAAATAGAATTGTTTCCACATACCTCAATCCTACTCAATTTTAGTAATTTAGCAACTATAGTCACTCCATGTTATTTCTTCACTTTAGTCCTCAGACAAAACATGACAGTGAAAAGCAAAAGATTTCAGAGGATTTTTGTGAGTAGTAAATGGGTTAAAACTGACAGTATTTGGCAGCTATCTCCTTTTTATCACATTACTGTTATAATTGGCAAACAATAAGCTTTACATGTTTAAAATATACAATTAAAAATATATAGATAGTTATAGATATATAGATACACATGTACTTATTTAGGATCAATTTGCCCTTTTTTTCCTACTATCTTAAGACAGAAAGTAAAGTAAGGTCATTGATTTATAACTTCTCTTCTAATATAGTTTTTAATTTTATAAATTTCCTACTAATTACTTATATCTCCAGAAAACCAAATACATAATCAATAAACTGAACATCATATTCATCACTACCAAATGACTATAAAGGGAAGCAGAATTTGCCACCCTAAAATATGCCTCTCTGGCATAAAGATTATTTTGAGCTGGTTATTTTTTAAAAACTACAGACACAAGAGAAGCTCTGAAAACTGAGTAAAAGTTATCCTTTTGTAACAGACATTTACATTTATAAATAAAATCTCCATTTGTAAGGCTGTCATCCTCTCTGTATGGGAAAGAAGAGGATGACCAATCTCTAGAAACTCTTATCAATGAAGAAGTCACCTAATTAAATTTGCATAATGGCCTTACCTTTATTTACTATGCTTTTCCTGATAATCTCCTATAGGCTGTTCTCATACCCCCAACATCTTTTGTCTTTAGCTGGAAGTGGTATTTAAGTTGGTGGCTTGGGCCACTTCAGGGACTTACTTAGTTTTCCTGGGTCTCTCCAAGGTATACAGGAAGAATACATGTTATTAAACTTCTGTTTTTCTCCTATTAATCTGTCTTTTATTATATGGGAGTCTCAGCCAAGAACCTAGAAGAGTAGAGAGAAAATAATTTTTCCTCACCAAAATGTAATAACATTGATCATCTTTTTTTATGGGCTTATTTGACATCTGTATATCTTCTTTGAGGTTATTATCTATTAAATAATTTGTCCATTTCAAAAAATTCATTGTTTATTTTTTTCATTATTGAGTTTTCAGAATTCTGGATACAAGTCCTTTCTTTATTGGTGTAAGATTTCCATAGTTCTGTGATCCATTTGAGTTAATTTTTATATTCGCCATACCTTGTTTTATTATATTTCACTTCATTGTATTTCACAGATATTGCTTTCTTTCTTTCTTTCTTTCTTTCTTTTTCTTTCTTTTTTTTTTTTTATAAATTAAAGGTAAAACCCTCCACCAGCAAAAAGATTAAGACTCACTGAAGGCTCAGATGATCAGATGATGGTTAGCAATTTTTAGCAATAAAGTATTTTTAAATTAAGGTATGTACATTTTTTGACATAATGTTATTGCATATTTATAGACTATAGTATAGTGTAACTGAGAAACAAAAATTTGTGACTGGCCTTATTGCTATATTCACCTAATTGCAGTGGTCTGGAACTGAACCTGCAGTATTTCCAAGGTATATCTGTTTATTATACTAACAATAATCAAAAGAGATTGAGATTGCTTATATTATTTTTAGATGAAGTATAATTACTATGTTTATTTGTTAAATTATTGTTCATTCTGTTTCCTCTGGTTTAGCTTATTTATTTTGTTAAATTTCTGTCACAGAACTGTCACTCCTCATGCATCTCACCATTTTTACTTCTGAGCTCATCTTTTATTCCCTTAGGACTACCAACTATTTTGAAAATAATATCTACCTAGAATAGATGCTAAAAACTACTAAACATGAATGGCAGAAAATAAAGAAGTCTTAAATATAATCATGTTTATAGATTAGAAGATTCAATGTCAATTCTCTACACAGTGATCTATAGAGTCAAGGCAATCCCAATCACAATCTCAGTAGGACTTTCTTTATAAATCAATAGCTTATTTTAAAATTCATATGGAAATGCAAAGGACAAAAAATAGCCAAACAAGTTTGAGGACTTAAACTACCTGACTCAAGACATTATAAGGCTTACAGTAATCAAAACTAATATTGGCATCAAGATAGTCAAATAGATAAATGGAGAATTAATAATTTGGTATATGTATGCAAAAAATATTTTTGACCCATTATTGTACCATATAAAGGCATACTGGGTTTGGTTCCAGACAGCTGCAATAAAGTAAATATCACAAGTAAGAGAGTCTCATGAACTTTTTGGTTTCCCAGTGCATATAAAAGTTATGTTACACTATACTATGATTTATTAAGTGTGCAATAGCGTTATGTCTAAAAAAGAAGAGTGTACATACCTTGATTTAAAAAAATACTTTATTGCTAAAATATGCTAACTATCATCTGAGCCTTCAGTGAGTCTTAATATTTTTTTCTGAAGGAAGGTCTTGCTTGATGGCTGCTGACTGATCAGGGAGGTGGTTGGTTGTGCTAATTTCTTACAATGAGACAATATTGAAGTTTGCTGCATCAATTGACTCTCCCTTTCACAAACAATTTTTCAAAGATCACTGATCACAGATCACCATAACAAATATAATGATAATAACAAAGTTGAAATATTATGAAAATCGCCAAAATGTGACACAGAGACATGACGTGAGCAAAAGTTGTTGAAAATTCTAGCATTCCAAGAGTACAAATCTAATTTTGCAAGTACTTAGAAAGCCTCTGCTTGCATGTCATTTGCTCAAGTTTCATTGACTAGTCATAGTGCATAACCCAGAGTCAGTGTGGGTGGGAACTGCACGAAGGCAGGCAGGTGTCTTTATTGGGGCTACCACAGTAACATTATAACCATAAAGACTTTCTAGTGAACAGAGTTGTGCTCCTTCTAATTTATTTATTTTTAATGATTTTTCTTGTATTTCTCTTTCTTCTTTGAATTCTAGTCACATTATTTCTGAGTTTTCCAATTCCATTTACGTTGCTCTCTCATGTCCTTTATCATCTTCTTGATGTCCTTTAATTAATTTTAAAAATAGATTACAGCTTTGATCTATTTTGTGGACACTTTCTGGCATGCTTTTGCTGTTTGTAGAAATGCTATTCTTTTTTGTTCTTATAATAATTTTATATAAAATTTAGCTTTGATATTTTTCTTTTGCCCATTTTTATGTGAGGTTATTTTATGTGGTTTACACGATATTAAGTTTTTTCTTTTAGAGAAAAAAATACTTAGAAGGAGGCAAAGTTAACAGAGTTCTTTTTCTGTTTTTCTTTTTTTTTTTTCTGCATAGTTTTAAAGCATTTGTGACAACACCAAATGCTGACAAGGATGTAGAGAAATTACCACACTGATACATTGCTGGTGAGAATATAATCTGGGTAATGTCTTGGCAGATTTTTAACTAAGTAAAAATGCAACTATAATACAATTCAGTAATTCCATTCCAGAGTATTGATCCCAGAGAAAAAATGAATTACGTTCACATAGAAACCTGTACATGAACATTTATAGTAGCTTTATTTATAGTAGCTGAAAACAGCTCAAGTAAGTGGTTAAAAAACTGTAGTACACCCAACCATGAAATACTACTCACTAATAAAAAAGACAGACCTATTCACACAAGTAACAACCTGGATGAATTATTCTAAAAGGACTACGCTGAGTGAAAAAAGACAATTATTATTCTATAATAATTCTGCAAGGAATTATGCTGAGTGAAAAAAGCCAATCATATAAAGTAACCTACTGTATGATTCCATTTATATAATGATCTTAAAATGGCAAAATTACAGAGAGAGAACAGATCAGTGCCTGCAAGAAGGGAGGAGGGGTAAAGAGAAGGAGGTAGGCAGTTATAAAAAAGCAACGTGAAAAATCCTTATGGTTTTGAAACTGTTCAGTATCCTTGGCTGTGGTGATGGATACACTTACACCTGTGATAAAATTGTATAAAACTAAATATGCACATGCACAAATGAGTATAAGTAAAACTTGGAAAATCTAAATTAGGTTGGTGGAGTGTATCAATGTTAAAATCTTGGTTCTGATATTATATTTTTGTAACATGCTACTATTGGGGGAAATGGAGTATAGTATACACAGAATTTTTCTGTGTTATTTCTTAAAACTGCACATGAATCTACAATTATTACAATAAAAATTTCAATTAAAAATCCAAATTTGGCTGTTTATTTCTAAGATTTTCTGGCTTTGTTCTTCTCCCCCACTTTTCTTTAAATGTTCCTTTTCTCTTGTTTCTATAAATCTGCTCACATTTGATTCAATGCTCAGGAGTTTTCCCTCACTGAGGTCTTATTTTGGAAGATAGATTTGCTATTCTGTTTCAAAAATTCATAGGACCAGAATGCTCCAACACTGCAGACCTTACCATGAACTCCTTACCTGTTCTACTGATGAGGGCAATGTCTCTGCCTGGTTCAGTT
Source organism: Macroglossus sobrinus (assembly GCA_004027375.1). Classification (NCBI taxonomy): domain Eukaryota; kingdom Metazoa; phylum Chordata; class Mammalia; order Chiroptera; family Pteropodidae; genus Macroglossus; species Macroglossus sobrinus. The sequence continues at coordinate 41,244 of PVKZ01002061.1, forward strand.
GCTCTTCTCAAATTCACCAGCCACCCTTGCCAGTGAACAGTATTGGTTATTGCCCTCCTATTCCAGAGTTCTTGAGTTTCCCCATTACTTTCTATTATTATTATTATTATTATTATTATTATTATTATTATTATTATTATACACAGATGCCAATACCATGTTGGTCTCATGAGTTCTGGTAGTTTGTCTCTCTATTCACTTGCTTTTTGGGTGATTTAAGTAGGATACTTTTTAACATACTACTATTGTAAATATTGCTCATAAATTTTTGATTTTGCTATTTGCTCTATGTTTTGTGGATATTTTGGAATATTAAAAAAGTATGTTTCCACCACTGATGCTATCTTTCCAAAACTCCCAAAGATAATCCGGCCTCTTGTTTTAAAATGTGTGGATATACTATCTTCCTTGACTATGTTGCTCACTACAAAGCGTGTAATTGGATGACACTTTTCACATCTTACTGTTAAAGAACGTAAAAGGAATATTTAAAACATTTTCTGATGTATTTACTATTGCAGAGCTGCCTTTCTGCTATTAATTTTAAGCTGTAAGGTAATTGCTCTCGAAGGAAGGTGAATTCTACTGTGGGTGGAGGGATATAAAGAAAAGATCTTTCCTCCCACCTTTCTTAGTTCTCCTGGCTGGGTTAATAATCAAATTAACATGAACACATTTACAGGAGAAAATGTCCAGAATTAATTGTGGATGTACATATGGGGGTCCCTAAGAATATGAAACCCAAAGATTCATTGGGCAGTAGCCATATATGTCATTCTGGAGCTAAGGAGAAAGGGAAGATTGTGGTTTGTGACTTCAAAGGGCAAGAATGCCATTCACATGGAGATGGAAAAGCAAATGTTTGGTAAATAAACATTCGCTGGGCCATTTTAACAATGGGACACAGAGAGGACTTTGAACTAAGGGGGACTTGATAGGTTCTTCTCTGTAAATAATGTCTGGGGCGATCACTTCCTTCCTGGAGAAGATTCTCTATCTTAACACCTTTTAGGAAATTAGGGGGAAGGTCAATGGTTTTTCCTAATTCTATTGTTTCTTAAAAATAATCAGCTTAATATAATATTCCCCAAAGCTTCCCTTCACTGCTTATAATGAAGTCCACAAGGTAAAAAAGAAGCAGGTAGGGTTAATCACTCCAGGTCAAAAAGGAGAAGTAAAATCCCCTTTAAAGAGAAAAAATAATAATTGAAAGAGACTGAGTCCCCCACCTCCATCCCACTCTTGGCCTGGGCCTTGATCTGGGGTGGTGGAGAGGGGCACAAGAAATTCAGAATGAAGTCCAGATTGGTTAAGACAGAAGTCAAAAACAAAGAAACTTGTGTCCCAATTCCTGTTAGGAACTCTGGGAGAAGACCATGCAGGTTGCACTTGTATGAACATAAGATGTCTATTAGAACAGTGTTGGGGAGGAAAGCTTTTCCTCTACACTCTTAGGTTTAGTAGCAGAGGGCCTGTGAATTAAATTAATAAGAGATAATTAACAGGAAAAATGGCACACAATTTTTATTAATATTTAAGTGTATGGGAGTTCACAGAAAAAAAGTAAAACACAAAGAAGCAATTAGACTAGGGGATTTACATACCCTTTTAACAAAGGAAAGAAGGTTTGGTCTTGGAAGAATGATAACCTGGGAGAAAGTGACTAAAAAATATATAGAGGAACTAATGGAAGATAAAGGCTATTTTAGCAAGATCTGTTTATGCAAACTCATCTTGGTATCAACTCTCCATCTTTGATGAGAGGTCACTCTTCTCTCCCTGGCATGGGGGAGTAGGGTATCTTCCTCAATAGGAAACTTACACTGCTACTGAACTAAATGGGGTCTGCCCACCTGATGCTTGGCAAAACCAAACACTAAACAAAAGGTTTGCAATGGAGAAATTTAAGCCATTTATTTTGCAAGGTGCCAAGCAAGGAGAATAGGAAGCTATTGCTTAAAACATGAACTCACCGATTGGCTTTTAATCCAGGGTTTTTAAGGCAAAGATTGAGGGTTAGGCGTAAGGGGGAACAGGTTGGTATGATGGAGTGCTGGCTGTGCAGGTTTTGATTGGAGAGCATCAGATCTTCACAATGGAACCTTTGCTTCTGAAAGGGTTCCGGTGTTCAAGTTCTGGTCATGTCTGGGTCCTTCGGTTCCACGAAGGAGGCAAAACTTTGGTTCCGGGTGCAGCTGGAGCTCCAAGTTCTCTCCCCACGCATGCTTCAGCTGCACAACTTGTGGTTTTGGTTTGTTGGCTCTGAAAGGCAACTCAGTATCTTGTTAGAAACAAGAGAGGACCATTTTACACTGGTTCTGCAGTTGCAATACTCTACTTTTAGGTGGGTCAGGGAGGGCAGAGAATTCCTCCTGCATCTATTGCCTTCAGCTCAAAATAATCCTTATGCCAAAATGACATATTTTGGGGAGGCATATTTTGATTTCCAATAGACAAAGTAGTGCGGTCCCTTGATCAAAGAAAGGGCCAGAACTGTTACTGGAGAGTGGGAATCCTCTCCCAGAGCGTCCTCCAGGTTTTTGATGTCTTGAACGAAGAATTGAGCAAGACACTGAAATACAGCAGAAAAGAAAAGCTTTATTAGAAGGGAAAGTACACTTCCAGACATGGAAACGGGCCTGAGCAAGGGAAGTGTGGCTCAAAAGGCCTGGTAACAAAGCCTTTGGAGTTTTCATCCCTATTTGCTGTGGGTGGTTACTTTTCTTAGAGGGGTGGGTTTCCTTGATTGACAACTAAGATTGACAGGACTCAGTGACTCATCATTTGCTTTCTGCGCATGTTCGTTCCCAGAATTCAGTCTGTTATAATGGTATTAATGAACTTCTGAGCATATGCATCATATTATAATGATGGTATAATGAGGATCAGGTGAATTGAAGATTGCTGGGGGTTTGCATTGTGCAGGTGCGAGTTATTGGCTTAAACTGGTAGCCTAGTTCTCTGCTCACTTGTTTCTTTCTATGAGTTACTTTTCGTCCAAAAATGCCTTCTGGCTTGCTTAATTGTGGGTGGATTAGGGTGAACCCCTTCTAGGATAGGATGACCTCAGTGTCTTTGCAGTCAGACCTGAAACCCTCTATCTAACTTGTCTGCCTAACCCTTATCTAAGAGCCACGAACCCCCTTATTATTAGTGTGGATATTGAGGGACAGGAGGTCTCTTCTTTCATATCTGCTTCATGCTGATAATGGTTGAAGTTCCTGTTTACTGGGGTTTCATGGAGCTCTTTCTTTTTCTGACTGCTGAAGTGCCACCTCAGTCCCTAGACAAGGGAAAAAAGATACAAAATTGTTATTTAAATCATATATCTATTAATTTCTATTATTGATTTGCCTATTAAATGAGTAGAAGGAAGCAGGCTTGGTTAATATATTTCTTAAAGAGTAAAAAAGGCCTTTGGCCTAAAGTTCCCTCCCCTCTCAGACTTTAAGGGCCCTGTCTAGCCTAACGCTATTTCTGCTAACAAGGGACAGATGACCCTTATCAATAGCCAGAGGATCTGAGTCACCAGCTTGCGGTAATTATCAGGATTTGAGGGAGAGGGTCTTTTTCCCAAAGAAAGGAGGTTTACTGAAAAGATTAAGGACTCTGCAAGAGATGTCCTGTTTTTATTTCCTACTAAAAGATTAAGAATTTTACAAGTGATGTCCCATATCAGAACTTCTACATCTCCTGTAGTTATACAGTTGTATAGACGGTATTCAAAATTCCGCAGGCCTCAGGTTGAATACACAGAAGATAACTAAGAGTTAAGAGATTCTGTATTTAACTTGGGTTCTCCACAGAGAGATGACCCTTAGCAGAAGCTTAGGGATGACAACGTAGGCCAAGAACTGACTAAAAGACACAGCTGAGACCCAGAAGACAGCAGCACCTTGGAGATCCGAGGCGAGGCTGAGTCCCCAAAGGGGGACTGAGCCATGACTGATGAGGGAGAGATCCTGAATTATACCATCCCTGGACATTCTTCAGCAGTAAATGCAGTGAGATGGGTGGGGGTGCAGTGTCTAGTGATGTAAATAAATTGATGTAAATTAAGAATTTTACAAGTGATGTAAATAAAGTATTGGAAGGAAAACTCTTCCGAGTTGAGTACAGTAGTGGGGGCCTGCAAATTAACTGACAATAGCCAGATTGACAAAAGAAAAGATGACATTTATTTATGTATACAGGGAGCAGCAGTAGTACTCAGCGATGAGTAAGACACCGAATAGCCAGAGATGAAAGGTTTATAGACGAAACTTAACCAGGGGGTGAGGGTTGCCTTAGGGCTTTAACATGATGGTATGGAAGGTTCTGTTGAGGTTTTTGATACTTGTGAATATAAACAGCCTGTTTCCATGGGAGGTGAACTCTGCAGGAAATTCCTTTGGAGAGGGATCAATGGCCGCTGTATTTTCTAGTGGTTCTGCTATAGCCAAATAAGGAACATTCAAACAAGGTTTCTTTCTGCATCGTCCTTAGCTTGTTAAAGAACAAAGTTCAACAGAGTAAATTTGAAGATCTAATTGGCTTTATTAAGCGACTCATGAATTGGACAGCATCTTATCTATCAACTAGAAGGGTGCTCTGAGGGGGCTGCACGACTGGAAAGTTTTCACAGGAAGAAGTGTGGGTCAAGGGAACTTTTAGCAGAAGAAAGAATAACTTTTCACCTGGGACATCATTTTGGGGGTAGGGGAAGGGAACTGGCAAGGGTTTTGGCATGCAGACTGCCTCTTCTTTCTTTGAGGTGGAGGGAGAGAGCCCACCTGACAGATGACCTCTGTTGGTATTAACCAGAAAATTCCAGACTGGTTGATTAAAATTACACTTCGAGGAAAGGTTGAAACTGTGATTATTAGATTAGGTATTAAATGTAGGTTTGGTATCATGGCACAAGTGATGCTATTTTGGGCTTGTGATTTTTCTCTTTAAGAAACTCAAATGTTTTCACTTTAAAATAATCTTTATATTGACTCTGGGTGTCTGAATGAATTTTCACAAAGGTCAGTAGCAACCATCACGGAAAGCCAACACACAAGCCAGCCACCCCGCTAGGGCCACCAATTTCATGAAGATGAGCACTTATACTGGGAAGGAGTGGGAAGAAGCTTTGAGGAAGTTAGAATGGAATTGACTGGATTGGCATTAACTGGCAAATTAACATTTGTGTTTTTCCCATCTTTGGTAAAAGAGGAGCTTCAGAACAAGTAAGCAACCATGGAAAATAAAAGGATTTGTGCTTCTTGTTGTGCAGCGTATGTCAATTCCTGTGGGTATTTTCTATCCTCCCCTATATCACAGATTCTCTGGATTTGGTGAGGAACATGGGCGCCTCCTAAGGGCATGGAACTGAACACAAAGAGGATCCGTCCCTCCTGGCACACATTGAACATGGAGAAATTAGAATTGTTTTATTGCTTGTGCCATGAAGGTAGAACAAGAAAGTTAGTGCTCAAAAGCCCGAACTCCCCTATGGCTTCCAATCGGAGTTTTAAGGGTTTAGGGAGAACAGGTATGTGGGAGCGCTGGTAGGGCAAGTTTTAATTGGATGACCTTGGAACTTGGCCCTTTACGATAAGGAGTTTCCTCACAGGACCCTTCCTGGACAGCGGACCCTTGCTTCTGAGACGGTTCTGGTGTGCAAGTTCTGGTTATGCCCCAATCCTTCGGTTCCATGGGGAGCAACGAAACTTTGGTTCCAAGTGCAGCTTGAGGAGAGGGGGGTCACATGCGCGGCACTGTCTCTGTAAGATGACGCAAGGGTTGTATTAATCACCAATCTGCTTTAAGGGAACAGAACCAGTTTTAAGCGGGTCAATGCGATTCGTGTGCTATTTCAGTGATTCTTCTAAAATACTCTCAAAGGCGCAGTGTCTCCCAATCTGAGGCCGGTGAAGCCTTCCTGTGTGTGTGTGTGTTGCAGAGGTGCCAAGAACCACGGAAAGAGAGGAGAGGAGAGGAAGGGAGAGGAGCGGGTAGAGATAGGGAGAGGAGGAGAGTGGAGAAAAGAGACAGAGAGGAGACAGGGAGAAGAGAGACAGGATGAGGGGCAAAAGGGAAAGAGAAGGCGGGAGAGTTTGGGAACTGGTGCTAGATGATTTCCTGAACAATTAAAAGTATCCGGAACAATTTAAAAATTGCTAGAGTATATCTTGGTTAGTTAATTTGTGTGTGATTGTATCTAAGTAGAATTACTAATAGAAAGCAGCAGCTGACAGTGTTGTTTTGTCATCCTGGGAACTTGAGACCCTGAAACCCAAACGTTAGCCTATGCATAATGCTTCTGAATCTCAATATTCCCCAGGTAGATCCAGGCCAGACCCGCCCCTCCCCACTTTCCTCTTCCGAACAACATCCAAGGTTGTGCTAAAGCACCAGAGTTCCTAGTGCACCACTGGAAACTGCTACAATTACGTGTTTGAGGAAAAATAGACATGACCATGGTCAGAAAAACCAGCTATTCCTTGACCTAAGAAACAAACATAAATTAAAAAGGATTCTCTAAGGTTCGTGACAGGAAAAGATTGTGGTGCTGCTTTAACTTTTACATTGGCTTTTTCTCTTGAAAACATATCAAGTCACTGATTGTTGATTAGGCATGAATAATAGCGTTACAACAGTAAAATTTCAAGTTGTGGGGGGCTTGGAAGGGGAAAGTTACTTTCGGGCAAATTCCTTCTCATAATCCCTGACTGTGATTTGCTTGTGACTACAGCTGGCCCTTAAGGCAACATGTGGGTTTGGCGTTGGGAAGTTCCCTGTAGAATTATCTAGTTGTGTGTGTGTGTGTGTGTGTGTGTGTGTGTGTGTGTGTGTGTGTGTGTGTGTGTGTGTGTGTGTGTGTGTGTTTTCCACACAAAAGTGTAAAGAAACAAAAGGCCCCACCCAAATCAATAACCGATATCAGCTGAAGCCTCTACAAAGACAGTTGTTCTCAAACTTTACTGCGTATTAGAATCAACTGGGGAGATTTGACAAATGCAGTTGCCCAGCTACACCCTATATAAAGGAAATCAAAATCTCTAAGAATGGGACCCAGGTACTTGTATTTTAAAAAATGCCCCCAGGTGTTCCTCTGGCGACAGACTCTCCTGTCCAGGTCACTGGAGAGTCAAACACATAGAGTGGACCCGCACTGACCATGTTGTCCCAGTGGCACTGTCTTTGCAGCCATTGCGTCTTCGCAGATGCAGTCCCGTCTCTGAAAAATGCAGCCTCCTTGGCCTAGGGGTCTTGCAGGCAACAAGGGTCTTTCAACTGGGCAGCCAAGTCTTGCTCCTCTACCATCTCTTCCTAAATATGGAGGAAAAATTCTCATAAGCTGATCCCTGAGAAATTCTTCCAGTTCAGTTATCCTAAAATTTGTGTAACAGGACCCTATGTGCTGGGAACTGGGCTTATCTTATATTTTCTATCCAAAGACATATATATGATTACCCCAGAGCTTACCTTTGCCATATCGGCAACAGGATTGCTTGTCTATATAATTAAAAAATATGGTGCCTCTTTTGGGGAATTTGCTGATAAACTCAATGAGCAAAACATTGCCCACGTGGAAGACGTGAAATAGGCTTCCATCAAATACACCCAGGATACAGTTGATCTGGAGGAGTTGCAGCAAGCACTGGTTCAAAAGCAATGTTACCTTTCTGATGGCCAGAGGAAGAACACTACTGTGGCTTTGGAGGTTACTTACCGGGAACAGCTGCATGGCATATACAAAGAGGTAAAGAATCGCCTGGACTATCATGTCTCTGTGTAAAGTATGATGAGTCAAAAGGAACAAGAGCACATGGTAAACTGGGTGGTGAAGCACGTGGTGCAGAGCATCTCTGCACAGTAGGAAAGGAGACAATTGCCAAGTGCATTACGGATCTAAAGGTGCTCGCAAAGAAGGCCCAAGCACAGCCAGTTCTATAAATGCATCTATCTTGCTGGAGACAGCTAAACACAGTTGACTGGCTAAATGGAAACAAGTCTATGTGACAAAATCTTTCTGTATTGTGGTCTACTGAAGTTATAGTTTACCCTATTTAACAATGAAAAGCTTGAGTTTTATATATAGAGAGAATTAAAACAATCTATTGGCCAGTGGGCAGGAATGCTCCCAGGAGATTCCTATGTGCAGCCAAGTCTGAGAACCGTTATCTAAGAGGGGCTCCAGGAATGATGATGTTGAACCAAACACATGGGCTCCTGGTGGAATTAGGAATGGAATGGGGGCCTGCAGAGAGAAACCACAGTGAGGGGGCCAGGACCTTCAGCACAGACTCATTATTTATGACTGGTAGACAAACACCTCCTTCTCTAGCTACAGGGGCAGTTGGGGAAGTCAAAGATCTCTATCTAATTTTCTAGGCTGTTTTGAGTCATTCAGACAATCAACAGTTACTCAATCCAAGTGTGGAGGGATTATAGCCACAGGATGCCGACTGTTTTTGTTTTGCTGAATGCAAAGATAGGAATTGCAACTTGACCTCTTCAGGGAGTAGATAAATTGGTCAAAGAGGGGCTGCACAGATCTTAACTGACACCACAAGAGCTCACTTGACGAGTGACAGTCAGGGTTATATGAGGTTAGAGAAGTGACTGGAGACCTCGTTGACAGCTTCCTGGAAAAGGGCCTGAGTGAGGTGGCCATCCTTCAGTGAAGGAAGGGGGTTTCTGGACCCTGGACTGATGGGTGGAGGATATAATGCAGATTATTTCAACAAACTTTTAGGGAGAACCTCATATGTGCTAGGCATTGTTCTCGGGCCTGAGGACTCAAAGTAAATAAAACAGATACACCTTCTCTTTGCCTTCAGGGACCTTAGAATCTGAGGTCTAAGATTTTCATCACTCTAATACCCTTGGTCTGAATTACTCAAACACCCTTGTGGTGGGTTGAATAAAGGCTCCCTGAAATACATGCCCACCCAGAACCTCAGCATGTGACCTTATTTGGATTAAAGGTCTTTGCCGATATAATTAGCTTAATGGATTCTCCTCAGAGCCTCTAGAAGAAACCACCCCTATGATCACCTTGATTCCAGACTTCTATCCTCCAGAACTGTGAGAGAATAAATCTCTCTTGTTTAAGCTGCCTAGTGTCTTTGCTTGGTAATTGGTTGTACAGCCCTAGGACACCACTATATCCCCTATCTGGGCTTCTTTCCTCTGAACTTGTCCCCATAGCAACCAGCGTGATTTTCTTGGAACCCAAGTCTAATTATGCCCCTGCTTTAGTCAAAGCTCCCCAGTGGCTCCCTCTTTCTTAGAGCAAAACCCAGGGTCCTTTCAAGGACCTTCGAAGCTCTTAGCACTGGGGAGTGATGATATGGCCTCAGTTACTTTTCTAGCCACATCTCTTAACCAACCCTCTCGCTCTCAGAACACTGATTTCTAGCCACATTGAAATAGTCCTTGAACTTGCTTCTCACCTGCCCAGAATGCTCTTATCCCTCAGATACATTCCTCTTGGCTCATTTTCTTATCTCAATATTGGCTCAATAAGACTTGCTGGTGGATTGAATATGTGGTGGGGAATAAAAGGAAAGAGGAATTAAGAATGATTCCCAGATTTTTGCTTTGGGCTTGGGCAACTGGTCAGATGCTGGTTGGTATTAGTGGGGCCAGGAAGTCTCTAGGGGCCAGGAAGAAACTGATTAAGATTTATACCCAAATTAAGATTTTAGGGGGAGTCTCCTGGGGTAGGTATTAGACTTGCTGCTAATAAGGGCATGTGAGAAAGCAAGAATTAGCTGGGAAAAAATATGACGGAGTTTATACTCTGAATTGGTAAAGCAAATCATATAAGTTAAAATTCATTTATTGAAAATAAATTGATCAGATATCTACTATGTGCTAGTGCTTGCAGAAATCTGTTCTTGGTCCTTTACTTTTCTTATTTTCTATGCAGTCCCTGGGTAATCTTGTCAAGTCCCCTATCTTTGCCTAACATGCATATGCTAAATTCACCAGAAATTTTTATCTAGGGTTCAGTGACCTTTCCTGTGCTATAGGGGTGTGTGTGTGTGTGTGTGTGTGTACACAAGCCCATACAACTTTCCATTGTATAGCTGAGGGATGTCCCAAGGTATATGAAATTAAACATGATACACACACAAAAAAACACATTATCTTCTCTCCAAATATTTTGCTGTTCTTCCTCCTGTATTCGATACTTTGGTGAATGGCAGTAAAAGCCCAGCCATTTGCTCGACTAAAAACTTTATTGTCATGTTGGCTATTTCCTTGTCCTATCTCCTCAGCCACATCTAATGAAGTTCCATTAATGCAACATTCATCACATCATTCATATTTCTTCTTTCTCTTTTCTGTAACTTCAGATTGTAGGGGAAAATATTGTCCTCTTCTCTCTTAGCTTCTCCACTAGGTCTGTGAAATAAACTAACAACAGACAGATTAACAAAGGAAAAGGTTTACACATTTACTTGATGTTGAAAGTTTCATGTGGCATGGCGTGGGGTCAGGAGGTCTTGATAAAAAGAAAATAAAACTTCCAAAGAAGTGGCCAATCTTGGAGGCTTTTACACCATTTGAAAAAGGAGGACACATTTAAAGAGGAGTGACAAGAAAAAAAACAGGAACTTTGAGCATCTAGGATGGCAAAGTGGGGAAAGGCAAATGAATATGAGAAACTAATGGTAGAAAGGACTAGTAAATAAGCTTTGTTTGTGTAGACTCTTTTTCAGTGCCATCTCTTCTCCCGTGATTGTTATTGTTATTCCCTCCCTGGTACAGGAAGGAGAGGGGGAACCTCTTCACAAGGGAAGGCTGTTATTTTGTTTTCAGGTAGAGAAGAGGAAGGCAGAGAGCTCATCCCATGCCCTTTTCTCAATTGCCTTTGGCTCAAAATAATCTTTATTACAGAGTGGCAAATTTTGAAGAGGCATATTCTAATTTCCTACCAGATCACATAATCATTCATTATCCCTCACTTGAAATATAATAATAGTATTGTAGCTGGTTTCCTGCCCTCCAATGACGCAATTCACTTTCTGTACCAAAACCAGTGTGGTATAATCTAACACATAATTATGATTATGCCAGTCGCCTGATAAAAACCCTTTAATGGAATCCCATTACCTGCGGGATAAAGTCAAAATTCTGTAGCCTAGTATATAAGGTCTTTCATGATTGGAATCCTGCCTACTTCTCCCTCCTCATTCTATACCACCACAGTCCTACGATTAAGCCATCTTAAATGTCTTGAAGTTTCTCCAGAGACATTATCTACTTTGCTTCTCCCATCTGGAAAGCCCTGAATCCCTTGCTTATCCCTGACCTGGTGAGTACCTGCTCATCTTTCAAGATGCAGCCTAAGTATCACCTTTTCTAAGAAGTCTTCACTGTCTACCGCTCAGTTGAATAGTCTACTCCTTTTCTGGTACTCTGTTCTGCACACATTTTAACTACAGCGCGGTGCATAAAGTGTATCTTCCCCACTAGACTGTGTGCCCTTTGAGGATGGAAAAAATATCTTACTTATGTATGTTTCTTTAGCATATAGCTCAGGATTTAACAAAGTTCCAGTAAATGATAAGTTAATAAAAAGATGGATATATAGATTGAAACTAGGGGTCAGAACTGGGGATTCAATAGAGGCTGTCACTTACTTCACAAAGACAAATCAGATAATTGACCTAAGGCTAGACAGAGAAAAATTAGCAAAGAAATGATGTATGAACAATCTTGTAGCTGAAAGAAAACAAGACATCAAACTGAAATAGCCTATTAGGTGCCAAGGAAGATAAAGGAAAGAAAACTATACCCTAAAGCATCATTGTAAAACTTCCAAACCTAAAGAATTCAGAGATGATCAAAGCCACCTATTAAAAAATGTATATAGTTTAAATGTATAAAGCCTACCCAGAATTCATGTGTCTCTCCATTTTCTTAAGAGAAGTCTGATATTCAGTTTTCTAGACTCCCATTTAGCTCATCTAATTTAGGAGACACTGGCCTCACCTCCAGCATCAAGAGCAAAATCTTACTGGAATTTGCCATTTAGAATAAATCTCCTTCTGAGTGGCAGCTTCAAAAATGGTCATGGAGTGACATGATCCAGGCCATTGAGGCAGGAGGGAAAGTTTTGAGGGTGGTCTGGAACGTTCCTTCTTAGATTTCTGGAAAGGCTGTGACTCTTTTCTTGGTCATAAACGAAAAAGTAGGTACCTCCAAGTGAAGGTAGCTATCCTACATTCATGAGAAAATCAGATCAACCAACCCCAAAAGCTATTCTACCTTGGATTTTCATTTATTATTTAGGCCAGTTTGAGTTGAGTTTTTTGTTCTTTGAAGCTGAAAGCACTGAACAAATATATCCACAACAATGATCTTAGCACTGCCACCACCACTATTCCTACTGGGCAGTGTAAAAGATGGTAACTTAGTGTTGGTCCGAATGTTATTTTTAAAAATTAACTGTTTTGTGGAATCCAAAAATCTGAAGAACTATCAATATAAGGAACACTTCTTTATCAGTCTGTCATGGTTCATAAAAATTCCTTTAATCATTTTTATGTTAAGCATTACATTAAAAATAAATAAGGAGGATATGGCTGAAGTGGATTAAAATTTTCTCCATAGTTTTTAAAGGTTTGTAATCCTACTTCACAAATTTTTATTCAAAAGTAAAATTTTATTATGATCAAATTGTCCAAGAAAAACTGTTAAATTTTGATCAAGATTCTGCTATATCAGAAAAACTAGACTGACTTAATAGGTAATTAATAGAAAAGGTAAGAAAAGGAAGTATTTAGGAGGCATAGATTTCTTCTATCAATGGTAAAAAAAAAGATGGATAAGTGAACTTTAGGGAAGTAAAAATTACACAAGAAAAGGCATGGTTTAAATTAAAAAGAAATTAAGAAATGGCATAATTTTGAGTAACTGTTGAGTTAGAAGGCAGTGGAATGAATTTAAACATTATCCTTTGCATAGCATAGGAATCTGTCTTTGGAACAAAAGGGAAAGAAACAAGAGAATTGCTCATGCTTGGCTCTATGGTAATACTTAGTTACAGAACTATAAAAATATGAATGCTATTTACTGTTTTTGATTTCTAGAATAAACTGACAGACAAAGCATGGATAGGAATTATGGTTTCAGAATAGATTGTAAACGTTTTAACCTTAGCAATAAATAAATAAGTAAATGACAGTAGCAACAGCTGGATAGTGGGAAAGATTGGTAGCAGCAGAGAGAAAGGGAGACAAGAATCCTAGTATCTTCATTTTACTAATTGGCAATCTAGTGATCTAGGAGACGCAGCTATATGTGATGAGTAAGAAAGGGAGGTGTGTTACTCAGCCTGCACATTGGCGATCAATAATCCCTGTCACCTGTTACTCAGGTCCCATATTGCATTCCCCATACTGAATAGGGATGATACATATATTCTTGCAGAAGAGGCTGTCACTTACTTCACAAGATGTGTGACTTCCAAGGCTGGTTCATATGAGACACTCTAGTTTCCACGTGGCTCTCTGTCTTGGATGACTTATGGATTGCTCTGAGAAAAGCCAGTTAGTCGCCAGGTAGTGAGGACACTGATGTAGTCCGAAACATATCTATGTGATGAGGATTTGAGGCTTCCTGTCCACTACTAGCACCTTTTTGCAATCCATGTGAGTGAGTCATCCTTGGAAGTGGATGCTTTCAGATGACCTCAGCCCTAGCTGGCATGTTATCCGCAACTTCGTGAGAGAATTTGTATCAGAACCACCTAGCTAATTCTTTCCTACATCCTGATCCACAGAAGCTGTCTAAGATAGTAAATGTTTATTGCTGTTTTAAGCAACTAAGTTACAGGACAATTTTATTTATTTATTTATGCATTTATTTATTTATTTTAATTTTATTATTAGTTTCAAGTATACAGTACATAGTTTAGACATTTATATAGTTTATAAAATGATCCCCCTAATTACTCTTTCTCTCTCTGGCTCTCTACCTATAATTGTATCAATTTTAGTACTAGAAGGGAGGTGATGCTTTAATAAAAACCTAAAAACTCTGTGGGAGTGGCTTGAGAACCAGGCAACAGGTAGAAGCTAAAGGATTTTAAAAAGAGTGTTAGTAAAAACCTAAAGAGACTCAAAGTGAATTTTCGTAGCACCTGGATGGCCTTTGAGGAGGTTGCTGGTGAGAACTTAAAGGAAACGAAAGAAAATGTTACTGAAAACCAGAGAAAGGAAACCCTTGTGTAGTGATTAAAAGTAGCCATACTGCTGCCTGAAGTAATGTGGAAAATAGCAAAAGTACCTAATAAACTGGGTGATCTAGTGAAGACTTCCATTCAGGGAGTTGGTGGTGTCACCTGGTTTCTTCTTGAAGCTCATATTTAAAATACAACAGGAACAAGAGAAGCTGGACAAAGAACTTTCATACAGGAAGAAACCAGAACTTGATGAAGCCAGGTTTTGAAATTTTCCAGCCTTTCCGGATGAAAAATAATGCCAAAATTAAGATATGGCTCAATAGGTAACTGAAAACTGTCATATACAAGCATTTTAGCAGAGTATGACTGTGAATACACATAACACCACTTTCTTTAGCACACACAATACCTTTACATGGTAAAGTACTCAAAGTGAACATGTTTATTAGTTATGACACAGATTCATTCACTCTACAGCATGTAAAAATAAAAATTAATAGTATATAAACTTAAAGTTATAGTTAGTAAAAATAAAAGATATGGCTCCATGGAAAAGTTAAAATCCTAGGCACTGTCAGGAAAACGGTATCTAAGTGTGAAGCCAAGGGTGTGGCTATAAAAATCTTTTGTTAACACCTCAGGGAGATCTAAAGTGATGCTTTAAACAACGAATCTTCCTAAGAAGCTTAGTTGAAAATCAAGGTGAAGAAGGGCTGATCATAAAGAAATCCCTGTGTGTGTATCTTCTGCCTAAAGGAGTGAATTCCCAAAAAGAAAATTGCCCTGGAAGAAATAACACTGACTTGGATTGAAAGAGACAGAAACAATATGAAAAGACACACAGCATTGAACCCACAATCTCACAGGCAGGAAGAAAGCAGAGAGACTATTCAGCTGCAAACATTGGTGACCCAAGAGCCTTGGGGAATTAATTATTCCAGGAAAAGAGTAGGACTGGGTTGAGAAATTTTCCAATCAAGAAAATTTCAATTGGATTTCAGAATTAATATTGACCAATGACCACTTTTATCCCCTTTTCAAATGGAACTGTCTATGGTGGTTATCCTATGTCTGTCCCATCATTGTATGTTGGGTGTATGGGGCAGATAACCTGTCTCTGTAGTTCACAGGTCTTCAGATGAACAGAAACTGTAATCTAGGACCTGTATCTATATCTATATCCGATTTAGCTGGCTAAACACTGGATTTCGAGTAGATGCTATAAAAGGATAAGATGCATGTGGCATCTTGAGATGGGGTAAGTGCAATTTCTGTGTGGGAGAGATGTTAATGACAAGGATCTAGAGGGAAGACTGTGTGTGTAGCTTCCAAGATGATTTCATCTCTGTTACCCATGAACTTGTGTGATCCCCTCTCACATTAAACAAGGCTGACCTGTATTATCAAGAGGATATTGCAGAAATGATGGCGAGTAACTTTCAGGATTAGGCCATAAAACACACAGAGGCTTCCACCTGGCTGCCTCTTGGATCACTTGCCCTGGGGGAAGCCAGTGTCTTCAAGTGAGGACATTGAAGTTGCTCTATAGAAAAGTTCACATGGCAAAGAATGCAGACTTCCTGCCAACGGTCAGAGCCAACTCACTATCCATGTGAGGGAACCATTTTGGAAGCAAATCCTTAAATCTCCATGAAGTCTTCAGATGACAGCAGCTCCAGCTGTCATCTTGATTACAGCCTCGTGAGCCAAGACCTCCCAGTTAATTTGCTCCCAAATTCTCAACCCACAGAAACTATGTGAAATAATAGATGTTTACTGCTGTTGTAAGTCACTAAATTTTAGTGTCATTTGTTGCACAGCAATAAACAACTAATATATGAGATTTAAGTACTTTAATAAGAGTAACAAAGGTAATCAATGGAAAGACTAAAAGAAGTGGAATAATGATATTGGAAGTATAGAGTGGGGCTGAGGATGTGTGTGCAAATGAACAAAACCCTCATCTGCCTCAATAGTCAGTCAATAATGTCTAAAAATTAATAAACAAAAAAATAGCTGAGTAAAGGCATTGTTTACAGATTTGAAGATATAATTATTTAAAAACTAAAAATTGAAATAATTTAAAGTAGCTGCCTCTGAGGCAGAGAATTATCACTTTTCATTATAAGTCCTCTATTTAATTTTTAAGCCAAATCCATATTATATTTTGATTAAAAAATATTGAGTAATTTAAAATGCATCAAAAATGAAATAAAATATATCAATATAAATATAAAAGCTGACAAATATATCTATGTCATATATTTTCACATCTCATTTAATTTATGAAATATATTAAATATCTAGCTTTGCTTTAAACATGAGAAAACTGAACTGGAATATGATGCAGAGTTCTTACATTCAAATATATCAATATTATTCTTCACTACTCTTGAGTAAAAATTTGAAAACTGATTTATAATACTTTCAACATTGGAAACATTTGAATTATTTTTACGGAAATATATATTTTTTAAATTACCTGGAGGTCCATCTGAGATGTAACTTAAGCAAAAGTAAATGATACAAACTCACCTATTAAAAGCAAATGACTCAGCTATGATCACAAAGTAAAATCTAACTTTACACAGTATGCTTGAGAAATATTTAAAACAAAGGAGTTCAATAATGTTGAGAATAAAAGAGTTGGCAAAGGCATACCACACAATTAAAAACAAAAAGCAGGAGTTGTGATCTTAATAGCAGACCAAGTTATTATCAGAGCCAAAAGCATTAAGTGAAACAAAGATAACTTTTAATAATAAAAGTACAATTTAAGATAAAAATTTAACAGTTGTTAATATATCAAATAATACAGCATCAATAGTCACACAGCAAACTCCATAGGAAATAAAAAATAGACTTTGCTTAATGACTTTAAATTATTTTTTAGCCAGTGAGTATTCAAGTGGTCAAAAATTAGATATTAAAATACAAGGCCTAAAGAACAATGAGATGAGGCCATTATTATTGTTCTCTGTGAGATTTTCTCCTTGAAATAAGGAAGGCATCTTCTTTTCAAGTATGTAGGAAACATTATAAAAGTAACTAACCATTAATACTAGGCCACAAATAAAGCCTTGATAATTTTTAAAAAGTAGACATGGGACAGAGACATGATCACAGTACAATAAAACCAGCAATGAATAAAAATGCTAGAAAAGAAAGAAACAAAATTGATAACAAGGAGGTTATAAAGAAAAACTTTCTCATAGAACTCTTGAGTTTAAGAGAAAAATAAAATCTAAATGATAGAATCTTAGAAAATAATAATAATAAAATTACATACTGGTACTTATAAAATTCAGCTAAAACAATGTGGTTCAAAATACTTGTAAACAAGAAATAATTAAAATAATTAAAACATTTATTCAAGCGATTAGAAAAGTAATAACAAAATAAATCTAAGGGACACAGAAACAAGAAAACCATAGAGATAAAAATATAAAATAAGTAGAAAAACAAACAAACAAACAAATAAAAACAAAAGCACTAATAAATTCCAGTTATGTCTTTACAAAGATTAAATAGGTATGCAATTGGCTAACTTAATCATATAAAAAGGAAAACTCATAAATTCGAAAGAAAAGACAGACTATTAGGAAAAAAACCATAGACCTAGAGGGAGTTTAAATGATCACAAATAATTACAAAAGACTACTTTGCTGAACTCTATATACATAAATTTGAGAACTTGAATGCAATAAATGATTTTCTAGAAAAATATAAATCATAAAAATACAACAAGAGATTGCAAATCTAAATCTACTACAATTTTCACGGCAGAAATAATGTCCAGAGATGTGCTTCCCTCAAAATACCACAACCAGTTGGTTTCATAGGTTTATTTTGGGGATTCAAAAAGGGCTCGATATCAGGCAATCTTAATAAATGCACAATAATGGATCTTAAGCGAAAAACTCTATGATTGGCTCCATAGGTGCTAAAAAAAATCATTTAATAAAAACTCAGCCTTTACTCTTTTGGCTTAAAATATACCTTAATAAAATAAGAAAAGATGGATACTTTTTGAACATAAAAAATATAACGTAAAATATCTAACTCAGCCCCAGAGTCAGCATCAGTAATGTGATTAATCAGAAAATCTTAGATTTCTGCTAAAGCCAGGAGAGTAAAGGATTTCTTTTATCATTATTATTATTTTTGTTATTCTGATAGTTCTAGACAATACAATTAGGAAAGATTCAAAACAAGATTATATAAACATTAGAAAGAAAGACAAAAATTATGATGACATGAAAATGATAAAGTTATGTATCTGAAAACCCTAATATAATGGATTGAAATTTTATTTTATTTGATACAAAATTCAGGGTAGTGGTTGGGGGTGAAATTAATAAAAACAAAAGCCTACAGCCTTCATATGTACAAACAATGAGCTGGAATTTAAAATGAAAGAAATCACTCTGTTTACAACAAGCAACAAAAATGATCTAATATCTAGGAATGAGTTTAATAAAGAACAATAATAGACTTTAAAATGATTATTTTGGACACAAAAGCAGATGAACAGATGGAAGAACATACTGTGATCTTGATTAGGATTACTGATTTAAGATAATAAAAATGTTTTTTAACCCTAAATCAATCAATGAATTTTATGTGAAAGCAATAAATACAACAATAAGGTTTTTTAGCAAGAAAAAATTCATGTTTCTAAAAATCACATGAAAAATAAACCAGTAAGAATTAGAAGAAAGACTCTGAAAAAGATGGTGTCATCTATTAAGATATATTACAGAGCTCAAAGAAATTAAAAGAGTGTTGTCTAGTGTGTGAAAAGACAGATCATGGGAAAAGTAGACCTAATACACATATATAGAATTTTATATAATTTTAGTGTGTGTATGTGTATTTAATATGTGTATATGCATATATGACAAGTTAACATTTCATATTATTAGAAAGGAATTGGAGTATTTAACCAGTGGTATTGAAACAACTAAGTAGCCATCAGGGATAATAAATTGGTCACTATTTTACACCTTACACCAGAATAAATTCCATATGGTTTAAAAATTTAAACATAAAAAATTAAACCATAAAAATGCCAAGAGAAAATATGAATTTTTCTTTAAATATTCTCAGAGTTGGTTAAGGCATTTCTGAGTAATGTCTCCAGAGTTCAGAGCTAAACAAAAAAAAAAAAAAAAAAAGATTAAGAAATGTAACCATTTCTTAAGCATTTCTTTGTGACAAGAAAACATCAAGAAAAAAATTACCAAGTTAATTTCCTTAGCAACACAAATCATTATGGATGAATCTAGTGAATTATTAGAAAAGTGCACAAAAATATGACCAGGTATTTACAAGTTAAGAAATGGTTTTAAAATTTATGAAAAGATATTCATTCTCAGACTCAGTCATAATAGAAATGCAAACAAAAACTACAATGAAGTGACTTTTTTATTTTTTAAAAAAGGAAAGTTAAATAAAAACAGTGCCAAGGTGAGTGTGGGAGACTGACTCTCTTATACTGCAGGTGGGGAAGATATATTAGGCAATGCAATGTATCTTTCAGAATTAAAAGTTGATATACGCTTTGACCTGTCAATACTTCTAAGTTGTTATCCTATATATAAATTCTTACATGCGAGAAGTGATAAATGCACACAGATATGAATTACAGCATTGTTTGTAATAACAAAATATTAAAAACAAACAATATAGTGAATAGTTAAACAAATTATTCTGTATCACTATATTGCTGTATATTGTCATTAAAAAAAGTCATTTTTACTGACTTGAGAAGATCTTCTAAAAATTTATTAAGTGAAATAATTACAGAACGGTGTGTATTTTCTACCAACTTAGTATGGAGCATTTATAGACTCATATAAGTTTTTAAATGCATTTATAGTTTCTAGTAGGACCCTCAGAAACTAGCAACAGTAACTAGTAACTAGGTTCTAGTTCAAGGGGTTGCTGAGAGACAGATGTAGGAGGAAGACTGCCTTTGCATTGTGTCCCCATACATGCCTTGTGAACCTTGTACACATGCATACATTATTTGTTAAACATAAATGAAAATAATAGCATCTAATTTGAGTGTTTGAAGAACGACACCAATTTTTAAGTCAAGTCCTCAAATAAGATGTCCACATTGAAAATGATTAGGGTTGCAACACGGAAAGATTTATGGATTTGGCATTATTTCCTCTGAGGCAGGGCAGCCTGAATTGGTTGTTTTCAATTACGTGAAGGGTGCTTCACATGCTGGTGGAGGAAATAATGACAACCAGCTGGGTTTCACCTCTGCTGGGCCAGTAGCATGGAGGAAACTGGGTGAAGGGACTGGAGTTATGAAAAGTAAGACCTTAAAAAGCTCCTGGCTGGCTCTGCATCTGAGCTCCTAAACTAGGTCACTGGACCATGCTCTTCTAGGAAAGTTGCCTGATGGTCTCCTTTTACCCTATCTGCGTAGCATCTTCAGCAAATGCACAACAAATGATTGTTTCCCTGACAGCTCTGATTTCTGCCTGAGGCGTGTGGGTTACTGCAGGGCGACAGAAATTGGCAGGCCTGTTCTCCTGAGGTAGCACTCAGCATTTCTGATCTAGTCACAATGGCCTCCAGGCGGAAGGCACTTTCAAGGCAGAAACACACAGTGGGGCTTGGGAAGGGATGCTCTTCCAGTGAACTAGACAGAATCTCGTGCAGGAATATTTGAGAGGGGACCCAGGACCACAACTTGATGGATGGAGAGACTAAGGGAGTAGGCCCAACAGAGGTGGGAGTGAAGGGAGAGTTGGCAGAACCATCAGAGAATTAACATGGAGGCAAAGTAAATTAGCTTCTCGATATCTGGGATTATTTCAGTTTTCCCTGTCAAAATATTGAATAGGAGAAGACTTTTGTTTACCTTTAAATTCTTTGAGGGGCTTGTTTCTAATTCCCCTACTCCTTGGCTTCACTTTCTCTGGGTTTCCAAGCAATTAGACTACCTGCTTAAAACTATGGAAAAGACTTCCAATGGGTGAGTGGCTTCTGCAGCCTCTTTGGTGGGAGTGTGGGTGGGGGAGAGGGGGCGAGATAGTGCCCTTCTTTTAGTGGAATAGGCTAAGACTCTGACTAAATGGTGTGATTTAAAAGGTGCCTTAGGGAAAATAAACATTTCTTGGTTACTAGGGACATAATTATTTCTCAACTTAATATATTATACTCTGTCTAGCAAAAAGGTTCTGACATATATTAAAATATAAATGTTTTTATAATAAAGAATCCAGTGGAAATAAAAATTAAGGCCAAGTTTCAGTCTGAAAGTGGGGGAGCGTGAGTAAACAGAAAGACCCAACATGAAGCCCTATATGATTTAGTAAAAGTGAGCCAACATTCAGTTCTATGTCTTGCAGCTAACATAAGACAGCTGAAATGCAAAGGCTCCTAAGGGAGGTTATTTACTGAACTGGATTGTGTAAGTGACCCAGAGCAGATCCTTTTCTGGGAACTGGGATTGAGAAAAACCACAAGTTTCCCAAAGACAATCAAGTCTGTCTCTAATATTCTGTCCTCATCTCCCAGGATCAATCACAGAAAACTGCTTTGGCTCCTACACTCTAACCTCTGACCCAAACTCCATCTAGGATGTACGTTAGCAGGAGGGCTGGTCCAAGACATTATTATGAAATAGTCTTGGCTTTTAGATTTTGTTGTCATTTGTGCTTCTTTATTCAAACTCTTCTTTTCTCCCTTCCCTGTGCAGCTTTTCTTATTCTTCTTTGTTTCTTTCAAAGCGTGGTTCTAAGGGTGATTTCTCTTGTCCAATTGGTGTAGAACCATGTTCTAGCAGAATGGAACAATTGCATGGTGTACTTTTTCTGCCACCAACAATGATTTTCGACATATGAGTAAAATGAATGTTTCAAGGGACTTTGAAGAGAAAAATAAGAGGGAAAAGAATGTCAGAGTCTAGAAACACGTGTTCCAGTTTCAGCCCTCTCTCTATTTACTAACTTAAACCTTTGGTTAAGTCGTTGTATTTGTCTGTAACTTAGCTCTAAGACTGGCCATAATATGCTAACTGCCTCAGGGTAGGACCAAATCTCTGTCAGATCATTTAGGATCTAATTCTGTAAGAGATGTAGTGAAAAGGATAGCATGCAACCAAAGACAAATGAACAGGCTGGAAAGGGATTGACTGTATATAGAAAATAGACCTGAATGCGAATTTCCGCAGCCACTATGGAAAACAGTACAGAGATTCCTCAAAAAAATTAAAAATAGAACTACCATATGATCTAGCATTTTCCCTTCTAGGTATTTATTTTAAGAAATCATTCAAAAAGATATAAGCCTTTCTATGTGTATTGCAGCGTTATTCACAACAGCCAAGATCTGGAAGCGACCTTGGTGTCCATTGATAGATGAATAGATAAAGAAAATGTGGCACATACATACGATCGGATATTATTCAGCCATAAAAAAGAATGAAGTCTTAGCATTTGCGACAAAATGGGTAGACCTAGAAGGCATTATGCTAAGTGAAATAAATCAGGCAAAGATGAATACTGTGTGATTTCACTTATATGTGGAACCTAACAAACAAAAAACAAGCAAACAAAACAAAATAGAAATTCATAGATACAGAGAACAAATTGATAGTAGCCAGATGGGAAGGGGATGGGGGATGGACAAACAAGGTGGAGAGACTAAGCAGTACAAATTACCAGTTACAGAATAAGTTGCAATGATGTAAGTGAAGTACAGCATAGGGAATATAGTTCATAATATTCTAATAACTATGTGCTGTGCCAGATGGGCACTAGACTTATTGGAGTGATCACTTCATAGAGTATGTGTCTGATCACTACGTTGTACACCTGAAACTAATATTATGTTGTAAGTTAATTATAGTTAAAAAAAAATAAATAAAAAAATAAACCTAGGTTGTTTTTAAACTGGCCAGTTCCCCAAGACCATGTTAGGACCTAGTAGAGACTTTGAACTTCTATTTGTGGAACTCCCGCCCTACATCATGAAACTATTACAATGTACCCTTAATCCACATTAAATATAATGTTTTATTTAAAATTTAAAGTATATTTATATTTTTATTTTTGAGCTTTTTTTGTGAGTAAATTAATTTATGATGGAATGATGTTTTGGCTCTCATGTGTTCTCAGGAATTCTTGTAAACTGAAAAAATCTAACTTGAAATTGTGTTCAAAGGTAATGAAATTTTTATAAGTACTAAATTCAGCATTTAATGAAGTTAACATGTATTTGTGGACATTTAAATATTTTCCCATTTTGATTTTGTAGCTTCCTCAGCATATTTTGAAGCCAATAATGTATGCTATTAGGTCTCAAACCTTAACAAACTTGAAGTCTCTGAGCACTGTAGCTTTAGTGTCTTTTGAGAAAAGCAGGTCTCCAGCTGCCTGGTCTCATGGCAGCAACAGGCAAGACTTGAGGCACACGCTACTACCTCCTGGAAGTGTTTGCCCTGAACTGCTGGCTTCAGGGATTCTGCCCAGCTAGAGGCACAAGTCGCCTTTTCTTTAACCTGCCTTGAATGCAGTGGCTTTGGAGCCTGACAAAGACATGGATGCAGAGTCCTGTCAGAGGTCATCTAATTTCTTTGAAAGTGTTAGTCCGGACTAAAAAAGAGAGAAAATAAACAAACAAAAAGTAAGATCCAACCAAGCTATGAAGGAAATTGCTATAACCTTTGGGTAGGGTTCTGACTGATTCCAATCAAATTTAAAGAGTTGGGGAATAGTATAAACCAGGATGATGGAACCCTAATTGAAAGAGATATACCTAGAATTCTATGTTGTAAAAACCAGCATGTCATTAGTGGCCCAATAACCTAGTACATGTTCCAGTTATCTATTGTTGCATAACAAACTACCCTACAATTTAGTGGCTTACAAAAACTTGTTATTTTTGTATTTCATAATTTTGTAGGTCAGGAATTCAGATGGATTCCCTGGGGATGATTTTATTCAGAAGCACAATATCTGGGGCCCCAAATGGGATGACACACACACACACACACATATATATATATATACTCCAAATATAAAATTATATTAAAATTAATGATGAAAGTAAACATATTTATAATGAAAAAAGTATCATAAATTACAAATTTAAAAAATATTACAAAAAATTAAATATCCAAAGAAATAACAGTTTTAAACCAACTACTTGATATATTTTATAAATCTTTTCTGTACCTTTAGAAAATTTTTTTGCCTGCATACTCATTGCTTCTTTGTATGACAATGATTTTATAACAGAATAGAAGTAGAATAGAAAAGATTCTACATTCTTTCCTATATATATTTGGTATATAATCTTGTTCTTATTCTTCATTATTGATTATTACAAAAATTTTCCTTCAGTTTCACAATTTTTGTTGATAATGTAATGTGAATTTTTAGAACTTTTGTCAAATTTGAGAAATCTAACAATTTTATTTCATATGTGGGATTTAAGATTTGGAGCACCTTTCCATAGGCCAGCTTCTGGCTCCACATAATTAAAACATTTTTATTTCTATCTATAGCCTCCTGTGTTATCTCACAGATATGTTCATGTCTCAATATAACCTCTTTCACTTTTAGGTATAATGCTGGGTGGTAGGCATGGTTGGCGGTAGGGGGTTCCCTGGAAACCAAGCTTAGGCCTTAATAGGTAGCAACAACTATACTATGTTGGAATGAACCATATAATATAGGCCACTGAACTAAAATTAAATGTATTGCTAAATCAGCTTCCACTCAGCAAGATCTAAATAACGATGATGTTTCTCTAACATGACCATGTGACTGAAAAGTCAGTATGGTAGAAGAAAGTGCTTCCAACCAGCTAGGGGATAAAAATCTTATGTTTGCAAAATTTATAAAATATAGAATTATGTTATGTATAATTGTGTTAAAATTTTTTAAAAATTGGGTTTGATTATATATGCAAAATCCACTAATTGTAAATCATCTGAAAATTAGCTAAAAGTATAAAGAATAAAATAGAAATCACTCATTCTTTGACTGAGACATAAGTGATGTGAATATTTTTTAATGTTCCCTGTGATATTTTAAAAAATATCGTTGTAGTCTAAGATGCAACATTTTGATAAGGCCAAGTTGAAGTGATTGCTTTGGCCCCTTGGACCATTCTTCAGCTAGGACTGTACGCATATAAAAATGGTCTCACTAAAATCTAAAAGATCAGTTTACACAACTTACCAAGTAATATATGCACTCTCTTTTGTGCCTGACAACCACACTGTCCTCATTTTATCCTGGAGCCTCATTTTAACTATCCAGAATGAAGGAGGGTGAAGGTTAGGAAGCCATGAGTCTGGCCTAAGTGGAGCCATTGTAAAAGTGGAATTGGGACAGTTGATCCAGAGGAAGTGCGTTGCATGTTTTACTCCTTGAACCTTTGGAATGTTTGAACTGGGCAAAATAACCTTTGGATTGGGCCAAAACAGCATTATTTATTTATTTATTTATTTATTTATTTATTTATTTATATTACAATTGACTTTAAATATTATATTACTTTCAGGCGTACAGCACAGTGGTTAGACATATAACTTACAAAGTGATCCTCCAATAAATCTAGTACCCACTGGCACCATACATAATTATTACTATATTATTGACTATATTCCCTATGCTGTACTTTACATCCTGTGATTATTTTGTAATTGCCAATTTGTACTTCTTAATCCCTTCACCTTTTTCACTGGGTCCCTCAGCCCCTTCTCATTTGGCAACCATCAGTTTCAGAACAGCATTGTCTTCCAAACAACTATTTGTAGAGATAACAGGACAGCAGGCATCCTGACTATAAGTATCGAAAATTAAAGACATTCTTAAAAATCAGTAAATGGTGATATTTACTGCAAAAACTTTTTAGGAATTGCAATCCAGGAGACACAGATTTGAGTAAAAATCCCAACACTGTTCTGAGAAGGATAACTGGGGACAGAGTTTATAAAGACAGAAAAAGAGGGGCTTAAAAAGGATTACACAGTTGCTTTGAAAGCGCTATGATTGGTGCTGGCAAGCAGCCTTACACTATGCTACACATGATAAATACTTATATTTACCACTAGGTGAAAATTAATATTTTAATAGGGAGTTTAGTGATGCGATTTAGTCGAGTTCAGAAGTTGGGTTTCACATGAAGGGTGTGAGTTAGTTCAACTTCCCAGAGGCCTCTTGGCTTCATTTTAGATTGCTCTCTTAACAATAGCAACTCAACTTTGCTGTTTTTCTTTCATGTTTCCCCCTTTTGATCGAGATCTTTCCTCAGAAAACATTGATGATCAACCATTAGGAACAATCGTTAAGAAAGCAACATTGATCCCTCCTCACCAGGAAGGCTCATTCCTGGTGTGCTGTGTCCCACATAGGAGGAAATGCAGTCTCCTGACTGTGGGATATGGCCACATCTGAGCAACAGGGGGGCTTGTCAGGATCAGAGCTGAGTCACATATTCCTCAGATCAAAGTTTCCTTTGTAGAGGTGGTCTCAGACAGATTTAATTGTTGTAACATCTGTAGGCCTTGGGCCGCCAATATTATGGTAGTGGCTGTTAGTTATTGTTTGACGCATCTAGTAAGACATCTAATTGAGGTAGAAAACAGTATAATCACAATAGTATTAAGGCCTGTCAGATAGAAGAAGCCAGGTCTGTATTCCTTTAGGCAGCTAGCTAAATAAGTTTGTCCAATCTCAACTTATAGGATAATGTTCTGTCTGTTCAAAGATTTTGTTTCAGAATCTCAATCTATTGTATCACTTTACTTTATTTGTTAGCATAGAGACAACATTTTTTTTCCCAATAGGACACAAGTACCGCCTTGCTTGCTAACACATCTAGGATTCTCTGGTTTTGTAGTACTACCTCAGCCAGACTGTCAATCATCCCTTGTTCTTCGAGTGCAGTTGCGGTAGTGTTTACTGTCTTTGCTACAAGAATAGAAAGATTTCTGATAGACTTTTCTAAATCAACTACTTCATAACAAGGAAAGAAAGCATGAGGGAAGGCATATCCAAAGCCTCACTTATTTGTGATGGGATTTCATGTGGAGAAAGGACCAAAAAGGCCATGCCCCTAATCCCAATATCATTTGGTCCATTTTGGTAGAAGTTTATAAACAAAAGAGCCTATATTAGAGATAACGGCAGAGGAAAGGAGAGTCTTCCAGGTGACAGCATCATACTAACATTATAATACCACATCTGCCTTGTCATCAGGTTGACAAGATGACATATATTTGGGTTCCACATAAGAAGAAACATTTGGTGCCCTCAAGTGAAAGTATGTAATTAGGTCCTTCAACCCAGGCTTTGAGGAAAATATTAAGTCCTATTTCTGAGGCAGGGACTTCATATTCTCTATATGTTGGATGATCATAATAGTCATCAACACAGAAGATATTAAAGTCATCATGCAATTTATCATGAGTATAATTAAAAGATCATCTGAGGTTTCTATATATATGGGCAAGATAAAAAGATTAGCATGGGTTTGATTGTTTTCAAGTGTGTTACTCAGGCAAGAAAAAATTAGGTCATGATAGTAATAGTTAGTAGATGAAACAAAGGTGACCAAGTGTAAGGGTTGCTGGGTGGAATTATATATGACTGGCCTTGGGAGAGCCATCTACATCAGGTGCCATCTGCTTCAATCCTGGAATGAGAATTCTCCTGATAGTTTTGGGTTGTTTAGAAATTTTTATCTTAAGATTTCCAATAGGCTGGGATGATCACTCAGGCATGGCATCCCTTTTAAATGAGAAATGTGAATCCATGATTTAATACCCTTAAGTTTGATGTAGTCTCATACTTTTATTTCCGCTTTTGCTTCCCTTTGTTTGGTCAAGTTTACAAAAATCCTTCTGAGACCAAGGTTCATAAATTTAGTCCCTATGTATTTTATTGTTCTTGGTCTTATATACAAATCTTGAATCCATTTTTAGTTAATTTTGTGTATGGTGTCAGATAGAAGTCTAGTTTCATTTTTTTTTTTTTTTTGCCTGTGGCTTTTCAGTTTTTCCACCATTTATTGAATAGATCTTTCTTTCTCCACTGCATGTTTGTGGCTCCTTTGTCAAAAATTAGTTGCCCATATAGAAGTGAGTTTATTTCTGGCTTCTCAATTCTGTTTCACTGGTTTGTGTGTTTGTTTTTCTTTGAATTCCATACTGTTTTGATTACTGCTGCTATGTAGTATAATTTGAAGTCAGGGAGCATGATTCCTCCAGCTTCATTCTTTTTTCTCAGGATTGCTTTAGCTGTTTGGGGTCTTTTGTGGTTTCATACAAATTTGAAATTTTTTGTTCTGTTTCTGTGAAAAATACCATTGAGATTTTGATAGGGATTGCATTAAATTTGTATATTGCTTTAGATAATATGAGCATTTTAACAATGTTAACTCTTCCAACCTATGAACTTGAAATATCTTTCCATTTCTTTATGTTTTCTTCAATTTCTTTTAATAATGTCTTGTAGTTTTCAGCTTCTGCACAGGAAAAGAAACTATCAATGAAACAAAATGGCAACCAAGTTACTGGGAGAAGATATTTGTAAATGATACCTTCAGTAAAGGGCTAATATCCAAAACCTTTAAGAGCCATACAACTTAACGACAACAATGAAAAAACCCAAATGGTTTGTTTAAAAAATGGGCAGAGGACTTGAATGGATATTTTTTCAAGGAAAACCAACAGATGGCCAACAGATATATGAAGAGACATTCAACATCACTAGTTATAAGATAAATACAAATAAAAAACAATAATAAGATACCACTTCATACCTGCTATAATGGCTATTATCAATAAGACAAAAAATAAAAACTGCTGGAAAGAATATAGAGAAAAGGAGACTCTGATACACTACTAGTGAGTATGTAAATTGGTGCAGACAAAATGGAAAAGAGTATGGAAGAATTCTGATTCTGGGTACCTTCCCCCCAAATTTAAAAACACTTATTTATAAAGATATATGTAACTCTATGTTCAATGCAGTATTATTTATAATAGCCAAGACATAAAAGCAACTTGTGTTCTTCAATGAATTATTGGATAAAGACGGTGTGGTATGTATATAAATGGAATGTTACTCAGCCATAAAGAAGATGAAATATTGCCATTTGTGACAACACGGATGGATCTTGAGAGTGTTCTGTTTACTGAAACAAATCAGAGGGAAAAGGACAAGAACCATATGATTGCACTATGTGGGATATAAAACAAAAAGCAACAAATGGACAAACCAAACAAACTCATACATACAGACAACAGAATGGTGGTTACCAGGAAGGAGGGGGCGGGTAGGGGAAAGACAAAGAGGGTAAAAGGGGTCAAATATATTCTGATAGAAGGAGACTAGACTTCAAGTATTGAGCACACAATAGAGTACACAGATGTTATATTATAAAGTTGTATACCTGAAATTTATATAATGTTATTAACGAATGCTATCCCAACAAATTTAATTTAAAAAAATACCTTTATGTTTAACAGCACAAGGGTTAGTTAGTTATACCTGATGTGGCCCTTTTCATCGGGGTCGAAGGGCATCTTTATGGAGATGGCATTTCCAATAGACATAATCTCTGGGTTGGAGAACATGATGTAGATCTTCTTCTCCTAGGAGTGTGCTATGGAAAGATTGCTTTGTGAACTGTGAGTTGGTCTTAAGGTCCCTTATAAGTTCTTTACAGTGGATCAGGAGGTCTTATTTCAGCAGTTCAGGTTCTTAACACTCCTTGATCTAATCTCATGGATTTGCCAGTATTAATTTCAAAAGGACACAGTAGTTTGCCAAAAGAAGTAGATCTTGGGTTGAATAATATCAAGGGAAGAGCCTTAAGCCAACGCAGATTAAAAGATTCTATGAGTTTTGCCAATTGTTTTGATTATCCAGTTGATCTCTTCTATGAGACTGGAGGGCTGGAGATAATAAAGAGGAAATGTTGCAAAATTGGCCAGATCTTACAAACAGATTGTATTATTTGTCCTGTGAAATGAATTCTCCCCTGTGGCTCTGGAGCTCTGTGGGGATTTCCCCAGTGGGGAAGGTCTTTTCTAGGTGTATTTTACTTATTGTAGAGGCCGAGGATGCTTCCATCCAATGAGAAAACATGCAAACCATTACTAACATGGATCTGTATTCTTGAGAAGGGGCCAACTGAATAAGGTTCATTTGTCAGACCTAAAGTTCCTAAAGGCAGAGAAAATGTTCCATAGAGGTGTGAATGGGTTTGTTAGGGTTGCATTTTGGGCACATTTGGCATTTTTAGTATACTTGAGAATCTACCTTTAGAGATGGCTTGTTTTGTTTTCCCTGTGGTACTGTTTTGTCAGTATTCCAGTGATTTAAATCATGTATGTATTGTAATATATGATGTTGTATGCAATCAGGGAAGAATGGCTGGTTATTTGGACCGACCCATAAGTTTCTTTTGGGTCAAATTTACAGCCTCTTCCTAACCATTTCTTTCTATTTTGTCAAACAGCTAAAATCTATACTTTCACCATGTTATCTTTTAAATCTCCAGTTGCTTCAGCTGGTAGGATAAATGCTTCCATTAGGGGCCGTGATTGTTTTAATGTTGCTAACTTAGCAGCAGTGTCAAATGATTACTTTACTTTCCTCCATGTTTGCCATTGAATGTCTAGAAAGTTTTGTGATTACTAAAGATTTAGGTAATTGAATAGCTTCTAAGAGTTCTAAAACAGAAGAATTTCTTTTTAGCTTTTGTTCAAACGAAGTCAAGAATCCTTTGTTTCCAGGGCATATCAAAGTCTTGGCAACACCAAAGGGTACCTAACGTGGGTATAAATGCTAGCAGTTTTACCTTTGGCTATATTGCATTCTCAAATTAATGCATAAAGCTCTTCTCTGCCAGCAACAGTTGCCTGAAGCATTGGACCAGCCTCAATGGTTTCATTTAAAGTAACAATTGCATAAGCTGCTTGATAATGGTTTACTTTGTCTTTTAGATAAGAACCATCAATAAATCAAACTAATTCCGCATTTTTGAGAGGTGTTTCCTGTAAATCAGTTCAAAAAGTTAGTATTCAGTCTGTTAATGTCAGGTAGTTGTGAGGGTTTTAGTGGAGGACAGAGGAAAGACAGTAGAAGGGTTCAGAGTATTACAGTGATCAGTAGTCACATTAGCTGAAGATGATGAAAAAAGTTCATGGGAGGTTAGTCGGCTAGCAGAAAAATGCTGAGTATGATGAAAGCTAACCACACTCATTCATAAAGAGTGGAGGGCCCATTATTATCTCTTGTACATGCTATAGTAAATTGGCAGTGGCTGTAATACAGGAAGGGAGACCTTTGGCTACCAGATCCAGTTGTTGACTACAGTATCCGATGGGCCTATGTTGGCTTCCATGTTGTTGGGTCAAGACACGTAAGGCATTTCCCTCTCTTTCATGAGTAGAAAGGAAAAAGGGCAATTGATAATTAAATTAAGAGATCCTAAAGCAGGCAGATCATAAGGACTGCCTTTTATTTCACTGTAAGCTTTCTGGGATTCCTCTGTCCATGTGGGAGACTGACTCTGGTCAGTCTTGAGAAGAGAGTGTAATTATTGAGCTACGACAGAAAATTAGGAATCCAATTTCTACAATATGTACCCAAACCTATGTATTCCCTCAGTTGCCTTTTAGTCTTGGGGATAGGAAGATTCCAAGTGCCCTGGATTCTATCAGAATCCAAGATGAGTCATTTATTAGTAACTAAATATTTAATTTGAATATTATCAAATGGAAGTTTTTCTTCAGATACCCTAGTTCCTCAGTCATTAGTTCTCAAAGGAACTATGCATGAGTCCTCTTGAGGATCATTATTTAAACACTCAAAATTAAGAATATTTTCCCTTTTGAGAGAAAGAAACATGGAATTTAAAAGATTAAAAAAAAGTCTCATCCTAGGAGATGAATAGGGTCAGAAGGAACCAAAAGAAATCCGTGAGTTTCTTGAATAGGTCCAAGTTGAAAAGAAAAGAGATTTAGAGCTAGTCCTGGGTTGATTGCAAACTCTCACCAGTGATATGGTTTTAGTACTCCAAGGAGGGACAATGGTAAGGCTGGTGGGGTTAAGAACTGATAAGGTGGCTCTGGTATCTACTATTGCCTTCCTTATCTCATTCCCAATAATTAGATAAGTTTCTCTAAAGAATTAGGAGCATGGAAAAAGTCCCCTTTTGATCCTTGAAGCAGTCTTATTGCTGAGAAAGTTTAGGTTGGGATCCTTGAGGAGGATTTGTAAATTTTATGAGCTGTTGGCCTTATAATTGCCTTTTGAGTTTTAAACACTATTTTTTTCCCTCCATGTCCAGGCTTTTTACAATTACAAGGCCCTTTGAGTGATAGTTTGCCTTGGGGATATTGAAAGGAGGATTTACCTGTCAATTATTGTAATTGCAGTCTTATTACTTGAGTTGACTGAATTTGGGGATTTAAGGGTCTATAGCTTTCTTTTTAATATCTTTTTGGATATTAAAGGAGAGCTGCTCAGCATACTTTACTAAATCATGGGTTTGTGTGGTACCCTTGATACAGGACATCCCTTGTAAAATTCTTAAATCTGTTAGCAGGAAATAAAAGGGACATCTCTTGTAGAATTCTTAATCTTTTTAGTAAACCTAGTTAAGTTTTCTTTCTTTCTTTGGGAAAAAAGGCCCTCTCCCTCAAATCCCAATAATCATGCCAAAACTGGTGACTCAGATCCTCTGGCTATTGATAAGGGTCATCAGCTTATTGTTAGCAGAAATAGCATTAGACTAGACAAGGCCCTTAGAGTCTGAGAGGGGAGGAGAGTTTAGGCCAAAGGCCTTTTTTTACTCTTTAAGAAATATGTTAACCAAACCTGTTTCCCTTTACTTGCTTAATAAGCAAATCAATAATAGAAATTAATAGATCTGTAATTTAAATTACAAGTTCGTCTCTCCTTTTCCTTGTCTAAGGACTGAGGTGGCACTTCAGCAGGAAACTCGAGATTCTGCCCTGACTGAAGCAGAGAGGGAAAGAGGTTCATGAAACCCCAGTAGACAGAAACAATGACCCTTCTCAGCAGGAAGCAAATACAGAAGAAGAGACCTTCTGTCCCATAGCATCCATACTAATAATAAGGGAGTTTACGGCTCTTAGAGAAGACTTAGGCAGAAAAGTTAGTTAGGGGGTTTCAGGTCTGCCTGCAAAGACACTGAGGTCATCCTATCCTAGAAGGAGTTTGCCCTAATCTGCCCACAATTAAGCAAGTCAGAAAGCATTTTTAGGTTAAAAGTAACTCATAGAAAGAAACAAGTAAGCAGAGAATTAGGTTACCAATTTAAGCCAGTTACTCACACCTGCACAATGAAAACCCCAGTGACCTTCAATTCACCTGAGCCTCATTATACCATCATTATAATATGATGTATATGCCCAAAGTGAATATCATTATAACAGACTGAATTCTGGGAACGAACATGCGCAGAAAGCAAATGATGAGTCACTGAGTCCTGTCAGTCTAAGAAAAGTAACCACCCATAGCAAATACGAATAAAAACCCCAAAGGCTTTGTTACCAGGCCTTTTGAGCCATGCTTCTCTTGCTCAAGCCCGCTTCCATGTCTGAAAGTGTACTTTCCCTTCTAACAAAGCTGTCTTTTCTGCTGTATTTCGATGTCTTGCTCAATTCTTTGTTTGAGACATCAAGAACCTGGACGACGTGCTGGGAGAGGATCCCACTCTCCTGTAACACCCCAATAAAGTTGTAATTTTTTTTTTTTTACCTGTTGTAAAAAAACCTCCACAAAAGTTGAATTGAAAAAACATTGAGGTGCCATCATTGACCTCATCTATGCTGGAATACTGTTTAAAAACTTGTTCAAATCTATTGGAATATTCAAAAAGTTTCACTGGGTATTTGGACACATTTTAAAATTTTCTTCCAATTACTAATTTGAGGAAAAGCCTCAGATATCCTTTCATGAAGCCATTTAGCCAGCTTTGAGGCTTTGTTCATGGCTTCTTGTCCTAGATGGGAAAGTCTCTCATAGGATTTTGCCATCACACCTTGTTTAACCATTTTCTGAGATGTCCTTCTCCTGTAGTCATGTAAATAAGTTGACAGAGGTTAGAGAACCCTGATTTATATGACTGGAGAGTGAGCGGAAATTCTCTAGACGACCCAATGGGGTTCTCTTTGAAATTAGAGAAATCTTTAGTAATGGCTCAGAACTCAGCTTTAATTCATTGGGTATTAGAAGTAGCTGTCCTGGATCAGACCCATCTCATGGTTTAACTTTAAATGGGGCAGTAAGAGCAGGGAAATCTAATGGAGAGTCAATTTTATCACTATAAAAAGGGAGTTCAGTGAGTAAAGAGCAAAGAAGGGGAGGACAGGCAGACGGCAAAGGGTAAGATAATGAGATATTAGAACATTTAGACATTTCTTCAAGTTTGGCAAGTCTCTGAGACAACTCAGAATTTGCTTTGATTAATTTAGAATTTGTGTCTTAGAGGGAAGCAATTTTTGAATCAGACATTTAGAGGCCTCAAAATGCCAATTAAAATATGCCCCCATTCAGCATATTTTAGGTTTTTCAGTTTTGTCATCTTTTTCTAATTGGCTGCACAAATAGACTGACTTAAGGATTTCAAAGGAGACCCAGGTTGGCTAGTTTAATTGTAAATCACCTAGGGTAGTTAGGGTCCAGAGAGATAGAAAGTTGCAGGATGTAGGCTTATCATTTTCCTACATAAATCAAACAGGAGATTGAGAAGATGACTGTTCAGCAACCTGTTCCCTTATAAAGTGAACTTAGCATTTTGCAAAAGAGTAATTACTCATCAGATGGGCATTTTGAGTCCCGTAGGCAAAAATCCAGTAACACTCATATAGAGCCTGAACCTCAGTCAAGGTGGGAAGTTCTAATCCAGAAGGACTGACCACAGTGATCTGGGACCACTGGGGAGACAACAGAGGGAAATAGACTCTTATAGGTACTTTACTCAAATCCACAGAGGTGTGGGAAGAGAGGTAAGCCTGGATTCCACTTCTGACACCATGTAATGTCAATCAATTTTGACCAAGAACTGCAAGGGTATTTTTTAGGAATTGCAATCGGGGAGACCCAGATTTGGATAGAAACCCCAACTGTGTTCCAAGGGGGAAGGAACAGTTTATAAAGATGGAAAAAGAGGGCTTTCAAAAGGATTACATAAGTTGCTTTGAAAGAGCAGACTTACACTATGCTATACAAAATTATTTGTTTATGTCTGTTGCTAGGTGAAAAAATTATATCTTAATAGAGAGTTCAGTGATACACAGCCAGATCCAGGAACAGTATCAGGATGTAGCCACTGTAGTTTAGCCTGGTTCAAAAGTTAAATTTCACATGGAGGGTATGAATTAGCTCAGCTTCCCAGAGGCCTCCCAGCTTTATTTTTGAATTTATTCTCTTAACGATATCAACTCCATTTTGCTGTTTTTCTTCCACAAAATAAATGAGAGAGAAGTAAGAGCTATTTCTTACAGTGGACTATTATTTAATAAATGTAGAAGTGAGGTTGGAAATAGAGAATCACTCTTTGTCAGTCATGATAGTGGCAGCTGATACAGCCAGGGGTCATCAGTGGATGCTGAAGTTGATGGGTAGGGGATTAAAAAAATCTCCCTCCACCCTTCTTGGTTCTTGCTGAGACTAAACGACAAATCAATAAGAGAAAAACAAACTGAAGTTTAATAACATGTGTACCTCATGCATACATGGGAAAGACCCAAGAAAACTAAGTAACCCCTGGAAATGGCCCAAGACACCACCTTATATATCATCTCTAGCTAAAGACACACACAAAAAATGTTGGAGTGGTGGAGTGGGAGGAAGGCAAGTGATAGGAGGTTGTCCAGAAAAGTGCAGTAAACAAGGGTAAGGTTGTTATGCAGATTTGAGTAGGTGTCTTCTTCACTAATGAGAATTTGTTGCAATTTAGAGCCTACCTGCTCTTCCTGGTACAGAGAGTAATACAACCATACAAATGGAGATTTTCTTTATAAATATGTGTACCTTACAAAAGGGGAACCTCCACTGGGTTTTCAGAGCTTTTCCTGTGCCTGCTGTATCTTCAAAATATTCAGCAAGATAATCCTTATGCCAAAGAGGCATATTTTGGGGTGTCATAATCTGTTCCCTTTCACTGGTGGGGGTGGAGGAGGAGGTTTGGTGACAAAAAGGATATGGATGTAATATTGAGCAATCTCACAAAATGTTAAGCAAACACAAATGGAAAATGGTGATTTTTTTTTCCTCTTTAATTCCTTCCCCTTACCCACTCGACTTCAACCCCTGACCTATATTTCGCCTTAAGAACTGGATCTCTCAAGGTGGGGTGTCTCCTCTCACAAGCTTGTAGCTTGCACCCGCGGGGTATGGTCCGTGGCTCCACCTGGGGTGCAAACCCAGGACCTTCTACATGCAAAGCAGATGTGCTAACCACGACACCCCCATTTTCTGAAGGCACCTCTGGAAAATAGTGATTTTTAAAAATTTTATTTTAAAGAAACTTGGCAGACATCAACTTGACCAGATAATCCAGGTTAACATGACCGACAGTGGACTGGGCAAACTTCATGTCCCTCTTGATGTGATGAGCTGAGACAGGAACCATAGCAATCCCATGGGATTCCTGCCATGCATATGTGTCTTGAGCCTGGTCAGGGGATGTGTTGGAAGTACTCAGGCTGAGGACCATCTTAAAGAAGAAAAAGTCAGTCGAGGATTGAGAGAACAAAATTTGGGAGCTGTTTCAGATTGAAAAAAACTGATGCAACATGACACTGTAGACTGAATGTTTGTGCCCCCTTCAAACTGATATGTGGAAATCCTGGCCCCCCAGTGTGATGGTATTAGGAGGTGGGGTCTTTGGGAGGTGACTAGTTCTTGAGATAAATGTTCTCATAAAGGAGGCTACAGAGTTCTCTCTTGCCCTTCCCCCATGTAAGTAAAAGGTAACAGATATGCCACCCTAAATATGCCTTTGGCATAAGAATTATTTTGAGCTAATTATTTTGAGATACTGCAGACACAGGAGAAGCTCTGAAAACAGAGTAGAAGTTACCTTCTTGTATGAGAAAGCTACATTTATAAAGAAATTTTATATTAGGGAGGAGGCCTGTACCAGGAAGAGAGCTATTACTAGCAAATAAACTTTTCACCTGAGAGACTTACTGGCATAGCAGGACGACCTTTGTTTACCAAACATTTTCTACTCTCCCTTCCTGTGAATTGCCTCCCCCCTTTGAAGCCCAGACTTCTGTGGCTTTCCTTAGCTCAGCATGAAATACAAGCTTCAATTATCTGGCTGTCTTTTGAGTCTCATATCACAGTGGGGCTCCCAAATGTACAACATAGTGAAGGAGTTCAGAACAAGTCTCCCCAGAATGTACCACTTTGACACGCAGATTATTTTGAGCTGAAGACACTCAAGACCCAAAAGACTCAGAAAGAGCTTTTACTACCCCTTAACTGCCTGAAAGAATTTAGATATAGAGCCTGATCCAAGAAGAGAACTATCACCAGAAATAACTACAAAGAGTATGGGCTAGATGTGGTGGGCAAGAGGAGAGGGTGCTCAGCAGGCCCTGTGTGTCCAAATTCTTCTTTGTGTCCTATTGTTTCTGCAGGGCATGGCAAGCATCTCTTTACCAAACATTTGATCTTTCCATATTCCTGTGAATTGTTTTCTTTCCCTTTAAAGTCCCAGATGCCTACCTCCTTCTTCTTAGCTCAAGATGGCATCTGAAACACAATTGCCTGACTGTTAGGGAGCCTCCGAAGTCTCTGTGGGGCTCCCATTTGTTCTGTCAAAATTGGTGACAGTCTTTAACCAGGACGGGAATTGAGAGGTCCTGTAGGAAGAGCTCTCATGACTCATGTCAGTCATGACAGCCGGCCATGTGGAAGAATGCTAGGGTTATAATAGCACCCCACCTTCTCTGTGTAAAAACTTTCTCTCTTTTGTTTCCCCAGGGCCTTGTAATATAGGGAAGAGGCATGAGAACTACATGAATTGACTAAACATTAAGCAGAGTGGAATTCAGAGCCTGCTACATGCTGTTACATATGAAACTGAGCTAATAAGCCAAGTGACCAGATCATGAGGAACCTATTGACAAAAGGAAGATTTCTGTCGAGATTACTAACAGCTTTTTGCCCATGCAATTAATGTTTATGTATACCATAAATGGAAGATGAAAACCTCAAGCTCTACCTTGTATAAGAAAGATTAACTGACATTTTCTTCTATTTTTTACTTCCCATGATCAGTAATTTTCTACAGAAACTAAGGAACAGATATAAACCCAATTCCTCAAACACCTGAGGTCTCATTCTCTGACTCTGACAGGAGACCACGTCTCTGTCTATGGAGTGTTATTCCTTCTCTAATAAATGATCCTGTGACTTTGATTCTAGCTCGCTCTTCAGTACTTTTCTGCATGAAGCCAAAGATCTCCTCTTGGTGCTGGGCTTGAGTCCCCACTTGGGAGTTTTTGCCATCACTTGCACATGGCTCACCATGGCTACATACACCAAACTGCATTCCTTTCTTTTTTTCCCCAGCAAAACAGTTTTACTGAAGGAAGACTTAGTCAACTTTTTTTTTACAGTCAACAGTACAAAATTAAATTTGTTTTTCTCCTGTTAACCCGTCTTATGTTAGTTTAATTATTAGAGCAATAGGAAAGGTAGGGGAAAGTTTTTTCTCCCCTACAACACATAATTATTTTCTCCTATCAATCTCTTTTATTTTATGGTGTGTTCTCAGTCATCAGCTCAGAAGGGTAAAGGGAAATAATTTTTATCTCCCCTATATGAAGATCCAACAAGAAAGCTGTATCCCAGAAGAGGGCCTTAACCCAACCACACTGGTATCCTGACCTTGAACTTTCAGCCTCTAGAACTCTGAAAAATTAATGTCATCTATAAACTACCTAGTCTATAATATTTTGTTATAGCAGCCCCAAAGGACCAAAACATGTGACAACTAAATACAGCACCACTTTCTGATTAGAATCTTATACCAGAGAGGGTAAAAAAAAAAGTTGTTGGGACAACTAGAAAAATGTGAGTGGAGTCTATAGATTGGATGCTTGTGTTGTTGCAATGTTGATTTTCTGATTGGGAGGGTTACAAGGTGGTGGTGATAAAAGAGTATCTTTGTTTTTAGGAATTACACACTAGTATTTAGAGGTGAAGGGGCATCATGTCAGTGTGAGTGTGTGTGTGTGTGTGTGTGTGTGTGTGTGTACACATGTACATATACATAGAGAAGGGGAAGGGGGAGGAGGATTGAAACAGAAGGGGACTCTAATAGAAGGAGAAGCTAGGGTTCTTTATATTGCTCTTGCAACTTTTCTATAGAATTAAAACTATTTCAAAAATTTAAAAACACATTGACTTAAAAAAAAATTTGTGATCCAGACTTTAAGTCTTATAGGAAAGGATAAAAAGGCAGAGCAGTGCAAATTCTAGCATGCCTCCCCTTTCACTCTGAGTTAAAATGTCTTGGGTTCTGTTAAAGATCTTATTCTGAATAGGACTACAAACTGACAACTACCACTTCTTAAAAATCAGTTCTATGATGTGAATTTTCTCACACTTCAATATCTCTAAAATCTGAAAGCTTCCAAGAATTTTGTTGGTCAGCAGGTGTTTGTGAGGGGGTTTTCCTGACAGATCATAAGCAGTAAAGATAGAAGAATGAGGGTCAGAGGTGTTAAGGAAACTCTGAAGACATTTTAAGAAATGTTGCATCATTATGCTCTAATTGGCACAGAGAGAATTAAAAAATGTGCCAGAAACCCACAAAGAACTGAACACAGAGCATAATACAATAGATGACAATGAAGTAGTATTTTAAAGTATTGAGGGAATATAATAATAAACAAAATTCTGTGCTTAGTAAATGAATCATTAAAGAACGAAGGCAAGATGAAGGTATTTTCAGATATAAGCTGGATAACAGAATTAATCAGCCAGCTCTATACTTTATTAAAATAATTTATAGTTGAGTGTCTGTATGTAGACAATGAAAATGCCTCTTAAAATGTCATGTCCTTATTTAAGCACAGCCCCTATAGTAGACTGAAAATGCCTCCTAAGATATTCATATCCCAATTCTTGGAAACAGCAAGTATTGTCTTATACAGCAAAGACTTTCCAGATGTAGTTACAAACAAAAGCTCAGGACCAGTCAGCTTCACAGGTTAATTCTACCAAACATTAAAAAAAGAATTAGACCTATACTTCTTAAACTATTCCAAGAAATCGAAGAGGAAGGAACACTTCCAAACTAATTATATGAGGCCAACATTACCATGATTCCAAAACCAAAGACACTACGAAGAAAAAGAATGACAGACCACTATCCCTGATGAACATAAGAGCCAAAATTCTCAACAAAATACTGGCAAACCAAATTCAACAGTATATTAAAAGGATTATACGCCATGATCAAGTAGTATTTATACTAGTGGTGCAAGGGTGGTTCAACATTCACAGAAAAATTAATGTGATTCATCATATCAACAAAACTAAGGGTAAAAATTATATAATTATCTTAATAGATGGAGAAAAAGCATTTGACACAATTCAATATCTATGATAACTCTTAACAAAGTGGGTATAGAAGGATCTTACCTCAACTTGATTAAGGCTATATATATGACAAACCAAGTTAACATCATACTCAATGGTGAAAAACTGAAAAATTTTACTTTAAGATAAGGAATAAGATAAGGATGCCTACTTTCACCTCTATTATTCAACATAGTACTGGAAGTCCTAGCCACAGCAATTATACAAAAATAAAGAAATAAATTTAAAAAATAAAATACCTCTGAATAGAAAAGGAAGAAGCAAAACTGTCACTATTTGCAGATGACATGATACTATATGTATATCATATATATATATATGATATATATATAGTATATATAAATAGTATATATATATATAAATTAATGGAATTAAAAGAATTTAGTAAGGTATCAGGATACAAAATTAATATATAGAAATCTGTCACATTCCTGTACACTAATAAGAAACAATCAGAAGGAGAAATGAAGAAAACAATCCTATTCACAATTGTATCAAAAAGGATAAAATACCTAGAAATAAACTTAATCGAGGAGTGAAAGACTACTACTATGACAACTATAACACACTGATGAAAGAAATGAAAGAGAACACAAATAATTAAAGGATATATCGGGCTCATGGATAGGAAGTGTTAATATTGTTAAAAGGACCATACTACCCAAAGCAATTTACAGATTCAATGCAATTCCATCAAAATACCAATGTCATTCTTCTCAGAACTAGAATAAATAATCCTAAAATGTGTATAGAACCACAAAAGACCCCAAATAGGCACAGCAATCTTAAGAAAGAAGGACAAAGTTGGAAATCAGGCTTTCTGATCTCAGACTATACTACAAAGTGATAATAATCAAAACAGTATGCTTCTGGTGCAAAAACAGACACATAGATCAATGGAACAGAATTGAAAGCCCAGAATAAACCTTCACTTATATGATCAATTAATCTATGAAGATGAAGGTAAAAATATACACTAGAGTAATGACAGTCTTTTCAAAAAGTGATGCTGGGAAAAGTGGACAGAAACTGGACAGTTTAAAAAAAATGAAACTGGACTATTCTCTTAAACTATATACAAAAATGGACTCAAAATGAGTTAAAGACTTAAATGTAATGCCTGAAACCATAAAACTCCTAGAAGGAAACAGGAGCAAACTACTGACATCAGTCAGAGTAATGTCTTTTTGGACAGGTCCCCTCAAGTAAGGGAAACAGCAGAAAAAATAAACACATGGGACTATATCAAACTAAAAAGCTTCTGCACAGTGAAGGAAGCCTTTAACAAAACAGAAAGGCAAATAGGGGTTGGATATCAACCCCTATTGAATATAGCATTTGCAAGTATATTTTCCCTTTCGGTAGGAAAATATACTTGCAAATGCTATATTCAATAGGGTTTGATATCCAAAATATATAATAAACTTACACAACTCAAAAACAACAACAAAAACAACAACAACAACAACAACAACAACAACAACAAATCCAATAGAAAATGGGCAGAGGATATAAAAAGAGGATATAAAAAGATTTCTTCAAAGAGGACATACAGATGGCCAATAGACATTTGAAAAGATGCTCAACATCACTAATCATCAAGGAAAGGAAAATCAAAGCCACAATGAGATACCACTTCATAATAGTTATAATGGCTATTATCAAAAAGTTAACTAGTAGCATTTGCTGGCAAGGATGTGGAGAAAAGAGAACCTCTGTGCACTGTTGGTGGAATTGCAGACTGGTACAGACCTTATGGAAAGCAGTATGATGATTCCTTGAAAAACTAAAAATAGACATACTATATGATCCAGCAATTCCACTTCTGGATATTTATCTAGAGAAATCTGAAACACTAATTCAAAAAGATATACACACCCCTATGCTCATTGCAGCATTGTTTACAATAGCCAAAATATGGAAGCAATCTAGGTGTCCAATGAAAGATAAATGGATAAAAAAGATGTGGTTTATATATACAGTAGAACATTATGCAGCAATAAAAAAGAATGAAATCTTGCCATTTGTGATAACATGGATGGATCTGGAGGGTATTATGTCAAGTGAAATAAGTCAGGTAGAGAAAGACAAATATTGTATAATTTCACTTATATGTGGAGTCTAAAAACAATAAAACAAACAAACAAAAGAAAGAAAAACAGACTCATGGAAACAGAGACCAAAGGATGGTTACCAGATGAGAGGAGTGGTGAGAGAAGTGAAAAGGGGAAGGGAAATATAGTCAATAATATTGTGATCAGTTTACCCAGTGACAGATGATTACTAGAATTAGTGGTATGATCACATTGTAAGGTATAAAAATACCAGATCACTATACTGTATGCCTGAAACTAATATAACCAATATAAGATTGTGTACCAACTATACATAAAAAAAAATAAATTAAGAAAATAAATTAAATCTATCTGGTGTCAGCCTCAAAGTTGAGGGTCTCTTTGTTACACTAGCTTAACCTGTGCCTAAATTAATGCAATGACTGAAAAAGAACTTGAGTTTTTTAACAAAAGTCACAGAGGAGATGGAAACTTTTATCAGGGATCTTGACTACCAATAAGATTAGAAACAAATACTAGTTTGCATCTAGAGATGAGGAAACAATCAGAAAAATCCAAATACAAACATTTTATAAAACAACTGGCCTGGTTTCTTAAAAATTGTCAGTGTCAAAAAAAAAAAAACTCTCAAAAGATGCTGGGGTATTAGATTAAGAAGACTAAAGGATCATGACAAATGCAATATGTGATCCCTGACTGGACTCTAAACCAAATATACATATATTCATATGTATAAGACATTATTGATACACCTAGAGAAATTAGGATATCAAATGCGTATTGAGTAATAAAATAGAGTCAGTGTTACATTTCTCGAATATTACAGTTGAATTGTGGTTATGTAGAAGGATGTGGGCAATACATACTGAACAGTTTAAGGATAAAGTGTTTAATGTCTGCAACTTATTTTCAAATGGTTCAGTAAACTAATAATAGTAATAATAATAATAATAATTTTAATACATAGCAAAATACTAACAATTCATGAATTTAGCTGGAGTATGTTAATGTCCTTTGTAACAATATTTCTGTAGATTTCACATTTTAAAAAAATAAAATGTTGAGAAATAACCGTAGTAGAAAATAAATATCTTTTAGACTTTAAATTTGAAAAAATATTCTTAAATTGATTATAAAATAGAAGATGGATATGTTTATATTAAAATTAAAGAGTTTTGTTCATCAAAAGAAACTCTAACTCTGAGGATTGCTCTGGTGACAGACTGCCTGGGTTCAAATTCTGAGGCTCTCATTAACTAACTGCAGAACGACAATCACAGGCAAGTCATATAAATTCACTAAGCCAGTTTCCTTATCATTAAAACTGGAGGAAATAATAATAACTACTTCCTAGGGTTGTTGTGAACGAAATCATACACATAACACACGAGTAGGATTTGTACCAGCACTCAGCAAATGTGAGCTGCAGGGTTTCTGGGCCCTTCCCATCACTCCATCAACATCCATACTGCTCCTGCTTTTCTGTGAACCTTTTTTATCCTGAATATTCATAGCCTCA
The DNA here is from genome assembly GCA_004027375.1 of Macroglossus sobrinus. Lineage (NCBI taxonomy): Eukaryota > Metazoa > Chordata > Mammalia > Chiroptera > Pteropodidae > Macroglossus > Macroglossus sobrinus. The sequence continues at coordinate 85,656 of PVKZ01002061.1, forward strand.
CTCACCTATTAGGCCTTTACATATGCTACGCCCAAAGCACAGAACTCCTTTCCCTAACTTTTTATCTAATTGCTGCAACTGTGCCTATTTTATTTCAGACCTCTCTCCCAGGGGGGCCTTCTCCCAGTGTAGGCGTCCTGCTGTGGGCTCATATAGGCCCTACATAGCCAGACACGATGCAATGAGGCTCAATATTTGTTAAATGAATGAACTGCTGCACTATTTCCGGCAGAACCAGCTTTCTAAATGGACTGAGCTTGCACAAAAGCACTCTATGAAGAAGTTTAAAAACTAGCAGTGACTAAGAGTTGCTAACTAAGAAGACCCTCCCTTTCTTCTCATCCCTATAACTTTCTCAGCACTACTGATCCTTCTTCATCGGTGCCGGGTCTAGCCCAAGGTAGAGGAAGAGGAAACCGTTAAATCACTACTTGACCAATCCCAGGCACAGGCCTCATTCTCTGGCTTGGAGAAATTATACAGTTACTTTTCTGTCACCTTAGGCAACCCTCTTAGAAAAAGAGAGCTCAGTAAAATTCTTCTGCCACACTCAGAGCAGGAACTCACAGCTCTGGGATTTGGACTTTTGGAAAGCTAACAACCATCCAACGCGTGCCACTGTTTTGGTCTGTTGTGAGTTAGAGAGTCTGGCACAAGGGCTGATAATGTCCTATTTATATGAGGTATGCGTATCTACGGTATGCAGGGGTAAGACAGGGTCTGCCTCCTGTCACTGTAACCTTGACAGGAAATGGCTTTGAAGATGACAGTTTGCCTAGAGGTAGAAAAAAGTTGGCAAGACAGAGTGTTTCCCTTTGGCTACTCCATTCCCTCCACTGCCCTCTGGCTTGTTTCCTATTCTCTGTTTCATAAACACAGTGTCCTGTTTTCTGTCTGAGTACAGCTGGAGTCATCTCTGTTCAGATTGCCTTCCAGTGCAGACACTCAAGCTTCAAGGACTCACAGTTTGTACTCAGACCATTGTATTGGCCTCTGAGGTGGGACACACAGACTCCCTTGGAGCTGAGTGTTGCTGACTGAAGGTTCTGCACCTCTAGAGAGTGTGAAGCTTGTCTTCTCACAGTGAGCTTGTGAGGGCAAACCTCAAGAAGTGTTAACCACATAAACCGAACCCAGTTTAAAAGACAAGTGTGCCGTGGATGTTGGAGGAGAGCCAAGCTGCTCTTACCCCGGAATGAACCAAAATGCCACATCGTATCATGTAGTCCGTTGTTCTAACTGCTTCATCAAGATTTGTGGAGGCAGGAAATTCTTACATTTAGTTCTATTTGGAAACTATTAATGAACAACTGTATACCAGTAATGTACTGTAGAAGATAAAAGACAAAGCTTGGTCCTAGCCTTGAGAAACTCATAGTGAAAGAGTGTGTATTTATACATAGACATACTGATGCTCCTATTGTTCTGACAACTTAACCATTCACTTGGTAATTTGACAGACTGTCTACTTAAATTTTCAATGATAATTCTATTTTTTGGTGAATGTACTTTTAAAAGATTTTTTAAAAGATGGTTTCATGATGAGACACTATAATTAAGAAACACGGTAGGTACAAAGAGAACTTAAAATTGTGTCCTACCTCGCTTATTCTGTACATGAACTTGGCCAAATCACCTGAAACCTTGGCAGCATCATGAGGTAATAATACTTACTGTAGAGAGATGTAAGGATTAAGAATAAGGCCCATAAGATGTTTGGAGAGTGTCCACCACACTGTCTAATGGAACTTTCTGCAATAATAAAAATTTCTTATTTTGCCCATTTTATATGGTGGCTACTAGTCATATATAGTTACTGAATATTTGTGATGTGGCTAGTGTGACTGAGGAACTGAATTTTTAATTTTATTTAATTTAAATTTAAATAGTCTCATGTAACTACTATATTAGACATCACAGGTCTAGACTGTGATAGGTTCTCAACGGATAATAGTCACCGATATGATTAAAAATGGGAAGTTTTGATTTCCAGAAAGATGCTCTAAAACAAAGAAAAGAAAAATCAAAACATCTTCAGCAAACCAAGAATCATATTTAAAGTGTCCTGAGATTTTCTATGAGACCTGATGGCATGTTACTCCAAGAACTCTTAATGTGGCCTTTGGAGTGCTCACCCTCACATCTCTATGTGTTTTACTTAGCCCTGAGACCAGCAGATGCACCAAGACTTCCTTCCTCCTCACTACTGGTGTGGCTACCTCTTCTGCTATTATGTCCATTAAGAAAGAGTCCTCCTGATATCCTAGACTGAGGACCTTGCACCCCTGATGCTACAACCCTCAAGGCCCCAACAGTCCCTAAGAGAAGTGTGTGTTATTTTGGTATTTGAGACCAGTTTCATCCAGAAGCCTATGACTAAAATCTGAGTGCATCAGATCCCATACTCCTATACACTTTGTTCACATTGTCATCACAACAAAACACAGGCTTCAAGATTGTGCAGTTCAGCCAACAAACACTGTTGAAAGTAATTTTAACACTCTCACATTTCTCAGTAGTAACTCTACACCAGTTTCTAAAAATACCAACCACTCTGGGCCAGGTGACCTTGGAGAACTCAAGGTCTGAGTAACTTGGGCTTCAATAGTTCTGACCTCTCTGAACTCTAGTGAGTCCAGCCATGAGATGGTTCTAATTACGAAAATTCCTTTGTTTATCGTTTAGAGCCTTGACTTCATAGTTTGGGTAATTAGGACTGATTCTGATATAGAGCAGTCAAAATAAAGTAAACTAGAGATTAGTTACATGCTTTATAAAACAGACAAAAATAGACTGATGTTAAAATTTGCCAGAAACCCTAGAAAAATGCAGAATATGATTGAGGCAAACATATTATTTGATGGCTATAAACTGATATCAAATAGACATAGATCACTGTGAAATAACAAATAATAAAAAGTTTCAGCTAGAAAGATCTTAGAGGTAAGCTAGATAATTCGTTCCACAGAAAGAACTGAAGCCTACAGTTTGATCTGCCTAGAGCCATGCAGTTGGCTAATGGTAGTGTTGAGAACCGCTATCCCTTGGCTCTCATTCTATTGTCCTTTCCAGTGTACCAGAAAGTTGTCTAGTTTTTGGGTAAATCATTTTATTCCTAAGGGGCACCAATCTGTGGGGTAAGGAACATTTCCTTCCCCATTCAAGAAGAGGTTCTTCATTCAGTCCCAGCAGTCCTCAGCAGTCCTGGAGCTCAGAAAAAGACAGTTGTGTTGGCAGATTTGTGAGCGATGTTAGCATGGAGAATGAGAAGTTTCATATCCCAAATTCTACTATATCAAATTTGGGACCTCCAGTAGGAAATGAAGTATTTAGCTCCCCAGGGATGCAGAATTTGTGGAGCAGATGCCTGAGAATTATCAGATAATGCAGAACATATTGTTTATCGTCCAAGGGAAACATGACGTACACACTGAACAGAAGCCCAACTTCTGGCACAGGAACAAACTCCTGACCCATCCTCTGCAAAGGCAGATTCCTGCTATGAATTTGACCTAGTGCATAGACTTTAGAAACAGGTGTGTCCGACACATAGCAAGGTATGATCCTGGCCTGTGAGTCTAGGAGGGCACTGGAGTCTCAGGTCTAAAGTTTAGCTTGAGAGTTGGTTCATTCTTTCCACAAACATTTCTTGAGTAAGTTTCACATTCTGTTCTAGTTACTGTGAAAACTAGAAAATCTGGACATAATTTAATCCATCAGAAATATTTACTGAGTGCTATCAGTACTCTGGATGCTAAAGATATGGTTTGGATGACATTGTATTATTTCTGTTTCTGTGATTCTGTAGTACCTTGTTTGCACCTCTCAAGAATCCCGATTGGTTTTTTAATATTTATTTGTGAATATTTGGTTGCCCTCTCCTAGAATGTAACTCCTGCAGGGCAAGGAATGGAGACTTCTTTATGAGAGTTGAATCTGTTAGCAATTGCCAGAGACCAAGAATATTGATGGTATCAACTCTTTGTAATTCAGTTCAGTTTAACAAGTACTATGCTTATCTACTATTTGTTTAGATAACAACTAACGTTGTGCTTGGTGCTATGGGGAATTGTTATGGACTGAATGTTTATGTCCCTCCCCAAATTCGTATGTTGAAATCTAACCCCCAATATGACAGTGTTAGATGGTAGGGCCTTTGAGAGGTAATCAGGTCATGATGGTGGAGCCCTCATGCTGGATTAGTGCCCTTATGAGTGGCCAAATGCTAGCCAGTTTTTTCACCAGGTGAAGACACAACCAGAAGTCAGCCAACTGCAACCTAGAAGGGGGCTCTCATCAGAACTGACAATACTAGTATCATGATCTCAGACTTCCAGCTTCTAGAACTGTGAGAAATAACTTGCTTTTGTTGATAAGCCTCCCACTCTATGGTGTCTTGTTTTAACAGCCTCAGCTGACTAAGACAGACATATACAACTACCTAAGATGTACACCCTTCCCTTTGGAGGTTTGTAATCTTTGGTACAATCAAGGACGGGAGAAAAAAATACATATCAATGCAATGTAATGCTAATTTGAAGTAATTAAATAAGAAAATACAGCAATCCAACCAATATTTGGTAAAGGGGGAGAGCAATGTAGCTGAAAATACATCAAGAGGAAGATGAGACCTCAGAAGGGCCTTGAATGATGAATTGATAAGTCAGAGAGAGGGTAGGTCATTCAGTTGATAGCATAAAATATGAATAAAGGCACAGAAAGATTGAGGAGGGGTCGAGTCTAACTAAAGTGGGGGGTACTGTGTTAAGTGTTAGGCACTGATAAAAATTTGCTTGTTTTCTATTTGCTAATTTCTGAAGCGCAATGAAAGTCAGGTTGGAACTGTTATCTAAATCTACCTGTACTTCTGGTTGTACAAAATTATTATTATTATTTTTTTACCGTAATGACTATTTATTTTTATTTTAAAAAATTTTTATTAAAAATATAGCTAACATATAATATTGTATTAATTTTAGATATATACCATAATTATTAAACATTTATATACCTAAAGAAATGACCATCATAATAAATTCAGCAGCCATCTGACACTGTACAATGCCATCACAATATTATTGACTGTATTTCCTATGCTGTGCATTATGTCTCCATGACTTATTTCTTTTACATGTGGAAATTTGAACCTCTTATTCTCCTTCATCTTTTCTCTCCCTTTAAAAAAATTTTCAACTAGAGTTGACATTCAGTATTATTTTTATTAGTTTCAGGTGTGTAGCATAGTGGTTAGACATTTATATAATTACCAAAATGATTCTCCTGTTTAGTCTAGTACCCACCTGGCACTATACATAATTATTACCATATCATTGACTATATTCTTTTTGCTTTACTTTACATCCTCATGACTATTTTGTAACTACGAATTTGTATTTCTTAATCCTTTCACCTTTTCCACCCTGCCCCAACCTGCCTCTCATCTGGCAACTATTAGCTTATTGCCTACATCTATAAGTCTATTTCTGTTTTATTTGTTTTGTTCTTAGATTCCACATACAAGTGAGAGCATATGGTATTTGTCTTTCTCTGACTTATTTCACTTAGCTTAATACCTCTAGCTAAGGTCTATCCATGTTGTTGCAAATGGCAAGATTTGGGTCTTTTTTATGGTCAAGTAATACTCCACTGTATTTATGTACCACCTCTTCTTTATCTATTCATCTGTTGATGGACACTTAGGTTGCTTTCATATCTTGGCTACTGTAAATATGTCACAATGAACATAGGGGTGCATATATGTTTTCAAATTAGTGTTTTGAATTTCTTCGGATAAATACCCAGAAGTGGAATTGCTGGGTCATAATGTAGTTCTATTTTTAATTTTTAGAGGAATTTCCTTATTGTTTTTCATAGTGGCTGCACTAATTTATGTTCTCCCCATTCTCCTTTTCCTTCTTAGAGAAGTCCCTTTAGCATTTCTTATAATACTGTTTGGTGTTAATGAATTCCTTTAGTTTTTTCTTATCTAGAAAACTCTATTTCTTCTTCAATTTTAAATGTTAGCCTTGGTTTATGTCTTTGCTTTTTATCACTTTATTTATTTCTGCCAATCCCTTCTGGCCTGCAAATTTCTACAGAGAAATCAGCTGATAGTCTTATGGGAGCTCTCTTGTAGGTAACTAACTGCCTTTCTCTTGCTGCTTTTACGAGTCTCTTTTTGTCTTTAACCTTGGGCATTTTAATTATAACGTGTCTTGGTGTAGGCCTCTTTGGATTCCTCTTGTTTGGGATTCTGCACTTCCTGGACTTGTATGTCTATTCCCTTCACCAGGTTAGGAACATTTTCAGTCATTATATCTTCAAACAGTTTCTCAATCTTTTCTTTGTTCTCTTTTTTCCTCTAGTACTCCTATGATGTGAATGTTGTACTTGATATTATCCTAGAGGTCCCTTAAACTATCCTAATTTTTAAAATTTTTTTTTTCTTTTTGCTTGGCTGTTTTGATTGCATGTTTTCTGCTACCTTGTTTTCTAAACTGCTGATTGGATTCTGCTACCTTGTCTTCTAAATCACTGATTTGATCCACTGCTTCATCTAATCTGCTGTTGATCCCTTCTAGTATGTTCTTCATTTCAGTTATTGTATTCTTTTCTGACTGATGTTTTTTGTTTGTTTCTATGTACTTTTTTATGCATGCTATCTCCTTATTGAAGTTCTCATTAAGTTTCTTAAGCATCCTTATAATCAGTGTTTTAAACTCTGTATCTGGTAAACTCTTGCCTCTATTTTTCTTTAGTTATTTTTCTGGAGTTTTGTCTTGTTCTTTCATTTAGAACATGTTTCTTTGTCTCCCCATTTTGGGTGCCTCTCTGTGTTTGTTTCTATGTATTAGGTAGATCTCTTAATGTCTTCCACTCTTGGCAGGGTGGCCTTATGTAGTTGTTGTCAGTGGAGCCCAGTGGTGCAGTCTTCCTCATCACCTGAGCCAGATGCACCAGGAACTTCCCTTGTGTGGGTTGTGTGTGCCCTCCTATTGTAGTTGAGCCTTGATTGTTGTTGGCATGTCAGTGGTGGGATTGACCCTCAGGCTGACTGACTGTGGGAATAGGCAATGGCCACAGTATATGAGCTGCTGTGTGGGGGCTGACCCCACAGAGCGGGATTTGCCCTAGTGGGCTCTCATGTCTATCAAAACCACTCTTTGGGGCTGCTTGTGAAGCTAATTGGGTGGCGCTGTGTTGTGGTTTGAAGTTGGCCACTGGATATGCTAGTTCTAGGGCCTCTTGGGAGGGGCTTCTGTGCAGGCCAAAGTCAACCACTGCCTGTGACTGGTCTGGGGTTAACTTGTAGGAGCTACAAAGCAATTGTGGTTGGTCACTGCCTATTTTGGTTGAGGTGGATGGGAGAGGCTACCTGCAAACCGAGGCCTGAAGCCACCTGCCAGCTATCTATAAGGCTCAGCTACTGGTCACAGGAGGAGGCATTTACCTAACCTGCCATCTTCACTGGATCTCCCAAAATTATTTTCAATAGCCAATCTAAAAAGATTTTCTTCAGGACCCTACACATTAAAAGAAGTATTTGAGGGACTACCTTTACCTTCTGTAATTGAGGGCATTGAGGAGATGTCTTACTCTTTTGTATTTAGCTATATCAAAATCACTTGGGGAGCTTGTGAAAAGAGATTACTGGGCCCTACCTTGAGAGTTCCCGATTCAATAGGTCTTGGCTGGGCCTTAGAGAATGCATTTCTAACAAGTTCCTAGTGATGCTGATGCTGTATTTGGAGAGCACACTTTGAGAACTGTCAAATGAGAGCAAAGCCAAAATGGGCCCTCTTTTCCCTGCTAATAACACTTGATAGTGATATCAGTCATAGGCATGAGGAAACTTCAAATCAACAACCTAAATATAATAAGCATATATATGGTTAAATAAACTGTTTTTCAAGATTGCAGGATCTAAAAAATAAGCATTATTACATGACTTCTGGGAATACAAACCTTTTAACTCAATAATGAGCAGAGCCATATCAACTTGAGTCAGGGATTCAGTCATAATTGTGGAGGCTTGGCAACTTTAAAATCTGATGGAGAAGGCCAGCAGCCTGGAGACAGAAAAGAGTTGCAGTTTTAGTCTGAAGGCAGTCTGCTGGTGAACCAGGAAAAGCCAATATTGCAGATGAAACCCTAAAGCAGTCTGCTGGTAGAATTCCCCCTTGCTTGGGGCATTCTACCTTTTGTTCTAGTCACACCTTTAATAGATTAAATGAGATCCATTCACATTATGGAGAGCAATCTGCTTTACTAGAAGTCCACCAATTTACATATAAATCTCACCTAAAATAATCCCTCATGGAAACATCCAGAATAATATTTGACCAAGTATCTGAGCACCATCACGATGGGTTTATTTTATTTTATTTTATTATTTAATTTGTCTATTTTATTTTTGTTTTCAGGTTTGGTCCAATTTAATTCAATAAATGTCCCACCTGCCCAATGGGCTGTAGTTCAGTGAGAGAAATTATAAAGATTTAATTATGAGAAAAATAGTTTATAGTTTATTCATGTCTTCATTCAACAAATACTTCTTGAGTACTAATTTTGTGAAAACCTCTCAGTGTGGTTTAATTTTGGTCAGAAACAGTTACTAAGATTTTGGATTAGGGATACATCTGTGGTTGAAGGTTGAGGGGATGGAGAGAATCCTGGCTTTGTCTCAGCTGTGTTCACCTTGGGGAACCATCATATCTAGGCAGATGGCCAACAGTGGGGAAATACCAAAGTTGATGCCTTGAGGGTTTTGGTGAAAAAGGTGTGAGAAAGTACTAGTGAAGATGAATGAAGAAACTGGGAAGACACCAGTCTTAGGGACTGATCTTTCCCACCAGCTTGAGACTCATCTGGGCCCTGGGAAGAAAAGGTTTTTCGACTAAAACTAAAGAAGATTTTTTTGTATGTTTGTTTTTGTGTTTTATTTAACTCTAAGGCCAGGAGACCACATTAGTTCCCAGATGAAAAAAATATATGTAAGAAATAGTTAAATAAGAGCATAGTGGGCTGAATGTTGACCTCCAGCTCCTTGAAAAGACATGTCATGTTAATTCTTTAAAACTACAAATGTGGGTCTTAATTTGTAGGTCTTTGCAGATGTACTTAAGTTAAGGATCTTGAGATAAGATCATCCTGGATTATCTAGGTGGGCTCCAAATCCAGTGGCAAGCTATCCTCATAAGAGACACACAGAGAAGAGGCATACAGAGGTGTAAAACAGAGGCAGAGACTGGAGTGTTGGGTCCACCAACCCAGGAACAGAAGCTCACATTGTCTCAGCGCTAGAAGATTATTTAAGTAATACTTTAAAGTAATACTAAAAAATGAGCTCAGGCAATTTCAAGTCCAAGATTCCATATAGGTCAGCGATGGCAGGTAAAGCCCTAACCCATCTTACCTGAGGCTATATAAATCCATGTGGAAATGAGTTTGTCATATGTCTGACTGCATACCCGCAACATCTATTTGATCTTGACATCCTACTGACAAATGCAAAAGAGTAAGCCTTATTGAGCACATTCTCTTTACCTAGACTTGCCCACTGTAGGCATCTGAGGTTTGATTTGAATAGCAGAATGAATCTACCCAATCCTATATTCAACATATGATACCTAGAAGAACTAAATGAAGACCACATTTTGGAGTAAGAGCGAAATACATTTACTATGTGTATACTCACTGAGAGATGTGTAAATAATAAATCCTCATTATTCATGGATTCCATATTTGTGAATTGATCTACTTGCTAGAGTGTATTTATAACCCCAAAGTAATAGTCATGGCATTTTCATAGTCTTTGTAGACATGTACAGGGCCTAGTACAGCTTGAGTCACCCATTTTGCATGTTCCCATCTGAGGTCAAACAAAGTCACACTCTGCCTTCTTGCTTCAGTTCTCATACTGTAAGCAAGTGTCCTTTTTTGTGATCTATTTGGTGCCATGTTTTTTGCATTTTTGTGCTTTTTTGTTGTTGAGTTCACTATGCATAGTGCTGAAGTGTTATTTAGTGTTTCCAAAAGCAAGAAAGCTGTGATGTGCCTTATGGAGGAAATACGTAGTAGTAAGTTTTATTTTGGCCTGAGTTATAGTGCTGTTGGTTGTGAGTTCAATGTTAATAAATCAATAATTCATATTAAATAAGGAGTCTTTAAACAGAAACACATAAAACAAGGTTATGTATTAATCAATTGATGAAAATGTGACTAAGGCTCATTGGAACCTACCTCTCTGTATTTCCCCTGGGCGCAATGAATTAGTATTTATTAATTGGGGTTACTTTACAGAACATAACGATCATGGATTATGAGAAGTGACTGTTTATGATTATAAAAATTTTTCGGTGTAAGCCTGACATAAATGTCCAAGTGTTCTCATGAAATGTCCTTAATCAAACTATGTCTGATTCATTCTGATGCCCCTTTTCTACATATTGTCTCAATCCTGCTAATCCCTGCCACACACTCCTATTTCATTAGGCCCCCTATCATCCTTATGATGAATTTCATGATCTCCTCTCAGGTCCCTTTTCATCATGTGCAGTGTCCTTGGTCTTTTCATAGACACATACCCAAAGTTTACTCTAAGTGAAAAATTTATAGAGTCTTAACTATCCTTCATTTCTTTGCAAAAATGTCAAGTTTCTGCTTTACTTCTTGACTTAGGAAAGATTTTGTTTGTGCCCCTCTGTCTCTCTTCTAACCTGAGTACCCTTACTTTCCATCTGTGTTTCCTGTCAGTTCAGTGTTCCTTCTGTTGAGGAGGATTTTTTTTGCATGTTGGCTTTGGAGCTAAAAACACAAATTTTATTGTTAAGAACCATGACACTGCCTGTGTTATATTAAACTTCCCTCTTCATCCTTCCTTCTCCGAGCCATCAGCATATAGATAGATATACAGAATATCTATCTATATATGTATATATGTACATATATAACATATGTTATGTTACATACTGTACTATTACTAATAGAGTATTATTATTAACACTATGAGATAATATTTAATACTGTCTCATATCCTAGTAACACATGAGATTGCTCTTAGCAATCTTTTAGCAGTAGGAGAGGAGCCTCAGTGCAGGAGCTTATTCTGAGTACCTTAGAGTTTACACACTTTTATCCAGGAAGAGGAAAGTAGCCCACAGTCTTCAAAATCCTGCCTTGTGGCAATATCATGAGGTCCAGCTTGGCCTGCTTTTTGAATTTTTTTTTTCTACAGTACTTTCAAACCTTTATTTGAGGCTCATCTCAAGTGGAGAAGCCAACACTTGGACAATTAAAATAAGCAAATTTCATCTATGCTAGGGAGAAATCAGGAGACAGAACTTCTGCATGCAGAGCAAAAAACTCTAACCTGACCCACTGTGGGGGCTCCTCTGACGGCTTTGTTTGCACTATAGTATATTGATGTTACATATGATTCCATTCTTAGATCTTTATTTCACATATTAAGAGATAAACAAAAGATGCCTCTGTTTTCTCCAAAGGAAGCTCACTGGCTCTGGGTTAAGAAAACAATGGATCAAAGGGCTTCCAGGATTGGAGGGTTAGAGGAAGGAAAAAGAAAGGACAGGGAGTCCTCAGAGGAGAAATTAGATGTATTATTGGAAAATGCTCTCATGGTGACCGAAAACACAGGCAATCTGTTGCAGGAGGCTTCCGCTCTGTAACTTCAAGGATTCTCACATTCACTTGCAAACCAGGAAGTCAAGAGGTGGGGCGTGGGAAAGTACTTGGCTGCAGTCACCCCTCTGTAAATGGCAGCAGTGACTAAGGACACAAAGACCTTTGAAAAAGCAGCTGATTTCCTCCCCAGCACGGCTCACCACCATGAGAGATGAGTACATAAGAAGAAATTTACTCAACACATAACAAAGCTTATTAGCTTAGCAGATCTGTTTGATCTGTTTGTTTAATGAGTATCCATTTCTGAAGACTCCATTAATCAAACCAGCTCAGGCTTAGTAATCTGTAATAAAGACTGTCAAAGACCCTGCAAAGACTACTTACAGAAAAGAACTTACAGCCCATTGCATCGGGAGGTTTGAAAAAACACAAGAATCAAAGATAAAATACCAACGGTCTAAGGGGATGAGCTGATTTTCTCAAGCCTAAATAGAAGGATGTAGAAGGGAGCTGCCATATTTCTCGTTGGGCACAAGGGAGGGAGGGGCGGGAGGGAATAGGAATGGCTGACCTGACAAATAATTCTACATGAATTTTGAGGATGGGCTGGGTTTGGCCCAGTTATTTGTCAAAGTGTCAGTGTAAATCATGTTCTTTTTAGGGGATGCCAGGACTCATAACTGAGAAGATGGAATTCCGCTATTGGGCTCAGAGGGCAAGTTCAGGGCTGGAAATAAGAGACAAAGTCAAGACGAGGAAAGATGGTAAATTATGGTAGAGCGGACCCTCGACTCAACTCCAGGGGGCACCATTCACTCTGTAGTTTATATGAGTGGTGCCTGATAGGGCTGGGCTGTGTGTAACCTGAACTCTTTTGCAGCTGTGGCTAGTGACATGCACCAGGGGGGAAAAAAAGAGTGAGGCTATATCTAAGCCAAAAATGAGCTAGAGTTTCTGCATTTTTATGTGCTCTCCGTTTTAATTACGTAGATATCCAGGGATAAAATCAAAGAGGAAAAATCTAGAAATGAGGAGACCTAGGTCAAATCTTTCTCTGAGCAGTTGGTGATTTACTCAATATTTTCTCAGTCTGGTTCCAGTCTCTAAAATAGATTCAGCGATACCTACCACGCTTCTCAATCTCACACAGGGCCTCAAATTTGAGTAAGGACTTGAACAAGCATGGAGTCTAACCTACAATAAGGATTACAAACAATGGCGTTGCACGGCTACCAAACCATGTCTTGGCCTCCAAGTCACCAAAGACCCGTCTCCTCCTCCTGCCTCACCTCTCCCACCCTCCTCGCCTCCCTCTGCTCTTGGCAGGCTGACATATTTGCCATGCCTGCAGCACCCGCTTGCCATGCCACTCCAGGTCCTTGGCAGGTGTGCTTCCCTCTGCTTGGGCTCTCCTCCAGGGTATCTGCTCGACTTTCTTCTTTACCTCCTTTACCTTTTATTCAAAAGCCAACTTCCCAATGAAGTTTTCCCTGACAACACACTATTTGAAATTCTCTACCTCCTTGCACATCCTAACACCATCTCTTATTTCATTTTTTTTTCTCCAAAACACATCACTCTCTAAGACACAGTTTAATTTACATGCCATTGCATGTATATTCCGTCTTCCCCCATAAGAATGTAAGCTCCTAAAAGGCGGGGATTTTTATTTTTAATTTTTTAATTTTTCAATTAGAGTTGACATTCCATATTATTTTATATTAGTTCCAGGTGTACAGAATAGTGGTTAGACATTTACATAACTTAGGAAGTGATTTCCCCAATTAGTCTAGTCCCCACCTGGCACCATACCTAGTTATTATAATATTATTGACTATATTCCCTGTGCTGCACTTCACATCCCTGTGACTATTTTGTAACTACCAATTTGTCCTTTTTATTCCCTTCACCTTTTTCACTGAGACCTCCAAACTTCCTCCTATCTGGCAATCACCAGTTTGTTCTCTGTATCTATGAGTTTGTTTCTGTTTTGTTTGTTTATTTTTTTCATTAAATTCCACATAAAAGTGAGATCATATGGTACTTGTGAAAAGGATTTCTATCTGTTTTGTATCCTAAGTCATGAATAAAATCTGGAAAATTGGTAGTCACAAGAAAATACCAGATCTGTGACATGGGAAGAAATACTCAAAGACACAAATTCTCTCCTTTAACAGGACACTTTCTGTACTTCAGCTGAAATGGTTCCACCCCCACCCTCCCACAAAAAAAAAGTCTGCATTTGCACTTGGTTATCTATCCATTTGACTTTTTGCTACAGGACATTTCATTGAAGTTTTATTTTATCCCCATTGGTTATTATCCAGGAAAGAGGATTAGAAAATGTAAGGTCAGGTATTCACCACATTTGCTGGCTAATGACATGAGAAAGGTTTCAGAGAAGCCTGTGGGTTAAGTAAGATAGACAGTCAGAGTCTCACCAGCGAGATGAAATGGGTATCACCAACCTGTATGTACAACAGAAAGTTTACTAAGCATTCAAGAAATACATATTGGTTATTGTTATTAAAAAAATGGAGACAATTGGTTTTTCTCTCATGCTTTGGATTTTTCTTACAAACACACTGTCTGAACTTAGGAACAGGGAAATCTGCTATTGCTGTAGAACTCTGAAGCATATATAGAGTTCTGCCAATGAGAAATCTCCTTCCCTCTGGGGGTTATGTTCTTATTTTGAGTTATTTCCTCTTGGCCTAGTTATTTCCCCTCGGTGTTAAATTATTCTTGAATGGCTCTTTTTCGGGTCAGTTTTGTATGTAAGGACACAATTACCTCACTGTGATCTGGTCAAGTCTGTCTCTGACCTGCTGGGGATAGAAGAGTGGCTGGAAAAGAAGCCACCCCTTTGCCATCTGAAAACACATGTGCATAGCTTATTTTCTCAAATTGGTGGCTACAGCAGTGGTAGGACTTGAACGTGTCTATAGGCTTCAGTATATAGTCTTGGGAAACAATCCTTTGTCATATTAATGACTAGGCTTCAGAATCTCCTAGAGACTGAGTATGTCTCCCCAAAATTCATATGTTAAATGCTAATGTCCATCATGATAGTATTTGGACTTGGGGTCTTTGGGAGGCGATTAGGTCATAAAAGTGGCATCCTGAATGGGATTAATGCTCTTACAAAATAGACCCTTGAGAGCTCCCTTGCCCCCTTCTACCATGTGAGGACATTAAGAAGATGTCTGTCTTCAAACAGGAAGCGAGCTTTCATCAGAGACCAATTCTGCTGGTGCTTTGATTTTGGACTTCCCAGCCTCCAGACTGTGATAAATAAATTTCTTTTGTTTATAAGCCATCAGGTTGTTTATAAGCTACCCAGTTTTGTTATAGCAGCCCAACCACAATTGAGAAAAAAACAAAATATTGCTTAATCACTAAATTTAGGAACAGTCTGCTATATACTAACGAATCAATGGTACTGTTAGATTGGCTTACTTTGAGTTGCATCTTCTCCAGCCCCATGCCCTTCTAGAAGAGAGCAGAAAACATTAACTGATAGTTCAATCAAGACTAAATACAAATGAGAAATTCCTTGAAGAAAGAGGAATGCATCCACAGTGACCAAAATTAATCAGATATATATGAGACTTTGGTCTAGTATATGTAATATATACTATAGTATATATAATCATGGTATATAAAGTTATACTACTATAACTACTGTAACTACTATGGTTTATACTACCATAACCATTTTACAGAAGAGGAAATTAAGACTCAGAAAACAAAGTTGCCTTAGACTCTTAACACAATTAAATATCAGATAGGACTCTATTACGTATTTTTCATTTTGAAATAGTTTAAGGCTCATGGAAAGTTTCAAAACTAGTACAGTGCCCTTGCATACCATTCTCCCAGTGCATTATCAGATCAGATAGAATTGAAATCAGATTTGTTTTGCTCCAAAGTCCTCATGAGTAATCAAATGCTAAGTCCCAGAATTGTGTTCATTGTATCCATTAGTGAGGAAAGGCATCAATTTACCCCAAGCTACTTTTCCCCTGCTCCTTCAATACCTGACTGCTTCTAACAAGAAGAATGCTGTCACAATGGAGTGTGAGCTTGGACTCATGACTGAAATTTTCTTAGAGGGACCCACATGCAACCCCTGTCATCATCTCTCCAGCTGGGGGACGAATATATTCTATGTGGCCCAAAGTGAGACATACTGGAGCAGAACTGACAAGTTTTTCTTATTCTTGAAACATCGGGTGCACACTTTGTGTCTTAATCATTTATTTGAATTTCAACTAGATTATGAGGTTTTCAGGACTAGCAGGCATTTTATTCATTCCTAGAGATACAGAATTTAGCCATTCTCAATAAATGCTTTTTGACTCAATGGAAAAGGAGAGGATCTTTTATGTGTTTTATTGTGGCAAATGGTTTTTAATTTATTGGGATCCTTGGTCATCTTGATTCTACGTTTGCTTTTCCCATATCACTAGTATTTGTTGAAATACATCCAATTCTTTTTATTTCTCTCAATCATTGTACAGCAAACTACACACCAGAAAGCCACTATTGACTTAACTTAGCTGGAGCCAACAACTCAAATGACTAGAATTTCCACTGCTTTTTTTCCAGTGTTATAGCCAAACTGTTCAACCTTTTCCAAAATTTGGTAGGAGAAAAAAAAAAAAATCCCCAAACAACAAAAACTACACAGGATGAAAATGGAGAAATTGAGTCTTTATTTTACTTCTCCTAGAGCAGTGCTCCTCAGACCTGATGTAGATCTACCTCACCTTAGAATCTTATTAAAATACGAATTCTGACTTTGTAGGTCTGGGGTTTGAAATTCTGCACTTCCAACAATCTCCTGGAGGGATTCAAAGCACTGGTTTGTAAATCACACTTGGAACAGCTTGAATTTAGAGAGAGCAACTTTAGGCTGTTAGTAAAATAAATGCATAATAAAAAAAAAATGTGGCATACACTTATCTGAGGATCAATGAATTTGCTTTTGATTAATGGATTTTGCTATGGCTGGTTTTCCAGTATGGTTGCCTAATATGGAGCTTGCATCAGTTGTGGGTTGAGAAATGGGTGAGCCCATCTCCTTTGCCATGTATCTTACAGGCCTTTTTGAGCAGGGGCTTTGGGAGATCAGCCCTAACATCCTGATAACTTTCATAAAGTCACAGATATGTGAAAAAACAATGGATGGCTGATTGTATATTGTTTTTACACATCCTATGCTAAAGACCACATTTTTGCAACTGAAAGCAATTTCCTAACTGAATTGGTAAACTCTTAGAACATTGACATTATTTTATATGACTTTAACCTGAAGATAAATGAGTTGATAAGAGAAAAGACTACGCATGTAACAAAGGCCTAATACTTACTCATACTGAAATAGAAGTCTCTGCACATAAGGAGCTTGAAATCAAAATGGTGAGCAGTTAGCTCTACTGTAAAGAGATCCATGGTGACCAGTGTAAGATAAAAATAATTCAGTGCTGAATTGTGGGGTAAAATCCACACTAAAATTCCAATGGCCTAGAATTAATTTAATATTGAGACTTTTAAACTTTTATAATAAGATAATTAGAGATAACCATCAATAAAATGATGAAAAAATAATCTTTGAATCACTTTTAAAGAGCACAGCATAATTTCAGGGGCAGGAGTAGCCTAACCAGAGTACTCACTGGTCCCCACAGCCTTCTCCTATGGTAGATCTCATCCTTCATGGTATAAGTAGCCTACGTCATTAGCTCTTGGTGGTGGTGGTGGGCATGCAGTTGTCATTCCTTTTCCCAACCACACTTCGCCTAAGTTAATTTGCTTTGGCCAGAAACAAAAGTTTCTCCTTCCATCATCCCATAGGCAAGAGTAAGTGAGAAAAATATACACATGCATTATTTTCACCTCCTAATAGTGGTGAAGAAAATAACTTCAAGGCTCTGAGACGTATCTTGATTGTCGCATGTAAGACTGCTTTCTTCATGGCAACAGTGGTTTCTCCATGTTGCCATCTGATATTTGAAGGGAATAATTGGAGGGATATTAGGGTTAGAAGAAATGTCAGCTTCTGCCTTTTAAAATTAAAAGGATGCTAACCTTCATGCTGTATGCCTTAAACTTATACAATAATATATGTCAATGACTTCCCAGTAAAACTGGAAAAAAACACATTTGGTTAAATTGATCAATAATTTATATTGACTGTAATCTGTTAACATAAATTATTAATCAACTTAATAAAAATAATAACTAAATAAAATTAAAAGAATAATTAGGTGGTCACCAGGTCTTTTTAAATCAGCAGGAATGTGACATATGGTGCAACTGTATTCATATATTTAAAGATTAAATCCTAATTCTAGGAGTTCTTTTCCTCCAGTTTGGTGGGCCCTTTCACAGAGAAGCTAGACATATAAGCTCTGAGTAAACAACAGGAAGTTGAATTCACCCTCCTAACCATCCTCAGAAGAGTAGGAGGAAGGTCGCTGTCCTAGCTCAGGAGGGAAGACTCCAGGTAGGCGGCAGAGTTGCTGATGTGAAAGAGGAGGGTACCACAGGGTAAGGAAGAGGCAGCAAGACCACCAGCGGGCCTCAGGTAGTGCAAACAGAGACCTCATTACATCAGAACCTTCAAAGGAATGAAAGATGTTGGACTTGTATGTCCTCAAGAAGTTTGTCAAAGGGAACGCTTGGAGGGGAATGTCATCAGTGTAATGTCATTCCTGTGCTCTGGAGAGAGGTAGATGCAGCTAAGATCTTGTCTGTAAAGATCAAGTGATGGCAAAGTTCACAGGTAGCTTAGAAAAGGTATATCGTGTGTCTTCATAGGTGAAGGTGAACTGTGGCTGAGAAGCTGTTGAAATGGGCACTGAAAGAACATAGCAGCCTAATCTATAATAGCAAAATATTTATTGATTGTTGATTAGATGGAGTCTGTAATTTTAACAATAATGCATGTAATAATGAATTTGGGGTATGTGGACTCAATGGCTAGACCACAGCATTAAAGTTGTAGTCATTCACCATAAAGCGACATTTATTTTTCCAGGTTTAAGAACTGGAAATATTTGGCTTTTACATGGAGAAGCAGTGGGGTTAATCACTCCTTTATTAATTACATTTTATATAATAAAACTTAAGTTTTGAAGGCCCTGTTTTAACTTATATTGGGCCATTTTAACAAGGGGTCTATGGGGTTTCATTTTACTGAGCAATTTGTAGGTGCCAAAGACTTAATTTAGATTTATCACTCATGGTGTTAGATTGTCCATGCTTCTACATTTTAGGGTAACTGGTATTGTGACTACGGGAAATTTAGTCAAGCCTCCCATTAAAATAAGGCGTAATATTTTTTCTCTATTTTAGACTTAGTGACTTTCTTAAGATTATAGGGGTACATATTTAAATGTAGTGGTATCCCCAGGTGAAACTACAATTTGAGTTCCAGAATTGATGAAGTCTACAAAGCTGTGTCAATTGAATGCATTTTCAGAAATGCTAGTTATTTAGAACTTATGTTGTAGACACACAAAAGTTGATTAGCACCTTTTTATTCTCGTTATTCCGATGTATTTAGTATATAAACTTAGTTATATATAATTTATTATATGTAAATTTCATGACTAATTTTATATAAATATTAATATGAAAATTTTAGAATTCTAATTGGGTCATATTATAGACCTTTGTCTTTTCACATATAGCATATTACATATGTAACATATGTAATATCATATAAATATATATTTTAGTGTGTATAAAATATAAATATATATTATTATGATATGTTTAAATTTTATTTTTTTACTTTTATTTTCCCCCTGTATCTAAGTTTCTGTTTTGGTTTTCTTTTCTCTCTGTCTCTCTCTGTTTTTTGATTGTTTGTTTATTGTTTGTTTTTGGCTTTTAGTCATCTGAAACGTGGGTTTTAGTTTCTGTCTCTTATTGATAACTCAGTGTGGGCCTTGTAGATGGTTACAGGAAAAGGGGGTATAAAAGGGCTTGGAGGCCTTCCTATTAGTCATTATTAACCTCTCACCTCAAGACTTCCCAACCCATGACCTAGGTATGTACTTAGAGAGTGACAGCAGCCTCTCTCTTGATGGCACGCACAGCCAACACCCCTGTCCAAATTACTAGGTTCCCTCCTTTTTTGGGTCCCTTATCTATCCAACTGTTGTTTATCCTTTTGGTGTTTACAGGATGAACTCCTCGTGGTCCCTAGTGGCCCTGTCCATAGAGGTGGCCTCCTTCTCTCGAATGTCTCCATTATCCTATAAAAATTCTAGTTCCACTCCAAGTGTTGTGGCCAATATTGAATAGACCAAACCAAGTATGCTCTCAGAGACTATTTAATAGCCGGCGGCTGTCCTTGCTAGGAGCAGCCCCGAACAAGAATCATGCCTAGCTTATATTCAATTGATTATTTCTCATGCCAGGCAAGCAAGCAGGGCGACACAAGCTAAAATTGGCAGTTAGCATACAAGCTCATTGTTACATTGTTAAAAATTTCATGATTAAGGAGGAGGTGGTTAGGGGTTCCAGGAACTAGGCCATTTTGCTTTAGTTAAACATTACTAAGGTATAGAACTCCTTTGTCTAGTTTTCAGACTTTGTTTGATTACCTCTTTCTTATCACATTTCAGTAGGCTGTCACACAAGGAACGTGACAGTGGCCTATAAGTATTTTTGAGGCTCTGTATTTTGAGTACCAGACCCTCCGTGTGCTGACAGAGATAAAGAAGAAAGGGTCCCCTCTTTTTTTCCATTTTTGTTAAGTATTGTACCATTTGTCTCCAAGACTGTCATCCTTCATACCCTACTGGGTCAAGGGACAAATTGCACCAACAGCAATGTGAGAAACAACACAAAGTTTAAGTCCAAAGCAATACCTTTTACAGAGTGCCATGGTTTCCGAGGTGGCCAGAAGGCCACTCTCTTTACTTGCTGACCAGGCTGAAGTGCAGGGAAGGTGACCACTCAGCTGCCCCATCACATATCAGTGCTGACCAGTAACGGAGTGGGCCCTTCCTCTGACACTTCCCCTCACACCTTGCTCCCTTTGAGGAGGAGACTTTGGTAAGCCTCGCTAGTTAATAAGAAAGGGGTACCCTTCACCCCGGCCTCATCCCAGAATCTAGATAAGTAGCACAGTCCAGATAAGAATTCAGGGAGGACTCAGCTTTTGAGTTCTGAATTTAGGATGGGAGTTAATGAGGGGTACCCGGCAAATGCAACAAACAGCACTTGCAGCCACCCGTAAGCCCGCACCAGCTAGTAAGGTGCTTCCCAGCCTGCCACTGCCACCTAGTGAAACCAGTTAGCAGTAAAGCATGAACAATCGAGTGGTAACTTAGTTCCTATTATCCACAGTTTCACCTTCTGTGGTTTTAGTTACTCGACCCGCGGTCAGCTGTGGTCTGAAAATATTAAACAGAAAATTCCAGAAACAAACAATTCATGTTTTAAATTACATACCATTCTGAGTAGCGTTATGTAATGTCACGCCATCCCACTTCATCCCTCCCAGGACATGAATCATCCGTTTGTCCTGTGTATCCACGCTGTGCAGGCTCCCAGGTCATTAGACACCTGGTAGGCTTGTAGATTAACAGATGGACTGTCATGGAGGCACAATGCTTGTGCTCAGATAGCCCTTATTTTATGTAATAATGACCTCAAAGCACAAGAGTAGTGATGTTGGCAGGTTGGATATGCCAAAGAGAAGCCCTACATGCTTTCTTTATGTGGAAAAGTACATGTGTATAGGAAAAAAAAAACATAGTATACATAGGGTTCTGTAATATCTATGGTTTTGGGCATCCACTGGGGGTCTTGAAATGTATTTCCCATGGATAAAGGAGACTATTGCATCTCACTGTGGTCTGCACCAACTGTTTTAAATGAAGGTTTTATAATTATTTAGGTATTACAAGGCCAACAGATTAGGAGACATTGGAAAGACAGTTATACTCAGAGATCCCATGAGAAGGCACAACCACATGACAGAGGGCCACGTGAGAAAGTGGCAGAGGGGGTGAGTAAAATGTGGGCAAGAGCCTTCACTGTGTGTCACGTTTCTAGATTATCTCTAGAATAATCCAGGACGATCTCTTCATCTCAAGATCCTTAAATGAAGGACATTTGCAAAGACTCTTATAAATGTGGTAACATTTGCTGGTTTCAGGAGTTTGACGTGGACATACCTTTTTTAGAGGGGCCACCATTCAACACACTTCAACTACCTTTTAGATACATCACAAATCTGACCAAATCTCACCGTCTTTCCTACCGTCACCTTGGTTCTACATGCCATCATCTCTCCCTGGACAAGTGCAAAACCTCCCTACTGGTCTCTCTGCCTATACTCTTGCCCCTGAGGTGATTCAGAAATAAAATCCCCCAAATCCATCACTTTGGCAAGAGGCCTATTTTGAGCTAAAAAAAAAAAAAATCAAGACCCCTCAGACTCAGGACAAGCTCTTTACCTCTTCTTTAAATGCCTAAAATAAATATAAATATTCCCATTTATGGAGGAAATCTGCAATTATAAAATAAATTTGCATTGGAAAGGGGCCTATACCAGGAAGAGAGCTAAGAAACTTATCTGCATGACAGGACAACTTTTGTTTACCGAACATTTCCTCCTCTGCTTTCCTGGGAAAAGCTTTTCTCCCCTTTGTGGCCCTATCTTCCCTTAGCTCAAGATGATGTATTAGCCTAGATCCTCTGGCTCTTTTGGCTGAGTTTCTTGTTTTTATAGGACTCTCGTGCATATACTTAATTGTTTGTTTTTCTCCTATTACTCCGTCTTATGTCATCTTAATTGTTAGACCAGCCACAGGTTCTAAAAGTGTAGAAGGTTAAAGTTTTCCTCCGCTACCCACCCTTAACCACGTACTCTCCAAAATACAGCTAAGATCATCTTTTTAAACCTAAGTCCAGTCATGTCACTACTCAGATCAGAAAGTCCGTAGGCTCTCCTCTCTTGTAGAATGAAATGCAGAGCCCTTGTCTTGATTTATGTAATTTGGGTCTGGATTCCTCTCCAGCTATTATTCCCTGAGACTTTCTTTTGTGACCTAGCTTCTCTGGCTTGCTTACTGTTCTTCCAGCAAGCCAAGAATGTTCCCCTACTCCTGTTTGCCCTCCCTGCCAGCTGGACCTCTCTTCTTCAATGTGTCCCTCCCTGGCTCCTTCCCTTCCCTCATCCAGCTCTCCACTCAGATCTCATCTCTTCATCGAGGCCTCCCCTGAGTACCTGACCTAAAACAACATCCACTCTAATTCTCTCTCCTGTGACTCTTTCTGAGCACTTAGGACATACGGTGCTGGCACACATGTTCATTGCCTGTGTTTTCTGAAGGCAAGTCCCCCTCTGCTCCATAATAACACCTATAACAGTGCTGGAACCGAGTAGACACTTAAGGAATACTTGTTGGAAGAAATGCATGGATGGATGGATGAATGAATGAATCTGTTGACAGTTTTCTAATTAGGCTTGATACAGGGAAGAGGCTTGAGAACTATGCAAATTGACTAAATATTAAACCAAGTTGCATTCAGAGCCTGCTACGTGCAGCTAATGACAGGAACCTGGCTGATCAGTCAAGATTAGACCATGAAGAATCTACAGAAGGAAGGAAGATTCCTGCAGAGATGACTAACAGCTGTTCACCGGCACCTTAACAGTTACCCACACCATGAAAGGAACACAGGAACACAAAGACTTTAAGCTGTCCTCTACACAAAATAAATCCAAGCATTTATTACATTCTTTACTCCCTATGGCCAGACTGCAGGGAACCTATAGAACAAAGGCAGATTCCTGCAGAGATTACTAAAAACTGTTCACCCATCCTTTTAAGGCTGATTACCCATACCATGAAAGGAAAACAGGAAGACAAAGACTTTCAGCTGTGATTTTTATAGAAACTAAGAAACAGACCTAAACCCAATTCCTCGAACACTCAGGACTCATTCTCTGACTCTGAGAGGAGACCACACTCTGTCTGTAGAGCGTTATTCCTTCTCTAATAAACTTCCCTTTCACCTCTAACTCTGGCATGTGCACTTGAATTCTTTCCTGAGTGGAGTCAAGGTCCCTCCCTCTCTCGGTGTGGCACTTGAGTCCCCACGTGGAGGAATTCACTCTGCCCTGCATGAGGCTCGTTTTATCATTCATAAAATTATCTCTGGTGGCTGCCCCAGTTCTGAACTAAAGCCCACATAAAAGCACCATCTGTGTTCAAGGAAACAGTGAGCACGTTTAAAAAATGTTTATTAAAGTAGAATTTTATTGTTTTTATTTTTATTTTTTAACAATAGAAACAGTAGAACTGGGCTTGTTGAAGGAAATGTGACATGGGAATCCCAGTTCATTGTTAAAGTATTGAGCTGCTACTGTAATTCCCACATGAATGAGAAATAATCACAAGACAATTCTGTCAACATCCTGCTTTCCAGGAATATTGGAAATGACCATTTCTGACCATTGGTTTGAGTTCTCTATAGTGGCTAGTCTTGTTGAAATTATTATTAACAACTTACTGAGTTTGTAGGTACTAGGTTGGGAAAGGAAAAAAATGTCTATCTTATGTAAAAAGTTATGTAACCAATATACAAATTAAATAAAGAAATGAAAACGTAAGACTGTGAAGTGATACTGTTAGCACAATTGAAAGAGGCAGTTGGAGATGAGCTGCTCCATGTTGTATTAAAAGTGTTCTGTATTATGAGATGAAGGGCTCAGTGGCCTTCCTCAGACCCAGACTCTTGCCTGCCACCCTCCCATCAGACACCACATCCCAGTCCATCCACAGTTCTCCAGCTACCAGGTCTAGCCTAGAATGGGCACAATTCTTAGAACCATAGGATGCTTCCACGTGATGGCTGGTTCTTACCACCTTCGGCTTGGAGTCCATTGCCAGCTTCCCCATTGGCCGAATTGGCCTGCCGATGTGCTTTTCTGAGCCACACCTGAGCCTGACATCTACCTGGATGGGCCTGGAGCTCTCTTCCTTCTGTGCTGGGACTGGTCTGAGGATGAGGATGAGAGCCGGAAGAGACACAGGAGTTCTACTTTCTCACTTCCCTGTCACTTCTCAAACCATTCCTCTGAACTTGCTTGACCTCATGTACCCCAAATCTTTTCCAATGAATATTTAGTCCTAATTATTATTATTTTTGGCCTGCTGTGTTAGTCTCCTGTGGCTGCCATAACAAATTGCCACAACCGAATGATTTAAAACAATAGAAATTTATTCTTTCACAGTTCATGAGGCCCTAAATCTGAAATCAAAGTGTCAGCAAGGTCTGTGACTTCTGGGACTTCAAGGCAGAATCTGTTCCCTGCCTCTGTCCTAGCTTCTGGTGGGTTGCCAGCAATCC
The DNA here is from genome assembly GCA_004027375.1 of Macroglossus sobrinus. Taxonomy (NCBI): domain Eukaryota; kingdom Metazoa; phylum Chordata; class Mammalia; order Chiroptera; family Pteropodidae; genus Macroglossus; species Macroglossus sobrinus. Next base: position 110,685 of record PVKZ01002061.1, read on the forward strand.
TTGGCATTCCTTGGCTTGTGGTTGCTTCTCTCTAATCTTTGTCTCTGTCTTTACATGGACTTTTCCTCTCTGAATACCTTTTTATCTTCTCTTTTCACAGGGACACCAGTCATGGGGTTTAGGGTTGATCTTAATCCAATATGACCTCACTTAATCCTTAACTAATTCTATCTTCAAAGACCCTAGTCCCAAATAAGGTCACATTCTGAGGTCCCGGTTGAACATGAATTGGGGAGGGGGGACACTGTTCAACCTACTAAACCTTCCTGGTAGCATTTAACAAACTTTCTACACTCCTTTCCTCCATCTTTCTGGCCAAATCTCTCGATAGTTTCTCTATCTATAAAAACCATAAAAAAAAATCACATGTACAATTTCTCTTGAAACATCTTTAAGGCTATATTCTCCACAGCTGCCCTTTTAGATGATGACTACTCTCCCATGAACACTACCTGTCTAATTCTAGAAGCATTTAAGTTTGTGACTCCATCACATGTAGAAGATTTTCTATAGTCACTATCAAGTTTACTAAATTAGTAATGACAGCCCCAAAGATTTCTGCCATGCTACACAAATCTAACAAACAGATGTCCACTATAGGTTAGGTACTATTCTTGGCACTGAGAATACAATTTTGAGCAACTGTAGATAACCCTGCCCGTATGGAGCTTACTGTCTAGTGGAGAAGAAAGATAGGAATCACCTATATAAATGAAAAATATAATTATGATAAATCTTATAAATAAGAGGTTCATAACGCAAAGAAGATAGAATGGGAAAAATTTTGATTAATCTGAAAAGTTCAGGAAAGTCAAGATATGAAGAACGAGGAATTTAATTAGGAAAAGAAAAGAGGCAATCCATGCATTGAAAACAGTGTGTGCAAAGGTCCCGTGGCTGGAGTGACCACGTAACAAGGCTAAACAAAGAACATGTAGTTGAAGTGGAAGGAAATGAAGGAGAGAGGCGGCAGCCAGACCATTGCAGAATCCTGCTGACTGTGCTGAGGAGTCTTTCTTTATCCTAAGAGCAATTGGAAGCTGTTAATGTGTTTTAAGAAACAGAATATATTCAGTGTGTCTTATTGAAAAAATTACCCTAGATGCAATTTAGAAAACAAATTTAGAAAACAGGTGTGATGGTAGATGTTGATAGGTCGTTAGAAGGCTTCTATTACAATCTAAGTGAGAAATGATGATATTTTGGAATAGAGTAGTCTTGAAGAGATGGAGAAATATGGATAGATTTTACAGAAGCCTAGAAGGTAAAATCCACAGAACTCAGTGGTAGATTAGAAATGGAGAGCTAGGGTAACCCCTAGTGTAGGAAGTGTGTAATAGATGCTATTTACTGTGTCAGGGAGCACTGGTCTAAAGTGGGGATGTGCGGGAAGCTGAGCATGTGCTTTCTTTATGACTAGTTGAATTTGAGGTGTCACTAAAACATTCAAGAGGAGATACTGAAGATGGTGACTTGAGTCTGGAGCTCAGAGAAGTTTGGGTTAAATTAGATAACGTGTAAAATGCTTAGCTCAACGTCTGTTCATAACAGCCAGCCAATGCTATTATTTTCCATCAATATCATTTTTAAAGATAATTTAAAAATTATTTTTATATAGTTGACATACAAAATTATATTAGTTTCCCAATCATATCTTTACTATGGTCAAAATTGGCATGATTAAATGTGTTAACACATTTTGAAACACTTAAAAGAGTGCCTAGCCCACATAATAAGAGCTTGGGATGAAATATAAGACATTATATCTCTGGAGACCCTTTTTATTTCTGTATGCCAGTATAAGAACTTATTACAGCAGTCACCCCTTATCCACAGTTTTGCTTTTCTTAATTTCAGTTACCCGTGGTCAACCATGCTCTGAAAATGTTAAACGGAACATTCCAGAAATAAAGAATTTATAAACTTTAAATTTCATGCTATTCTGAGTAGCATGATGAAGTTCCATTCTGTCCCACCCAGGACGTAAGTCATCCTTTTGTCCAGTATCTCATGCTGTATACGCTTTCTACCCATTGGTCACTTAGTAGCCGTCTCGGTTATCAGCTCTACTGTCAAAATATCAAATTGCTTGTGTGCAAGAAACACTTATAGTAGCCTAATGCTATGTCACAGTGCCTATGTCATTCACCTCACTTCATCTTATCACATTGTATCATCTCACGTCATGGCAAGAAGGGTGAGCACAGCACACTAAGATATTTTGAGAGCAAGCGACTACATTAGCATAACTCTTGTTACAGTTTATTGTTTTAATTGTGTGGACAGAAAAAGGGGCTCTGTAATAAATCTCACTGAAAGTAACCTCGCAGAGTGATGTGACCATGAATTTCTAACGGAACTGGTCATGACAGGTAGTCACGTCCCAGGTCTATGACTTCTTTAATAAAAGGCGTATCTTTGCCTTTAGCAAGCCCTGTCCATTGTTTCTGTGTATCTAGGCTAATACACCTTTAAAATGCCTCTTTTTCAGATTCCTAAAGCATAGCATCTTCAAGAGAGTGCACAATCTTGCTAACTATCCTGTAATCCAACCCCCACCTTGCTTTCTCTCACTTCCTTTAATCTTCTTTATGTTCCCTCCTGAATTCTAAATGGATAAGAGAAGCCACAGAACTTCCTTCTATGGAGCATTTGAGATCTTGCTTTCTGGCAATTGTCAGTTTGGACTCAAATACACTCTTATAAAAAGTCTCTAGATTTGGACAGTTCTTACACTGATAATTGTCTTACTTTATTATTAGTTATCATTGTTAATCTCTTACTGTACCTAATTTATAAATTAAATTAAACATTATCATAGGTATGTATTTATAGGAAAAAACATAGTATACAGAGGGTTCGAGGCTACCTGCTTTTTCAGACATCAACTGGGGGGCTTGGAAAATATCTCCCCTGTGGAGAAAGAATACTATATGTATTCAAAGTTTCGCCAAGCTTTGAGAACTTCATAGAAAAGGGATGGCTATCCGTACCCATTATTTAGAACATCTTACTTTGTTTTCCAGATAAAAATTTGATATTTCTAAAAATAACCCTTGATACAGCTATCAGTAAAAGAACTGAATAAAGAGGCGGGAGACCTGATTCTAACTCTTAGCTTCACCTTCCTTACTGTGACCACCCACAGGCTTCCAGAATGGATTGTGTAAGATGACTTCTTTCTGTTTTAAAATTCCATGTCTGATTACTAAACATCTTAGCAAAAGATGGCCTCTCCCCTCAGATAGGGAAGCCCACAGGGGAACCACAGAGAAGCTGAATCCCAGTAAAGAGCCTGACTCACACGTTCTATTACTTACTACATCTCCACACTGAGGTGGCGTGATCATCTGATTCAGGAACTGGGGATGTCTCAACTGGTATTTCCTTTTAAGTTAAAGGTCAGTGATTTCCCTGCTTTCTGTCCCTAAAGCAGACAGAGGAAAATGAGAAACACAGAAAAAGCAGAGTAGGGGACTCTGGTGCCAGGAGACAAATGGGAGTAGGGATGTGGGTGTACTGAGTCATGACTTTGTGTTTCCAAACTCTTGGGACCTGTGGGCTTTGGAAAACAGATGAGGCAGCTGAGTGAACTGATGGGACCAATTATGGAAGGAATAAAGGATAAACAGAGAGGCAGAGAAGAACAGGGTCTGAACAGGTCAGCCCTGAACCCTGGAGAGCCTGAAAGTCTCTGAGCTCAGTGGAACCTTCCTTTGCATGTTCTGCCTGTGTTTTCTAAGCCGTGCAGGAATGTTTTAGGGATGATGGGTCTTTTGAAATGTATTTGTAGGAAACTTTCCTATAACGGAGCTGTCCTGGGAGTGTGCAAATCACGGAATCTGTCCAGGGCCCCATAGGATCCAGAAAAATAGATCTAATGGGTAAACAAAGCAGTTTTGTCAATTGCATGTACCCTTTGAAGACATACCAATTTCTGACACTGAGTGATCCATAGAAAGAAAAAGTGTTTTCAGACATGTCATCTTTAATTTTTCCCTTGGCCTTTGTTAAGCTCTTACTATGTACTGGACACTGTTTAAAGCACTTTACATGTGTGAATGTATTTGCCAAGTAAATTTAATCATGTCAGCTTCCATAACTACACTCTGTCACCCATTATTATTAGAGGAAAAGGGTGAAATGTCCCCGCTTCCCTCATGTCCCCTGTTGGTTGACCTGAGAGAGGAGCACTCACCAAGCTCCCTGTGCTGTCCTCTCCAACCAGCTGTTAGAGTAGTCTAGGAGACGACCATGGAGCCGAGCTTCTATGAGGACCCTCACTCCCTCCCTAACACCCACAGCCTCACTACCTTGGTCTGCCAAAGACCTCCAGGGCGAACATCCTCATGCCCACTACTGGTGAGTCTGCAAAACTCTTGATCACGTCTCACTGCCAACGGCGAACTCCCTTCCCAGACGACCCAGGCTGGCCCAATGCCCTCTGCTACTGGTTGCCACTCATCAGGAAATGCCAGTTGGTCTTAAAATCTTCTTGAACTTTATCTTCACCTTCTTGGTCTAACTCTGGGGTTTTTATCCCTGACTGCGCAACAGAATGGCCTGTAACACATAAAACATTTTTTTTTTAAATTTAAAAATCCATCCCCTCTCTCCCCCTAATTCAGTCAGAATTTGGGGGGATAGGGTAGAGTTTAGGCATTTTTTAAAGTTCAAACAGGAAGCGGTTTATTAAAGGATATTAGGTAGCATACACGGGGTCTCAAGGAGAGCTGCCCCCACCCCCACCCCCGCCCCCGCAGGTTCAGCGGTTCAGCAGGGCAGCCAGGAGCAAGGCTCCGCCCTCCTTCCCAGGGGCTGCCCAGGAAAGGGAGATGTCTCTCTCTACTGCTGCCTTCACCAGAAAATGAAGTCCATTCACTGCGTGCTCCCTCATGGCCTTCGCTACCAGCAGGAGTCTTTGTGTGTGTGTGTGTGTGCAATTACACATGGTAAAATTGACCTTTTTTTTTATTGGTATACAGTTGTATGAGTTTTAACACATGTACACGGAATAACTCGGGGATACCTCTACAGTCATGTCCGCATCCCGCTGACACGCCTGGCGACTACTCATCCGTTTTCCATCACTATAAATGTGCCTTTTGGGCAATGAGACATAAATAGAATTATATAGTATGCAATCTCCTGAGACTGAATTCTTTCACTCAACCTAAAAGTTAAGGCCCTTGAGATCAACCCAAGCTGTATGTATGAAGCATTGTCTCTCTTTCGTTGCAGAGTAGCAGTCCATTGCATGGATGCACCAGTTTTCTCATCCATTCATCTACTGAAGGACATTTAGATTGTTTATAGGCTCCGGTTACCAGGGATGAAACTGCTATAAGCATTTCTGTCTAGGTTTTGGTGTAAATATAAATTTCTGTTTCTCTTGGGTCAATGCCTTGGGGCGGGATTGTTGGGTCCTAGGATGAGAAACTACAGGCTGTTTCCCAACCTACTGCGCTATCTCCCCAGCAGCCCGTGCTGGTTTCAGGTCTGCATCCCTTGCAGAAGCTGATGTCAGTATGTTTGGTTTTTCTCTAGTGATCAGAACTTCTTTTAAATTGACGTATAATTAATATCTAATGTATTTCAGGTGCATGAGGTAATGATTTGATATTTGTATGTTTTGTAAAATGTTCACCACAATAAATCTAGTTAACATCTGTCACTGTACATGGTTACAAATTTTTTTTCTTGTGATGAGAACTTTTAAGATCTAGCAACTTTAAAATATATAATACAGTAATATTGCTGTACATTACACCCCATGCCTAATTTGTTTTGTAACTAGAGGTTTGTACCTTTTGACTCCCTTCACCCATTCGGCCCACCTCCCACTCTCCACCTCTGGCAACTACCATTATGTTCTCTAAATTTATGAGGTTTTCTTTTTTGTCATTATATTTCATCTTAGCCATTCTCATATATAGTGATACTTTATTGTGGTTTTAATTTATATTTCTCATTGATATTTTTTAATGTGCCCATGTAACACTAATATGTAGCGAGAGTTGCAAACTACTGAAAAACAAAAACTTGGCTGCCCAACAAGCCCAGACCTCCACCACCAAATGTACCAATGTACCAACGTACCTGGACGTGTACGGTATGTCTCTGTCACAGTGGCTGATCCATTCACTCTCCAACCAGCTGTACCATCTACACACTGGATTTGACCCCTTTCCTCTGCCCAATGGCATTACCTGTGGAATTGTTCCTCTTCTTTCTTGACATTATTTTTTCCCACTACGGAATCATATTATCAACAACATAAAAATATGCTGTGGTAAAGAAAAATTTTTTTACTCCCCACATCCTTCATAAGCTACCACTTCGTTCTCTGCTCCTCTTTCAGCAGAAGTCTGTGGAGACAGCTGTCCACATTTACTATCCCCACACCCTCCTACTCTATTTTTCTCTCCATCTTCTTTTCTGTCTACTCCAATTAGGCTTTTACTTCCACCAGCCCATGAAAACTGCTCTTGTCAAATTCACCAATTGCATTCATGTACCAGATCCAAAGTTTGGACATTCCCCATCCTTAACTCAAATATAATCTGCAAAATTGATCACTGTATCTCTTTCTTAATTTTCTTTTGCCTGGCATTGAGTTATCCTCCCACTCAGTAACTACTCTGTCTTGGCTTCTTTTGCTGGTTCCTTCTCACCCTTCCGACTTCTGTGATTTGGAGTGGCCCTGGGCTCAGTTGTCAGATGGCTTCTCTTTACCTTCACTTGTTGATCTTATTCTATCATATACCCTCAAATATCATCTACAGGTTGGTGACCTCCAAATTCACATCTCTAGTCTAGACTTCTCCACTAAACTCACACTCTTATAGCAAACTTTCCACTTGGAGGTCTAATAGGCATTTAAAACAACTTGTGTATGACTAAATTCTAGAATAATTTCCCAATGATCTGTTTCACATCTGATCTTCCCCAGATCAGAAAACAGTAGCCTTATTCTTCCAGCTACCCAGGCTAAAAATCTTGGAATTATGCTTGATTTCTTTTTCTCTTATACCTATATCCATTCAACAAATTTTGTTAAATTTTGTTAAATTTACCTTCAAATTTTGTTAAATTTACCTTCAAATACACCTAGAAGGCAAATAATCTAGGTCCATTGCTACATCCTAGTACTAGCCACCATCAACACTCACTGAATTATTAAAATATTCTTCTTAATGGTTTCTCTGCTTCTACCTTCTGCCTTTAGTTTATTCTTCAGACAGCTCAAAAGGAAACATTAAAAACATCCAAACTTTAAACAGCATTAGTCAGAAGATACCATTCTTCATTTAAGAAGCTCCAGTGTTTCCCCATCTCATGGTAAATAAAATCCACATTCTGGCCTCATTCTTCCCCTCATCTACCTCCTGCTCGTCCCACCCCACTTATAGGCGGTCACGAAGGCTGGTAACTTACAACAGAGATACAAACTGCAGTTGTGTTCTTAGTAGATCTGATTTGGGGGAATAAAATTATATTAACATCATCATTGGCCATTCTGAGCAAACTCCCACGTTGGAGCCCTTGTATGTGCTTTTCCCTCTACCTGGATGACCTTCTGAATATATGCTTAACTGCTCCCTACTTTTATCCAGGTCTCTGCTCAAATACTACCTATCAAAGAGGTTTTCCTGACAATACTTCCTAAGATAAAATCTCTCCCTTGCCACTCTTACTCAGCTGAATTTTTTTTAAGGCACTTATTACCCCTTCACTTAGAATTAACTCATTTATTTATTGTAGGTCTCTCCACCACATCCCACTTGAATGTAAGCCCCATGAGTCAGGGATCTTTCCAGATGTGTTCCTTGATGTATTCCATTGTTAGACAAAAAACTTGTCTGGCTGAAAGCTTTTCTAAAAGAAAGATCACTGAGCCAGTTGGTGGCCAGAAAAGGACCAGGTCCTGGGACATGAAGCCTAAACCAGGAGCAGTACAGCTAGATGGAACAGGCAACCTATCTGCCATCCTGGAGTTGGTGGTTACTTTTATACATTATGTTTTGGGGAAGAAAGATGTAAGTGGTTTTGAAAGAATTTACACTGGTCACAAATGAGGAGGGCAGGGAAGGGTGAAGCGGGGGGCAGTTCTGTGATAGGTGCACAGTCTTGTAAGAAGAAATATTTATTACTTTTGATTGGTTACAGGCAACAGTCCTGAAAGTTCATGGATGTGCAGGATGCTGTGGCATCTCACAGTCATTGCGGAAGCTGATGCAAAGCTCCAACATGCATTCAGGAGCATGAGCTGTCAGTTGATAGCTGGCTCACAGCTTCTGACTGATTAAACACCCTTGTCTCTTTCTCTCACACTCCAGTCTGCTGTAATTTAATTAGAACACCTCAGAATTTTTCTCTTGTCACCATGTGCCAAGAGCAGTGCCTAGAACATTGAAGGAGTTCAATACGAGTTGCATAAGTAAGTGACTGAATCTTCCCTGGCATAACCACTGAGTGACGCTTTTTCGTTCTAAAGCTCCCCTGGATTTCATCTGGATCATAACTCTTAGAGGGCCCCACATACTGTGTTTTTCCAACCACATTTCCTAGCGATGACTCTGAATCCCTGAGGCCCTCTAGAGATGCCCTCTCTCTGAATTAGTTTATAAAAACATCACTTCAAAGGAGAATCCTTTGGAAAAGTTACACGGGTGGAAATTAACCATAAATAGAGTGCCTTGGGAGCATGCACACCCATGTATCAACAATTTGGTCTCCTTGGTAAACATTTTTTTTTGTCACCAAGTCAAAAATATGTTCTATATATCTTCTGGAACATGTCTTTTTGCCTTTGAAATGTTTTAAATAAAAACCAAAGAATTTTAACTCCCTAGGGATCCTTACTGAACCTAGCTGGCAGGTTCAATATTTAAACCTAGGTCATCTACAATGCAGAAATGACTAAACACAAAGTAAAATAGAACAGAACCAAAAATGTATGCATTCATATAATAAATTTGTATTTTTAGGACATAACTTGGTAAAGTTTTAATCATGTTGATTTTTTGAAAAATTTGAAGTCCTAAAATGACATCATGGCAAGTTATAAAATTACCCGACAAACATGCTATGTGTAGCTAACAACTCCATAACTCAACCAATGCTATCATTTTGACATATTTCTATATGGAGTTATATTTGATAAATTTAGCCCATCTTGGAACTCTGCATTTACTTGATCATTAAGGGAGTTTACTCACAGATATAATAATTACAGTTGTGTCTATATTATTATCTCATGATTTCTGTGGGTCGGGAGTCAGGACACAGTGCCTGCCTTTTTGGAACTTTTAATGTAGCTATGGGAAAGAGACACGTGAAGTATTACTAATGATTCCAGACATCGGATAGTGAAAGCAGACAACAAAAAAGATGTTTAAACTTAAAACATAGGTACATCTAATTAAGACAGGACACTTTTAATTTAGAAACAACAAGGACATCACCATACTTGGAAATGTACTTCTTCAGACCCTGACTGAAATCGCCGCATTCACGGCCCCAACACGACTATAATTCTAGGGGTGATATAGGAAAGGGAGATCCTGCTCAATGTGGTCTGTATACAAAAGGCAGCCAAGATATATTTTAAACTGATTTCTATCTCAAACAGTGAGAGGTGTTGCATACTTTGGTGTTTAAAGGCACAAACCCTCCGGTATGAAAATAAAAATTGGCCCTCAGAAACAGCTGCTTTCCCAAAGGTTCTGAGCATTCAAAATTGGACCACACTTTGAAGTTGGGGAAGAAAGGCCAAGAAAGTTGCCTTGGGAAGTGACAGAGGGACATTTCCTTCAGCGTGGGTGGTCCTTAACAAGGGGAGCCTGTGATCCATGTCCTGCTATCTGGTGAATGTGTAGGTTCAAAACATTACTTCCCCTTTGCTTCTTAAATGGTTTTTCACTTTTTCTTCCTTCCTTTTTTTATTTTTATTTTTTAAGACAAATGGCAGCATGATTCATGCAATTACTTCCTTTTTCCATGATGTCTTGAAAAAGGCCTTCTAGATGGAAAAAAAAGTTCCTATAGCAATTTAGTAGCAGCCCAGAAAAAGCTTTTTGACTTGCAAATTTTCTGCTTCTCCTTTTTATTCTGATTTTATTCTAAAATGGGAAGAGTTGGGTGGGCATGTAAACATTTATGTTCCGGTTTTCATCCACCCCCAACACCTGTCATTCCATGTGACCCAGAGAACAAGATTTCAGTCTGCGGCCATGCCACCCTGAACGTACCCAATCTCATCTGATCTCGGAAGCTAAGCAGGGCTTGGTTAGTACATGGATGGGAGACCACCTAGAAAGACCAGGTGCTGTAAGATTAAAAAAAAAATAGAACAAGATTTCATCCAGCCAGTGATACGTGATGATGAGTGGCGATTTTAATTAGAATATGGATATTCTAGCATTCATAAAATATTTTTCTTTCTACTTGCTGAAAGTAAATAATTATTGTAAGTCAGACTTTAAAAGAGAGAAAACACATTAATAGTAAAAGGATGCTGGAGCTCAGACATATTATTCTAAGATTAAGGGACAGTCACTTAAACTCAGTGAGACTTAGTTTTTTCTTCTGTAAAAAGGAGATAACAAATATGTGTTTTACCTACATAACTGGCTTATTTTGAAGGTGAAGTGAATGTTATTTTGTAAGGTTGCTAAGTTATAAGAACTATTTGAGTTGTTTATTTAAAAAATATATCTATTACCTAGATTCCTGTGCTTTCAGAAAATTGAATACTATAGTCCCACTTCTCTGCCGGTGGGGGGATATCTATCAAGATCCCCAGTGGATATCTGAAATCACAGATAATACCGAACCCTGTTTTTTTTTTCTTTCCCTGTATACACCTATCTTTTCACTTAAAGGAAGCTTCTAGGGCTTCTCTTTGGCATATTTAAAATGCCAGCATCACTACTCTTGTGCTTTGGGGCCATTATTAAGGCAAATAAGGGTGATTTGAATGCAAGCTTGGTGATACCATGTCAGTCAAACCTAGATGGCTACTAAGTGACTGGTGGAGAGCGAAGACAGCATGAAGATGCTGGACAAAAAGATGATTCACATCCCAGGCGGGATATTCACTGACATGTGAATAATTATATGGGAAGTGACAAGAGGACACCTGATAATTAAAAAATGAGAAATGTAAGCGAATGTGTGAACACAGGCAAGGAAGATACCAACGTGAGCCAGAGCTGTCACAAAAAGCTTCATGAGGCTTTATTCTTATTCATCTTTTCATTATTTTTAATGATAAAAGTTTTATTATTTTTTAATAAAACAAAACTATTTAAAAAAATTAGTAGAACCCAAGAGTGAGCAATGAAAAGTAAATTCTTCTCCCTTACTAGACTTCCAATTGTTCCTTCCTCAGAAGCCAACTTAATGAATTCTGCAACTTATTTTCTAGAAATAGTCTATGCACATGGATGCACACACATGCACACAGACGAATACTTTCCTTTTCTCTTAAAATATCTCAATTCCTTTTCTCTTAAAATATCTCATTAACATATCTTATAAATCAATCCATTTCAGTGCGTAGAAATCAATTGCATTGTATTTCACATCTTTGGTGTTCGATATAGTTATACTATCCTTTACTTTATCATCCTTCATATTGATACACATTTGGAGGTCTTTTGGTGTTTTTGCTGTAAACTCATCACTAATTAGTCCTTCAGTGTAAGAGCCTTGCATGTATGGTTTTGCACGCATCGTAAGGGTTATCTGTAGGATAAATTCCTGTAAATAGAATGACTGGATATGTGTGTGTAGAATTTTGAAGGACATTGCCAAAATGTTGTCTCTTTTAGTTGTAGCAGTGTAAGAGTATACTATTTCTCTATACTCAAAAAATGCTGTTTATTAACAACTTTTGATTTCCGACATTTTGACAAAAAAGGAGCTTCATTGTTTTCATATATGTTTTTTTTATAAGGCTGATTTTGAGTCTATTCTAAGATTTTTACTTTCTTGTTTTCTGTAGTTTTTGTCCATGCCTATTGGTCATCTTTCTATATGATTCTATTCTAATTTAATCATAAAATCTATATTTGAGGGGATTAACCCTTTGTTTAACCACATGTCTTACACATATTATAACTAGTTTTTGTCTTTTAATTTGCTATAGTGTTTTTTAAGTGAAATACATTTTATTAATAAAATTATCAATATTTTCCTGTCTTGGTTCCTGGATTTCGCTTCATACTTAGACATTCCTAACAAAACAATTCTTTTTTCTTGGGTGTCTGTGGTTTTATATTTATATTTATGAACTACCTGGGAAATGATTTAATGTGACAAGTAAGGCAGGGTTTATTTTTTTCAGATGACTGGTCTGTTGTCCCCATACATTGTTTATTGAACAATCCATTGCTCCTTCAATGATTTGAAATGTCTTTTTTAAAAAAGAATTCCATAAAAGAGTTTGACAGTCAAAGTAGAGCATCACTTTTCCTAAAAACAAGAGTTCTTTTTCCCTTAGTTTATAGAATAAAATGCCTTCTTTATTATATATTAAACTCACATATGCATTTGGTCACATTTCTAAAATATCTATTTTATATTATTGATTTGTCTGCAATTACACATCACAGCATAATTGTTTTAATTGCTATACCTTTATTATGTTTTTATAACTTGTAGGATTTGTACCTCATTACTCTTCAAAAAGTTTCTAGTTATTCTCACTTGTTTATTTTCTATATTAAAATGTAGTAGAAGCTAATTTAGCTTCTAAAAACATTTCTCTTGGGATTCTTTACTGGGATCTTATTAATTATAAGTTATTTTAAGGACATCTGAGCTCTACAATATTGAGTTTTTCTATGCAAAACTAGCTTATATTTTTTTACTTACTCAAATCTTCCTTGGATAGCTGGAGAGTTGAGAAATGGAAAGGCAAGGAAAAAAGAATGTTAAGATTGAAGAGCCAGAACATTCTGGAAATCCAGGGCAGGTGTACTGTTTGGAGTCAAAGGGAGAGAAGACAGACTGGGAGAAAGAGGAGGAATCAGGTTGTTGAAGAGTCTCGAGTGCCACATCAAAAAATGCAAACTTCTAGCAGGCTGGTAAAAAAAAAGGCTTAGTTTGGAAGATTCTTAAGGGCTATTGTTGGTCCTCAAGCAAGGGTGATTTTGTTCCCAGAGAACCTTTGACTACTTCTAAAGATATGTTTATTTGTCAGAGCAAATAGGGAGGTGCTACTGAGGACTGGCACGGGATGCTGCTAAACACCCTATAACGCACAGGACAGCCCCCACAGAAAGAATGACCTGACCCAAAATGTCAGAAGTGCCAAGGTTGAGAATGCTTTTGTAGAAGAAATGAAAGCCAAAGAGACTATAATCAGGGAAGCAATTTAAGAGGCCAGTGTGGGCACGGTGGGCTCTGGCCTTGCCTTAATGTAGTTCCCGTTGGCTTCTCCCTTCCCAGAATCTTCTGTGCAAAAGCAGAACAGAGCCAGTGAAGCCTGGAGGGCCCGGGTCTGGCTGTCATACCCCGTCTTGGCAAAAGGTTGTTATTTAGTGGTTTGTGTACTTCATACTTAGCTATGTTAATTAAAACAAACACATAGAAAAACCTCAATCCTTTCATCCAAAAAGTGTTTTGAGAAATTCTTGCTGCAAAACTTTCTTCGAAAACAAAAGCTTGTTTAGAGTTTACATACTCAGACTGGGCTGGTTTTAGAAAGGCCGTAATTTAAGGCACATGGGTGGCTTTTCTGGTCTTGAGAAAAATGAACAGCATTTCCTTGTAAGGAACCACTTCCTTGAAAACGTTTTACCTCCCACTTCTCTGAGAGGTCTCTGTTCTTGGGTCTCTAAAGCAGCAGTTAGCATAATACATGCAAATAGTAGGTCCCGGGTAAATAAAAATACGGGGATACATAGTAGGGGGAATGTAATAACATAACTATTTTATTTGAAATAATTTAATGACATTAGTGAAGAACAATAAGAGCTAATATTTATTTTACATTTAATATGTGCAAACATTCTGAGTGGATTATTTTATTGATACCTCACGAATATGGGGTGATGAGCTAGGTGCCATCATTATACACAGGAAACAAAGCCCAAAGGGTAAGTAGATTGCCCATGGTCACCCAGCTCATGAGTGGAGAGCAGTGACTCAGCCTGTCAACTGAACCCATCATTTTAAACCCTAGGCAATGCTGACGCTGCTACTCTCCTTATTACTGAGACACAATTCCCACCCTCTACCTTATTTGATCCTCACAATAACCTTGAAGGATAAGCATATAGGCTGTTGTTTTGCTGCCATAGCTCGGGATGTGGACATGCCTGAGGTCTTATGTCTACTGAGTCACGGTGCTGGCTCTACAAGCCCTGTGGTTCTTGTAATAATATGTTGTGGTCTGGGTCAATTATCAGTTTATTGCCTCAGCTCAAAATCTACCCTTCACGGCTCTGTGTAAAGAGAACACGATCCTATAAATATTTCTCCTTTGCCAGCTGGCACAATGTTACTCTTTGTTCATAGCGGAGGCTGGAGGGTCGCCGCTAGAGGGAGTGGTTTTCTCTTCCTGGTTCCAGAGCGCTCACTTCTCCAGGCTTAAGCAGTGCATGGTCTGTCCAACATCTGACTCCTGTGCGAATGGCCCTTCAGTGCCTAGCTCCTGCAGGGCCCAGTGGCCAACAGCCCCTCCCCCAGCAACTCCTTGGAAGCTTTGAAGTGAGTTCTGAAGTATGGCACCTGCCTGTAAATAACTATCCCCAGCACCCCAGAGGGCAGGTTTCCAACAAATTCTGACAGTACGTTAGCTGAGCAACTGCATGGCCAACCAGTGAGCCAAGACTGTGCCCTCTGGGTCTGAACCACTGCCTTAGAAATTGTGACTGCTCTTTGTGTCTGCATTTTCCATCGTCTTCAGGGTTCTTTTTCCTCCTTACGAAACAATTCCCCATAACTCCAATGTCATATTATAGTTAATAACTGCTTATTTTAAAATTTCCCTGTTCACCTGACTGTATGGCTTTTGTTTCCTCATTGGCCCCCGATAGATACAGGTTCCTTTCCTTCAAAGCATCTTATTGCAGGTGTTACTGAACCCAAGGGGGTCACCACTTGGGGTTTTCTATTCAAAAACTAGATGTGGTTGTCATTCGGTACTCTCGTTTACTTACAGCATGTAAAGGAGACAGGGGATTCACATCCAAAGCTCTGTCTCCCTGAAGAGAGGCTTAGTTTTGATTAATTATGCGTTGATTTCTTCACAGGTGGCTACATTTACAAGGGTCCTGTAAAGCTCATCCAGTTTATAGCTGCACCTGCAAAATACATTTAGCAAGAATAGCTAAGAAAGAACCGTTCAGATTTTGAGGACCTTGCCCTATTTGGCACAGGGATTAAGACTTGAAAATTTCCTGGCACCTGGTAAACATGACAAGAGAATCATGAAGCCAGGAGCCAAGGGAAATTTGCTGTTTTCTTTTCTTGGTCTGTCATCTGAATTTTGTGGAATGAAGAAAAGAATCAACCACATTGCACTTTTTATAAGTGACACCAATGAGATATACAAATATTAATTGTTTTATGCTCTAAAAATAATTCAAAGTCTTTTTTATTTCTAACTTAGGTTCTAAATAGATCTCTAAGTAAAATAGCCAGCATCTATATCCCCAGCCATTAGACTGATCGATTTTAATCATTTTTAATCTCAGTATGTCCTCTCTTCCGGGAATGGTAGCATTTGATCATCAGCTGTCATGACAATGACACCTTCTCACATCCACAGAGCAGCTTCACACCTGTGAGTTCATTAATCCCTCAAAGGAGTCCCCGAGACATCTATAGTAACTTTAACTGTCCCCACCTTAAACAAGCAAACCTGTCACGGTGAGAGTTAAATGACTCTGAAAAGGTTAAGTGATAAACAGCAAAGCTGCATCTAGGACTGAGATCCAAATCTCCAAGTTCACTGCTTTTTTCCTGTTGACTTCCCTGCTCTCCATGTCTCTCTGTTTCCTGGACAAAAGCTTTCTCTTCTGCTAAGGAATTTCGAAGATCAGCAGATGAGATCGCATGGGGTGGGAACTACTTGGAGTGGGAGGCTGCAAGGCTCCAGCACCCCTCCACTACTGTTGAGCAGAGCACATCTCTTTCACTGGACTAGGTCCAGACCCAGCTCAAAATAGAGGCAGGAACTGGGGGTCAGGGAAGGCTGGTCAGGAGGGGCCTTGTGCAGTTTTACAGGGACTCCTAAGATCCTTCCCCAGCTGGGAGCCAATTGAGTTTAGCCTACATTGATGATTCTTGCCTGTAACAATAATTACATCATGTTTGCCAAATGATGATGCTCTAGTTCCATCAACCCTTTTACATTTATTCGTTGAAATTCTAAAGTAAGAAAGGGCTTTCTCTTTTTCCCCATCCATTTAATGATGATTATTTATATCAGTACGGACTCAAGGATTCTTCTTCTACTCTGAGTTCTAATCATCTTAGATTTGGCCACTGGGAGCCCTTTCAAGTCACCTACAATAGGACTTTTATTCCTCTGAGGCTGGTCTGTGTCTGAGAAGCCACTTTTTATAGCAGGCTCCGTGCCACTGCCCCTGCCTTTGCCACAAGCTGAAAACATTGTTTTTCTAACTCTGCAGCCTGCTGGATGTTTCTGCCACTGCCACCACTCCTGCTTTCTTCTGTTGGGGCTCAGGGCAGGTGGCCCTAAAATACGCCAAAGTGGTATATAGGTTATTTTGAATGAAATTTACTTGAAAAACAAGTTTTACAAAAAGGGCACTCTGACTCTCCGTTGTCTCCCTAGATGCAGGAAGTAAATCTCCCCTGTGAAAGATGCCTTCCTACACGTGGAGACAGACACCCTTAGCACCAGACTTAGAGAAATCAGGGCCAAGAAGCCTGTATAAACAAACCTCGTTACTTTTCTTTTTTAACTAATTTACTATCCAAGCCTAAACTTAGCTTACGTTCCTCACTAATAAGCACCCAAACCTAAGTTTCTTTGGTCAAATCCTCACATATTTATTGTTTCTTTGTCTAAAAAGTATATAAACTTCCTCCTTTGGTCATTTCTTTGCATCCCATTTCTGTGAGACCTCTCGATGTACATAGGTAATTAAATTTTAAATTTTATTTTCTCCTGTTAATCTGTCTCATGTCAAATTAATTCTTAGACCAGATGGAAGAACCTAGAAGGGTATAGGAAGATTTCTTCCTTCCCACACTTCTCTCCTGAGGGCCCCTGGCTGCTCTGCATTCCAGGGCAGGAAAGAGACATAACTCAGCTCTGTGTCACCTGTGTCACCTGGGCCTCCAGCAACGCTGCTCATTACCCAGGGATGCAAATCAAGCATGTGTGTTTTCATCAAGTGACTTTCATCTGCTTCTCTTTTCTATCTCATGCAGAGAATTTAGGAGTCCTAGGAAGAGTGTGGTTAGTCTTTGGAAACGCTGACTGCCAAGGAAAAATCTGAAAGGGTCGTAGGAAGTTCAGCAATACACTGTGGGGTGGAGGGATAGTCTCCCAAATCAGGTGTGTTAGGAATCCCACTACTGGAACAGTAATAATTTCATCAGTGTCTTTCTATTAAAGTAAGCATTCTTCATTCGTATGTGTATAATTTTTTCCCTTCAGCTTATATATTATCTATCTTGAGCTCAATGCATTCTTTAAAAAAAGGCAAAATAGAGTTGTTGCTTTTAGATCCATTTTTTGGAAAAGAAAACGAAGGCTTTTATAAAGTCATATAGACTAAAGCAAGTGTCTGTACATGATTCAAGTGTCTGATTTTCCAATTCAGGTCTCTCTTAGGACATGCTGCCCACTAACCACTTTCCTCCTTGTGGTTGGTTACCTCTAGTGGCCAAATGAGGAATTTTGTTATTCTGAGAGGCACATTAAAAACTGGTGGGGAGATGATAGGAGATTTGAAAGCAAAGCAGAGGTCTGACCTATTTCTTTGTTTTTTAAACGTGTTTTTAATGACAACAATTTTTAAAATTTAGCTAACATAGAGGGAGGTTCTGAGAGCTTTTCATCAAATGGGATATGGACAGAAAACACCGCTACACTGGACTGGATGGTCTGCGAGGTCTCATCCAGCTCTGCCGGTCACTGTGATTCCATTTACTTAGTACAAGCATCTAGAATTTCATCGACATATTTTGATCCACATTCCCAATAACTCTCAGTAATGTTTGTGAGGTTTGGGTTTCTAAACTGTCACGTATGCAAGAGTGTACATATGTCTGTATTTATGCTAACATAACATATAAAAAAAGAGGGTTAAATGTTTTAAGGTAAAATCTGGTCCAGAGGCAGGAGAATAATTTGAAAATTTTATGAGGTTCTCCCAGTTGCAGATTGTACAAGAAAATATATACCACCCAAATAAAATGTTATTGTGACAACCCAGAATATCTATAATTTCTTTTGGTACAAGTCCATTCCAAAGACTGTGTTGCTAGAACTTGGTTTCTAGGTTAGAGATTGAGTAGAGTCTCTCTGCCAAGAACTGGCAAGAGAAACAAATCCTACAAAGGCAGTAAGAGAAATGAAATATATGGCTACACATTTTTGTCTAAACTCTGGGGTGTTGGGGTATGTGTGAATCAGCTTTCATTTAGGTAAATGATTTAGATACCGTTCCCGGTATGTTTTGAATGTTTGGGGTAGACAGTGGGAGTTGAAGGATAATTTTTGATAGAAAGTAGACCAGTAAGTAATGAAAGAGCTTGGCTTCAGTTCGGCTCAGAGCTTCACTCCTTTCCTTCATCTCTTGTCTGGATTGGAAAGAGCAGAATATCAGGTGTTGTTGTTGTTGTTGGTGGTGGTGGTGTGTGTGTGTGTGTGTGTGTGCGCGAGAAAGAGAGAGCGCGTGTGTATTTGGGGGGCTTTAATTATAAGTGATGATTGTCAACTGGATAAAAAAGTACTTATTATAAATAACTGCTGTAACCATCATTTTTACAGATTATTTATTCAGAGAAGGAAATAAGTTAATTTTATGGAGCTTCCATTTAGTGTTTGGAAGGTGCTGTGGACAGAAGTCAGGAGACCTGGATTTGCATTCTGTCATCCACTAGCTAAGTGACTTGACCATGATGTTGAACTTCATAGAATATCTGTTTCTCCATCTACAAAGTAGAACAAATAATGCCTGCTTGTTCCTATAGGATCAAATCAGGGGTTTTATATATGTTCTCAGGTGTCACATAAATCTAAGATTATTATATTATTATTGTTTTTCATTAGAGGCTTTCACCTGCATGTCCCATCTAAATTTTCATCTCCCCCAAGACCCACTCTCTAGTCTTAAGGTTTGTCTCAGACCCACGAGGAGATAGGCGGTTGCTAGAATGTGCTACTGCTCCCCTCCCCAAGGTCAAATGTCCTTCAGCAGAGACTGTGGGAAACAGAACCCTCTGTGTTGGTCTGAACACAATTTGACACATGATAAGATACAATATTATAATGTTGTTGCTCCAATAGACCCAGTTTCAGGCCAGGTAGCTTGTCGGTCAACTCCCTGCCCCAGGTCTGAGCAGAGCAAAGCTGATTGCACCGTGACCCACTCTCCAGAACTGCTAGCTTCCTGGTGACTCCACCTTTGCCATATCAAGGGCACTGAAGTAGTGGACTTGGAGAAATTGAGGTGGAGATGCCATTGTTTTATTTTTTTTTTTCTTGATTTGGGCTTAAGAACTACAGAGAGTTTGGTTGACACAGATTCATCAGATCCTCTTTCACCTAAAAGGATGTGTCTCCAGCTTTTTTTTTTTTCATATTTAAAAAGAGTTTTTTGCCATGGCTCTCAAGGAAGGAGTGTTTATATATTTTAGGAGTATTTGGCTCAGCAATGTGAATTGTGAAATGGTCTTCAGAGAACCATTCAGCAATATCCTGTTTGGATAACAAGTGAATATGTTTTCTGGTGGGGGCGGGGAGGGGTGTGTTTGTTTTTTAGTGGGAAAGTGAATCTTACAAAATCAGGCCCATTCGCTATGTTTTCTTAGTTCATGTCCCCTGTGGATGGTGGGGGAGAAGCATAGAAGTATTTTGTCTTCACGCATCCTAATAGGCAGGGGAAACAAATTTTCATCAGTGAACACTTTAGCCTCCTAGTAATCTCTTTAATCAACATATCTCATCAAAATTGTATGTCCCATGGTCTTTCTGGGCTTGGGGCTTTCTTTTTTTTTCTTTTTCTTTTTTTTGGCTCTCCTCCAAGTTGTTCTCTTGTTTCCTTAGTCCAAACGAGACAAAGATTTTGAAAGAGTCCCTTGGACCTCTGTACACTCCACCAGGTTGTGCAAACTCCTCAATTCTGAGAGAGAAAATGAAGCCAGGGATGACCAGCTACAACATGGCAATAGCAATGCAAGACCCTGGTTCAGGCTCTGGTGCTCTCAGGCGTGGCACATTCATGCAGCCCCTCATCAGTTTGCCTGTCTCCTCCTGCAGAGCCCTGCCCAAGGGATCGTCCTGGACCGTCACTTTCACTGGGCTTCCATTCCCTACTGCCAGTGAAGCTGGCTCCCCAGAGCCTGGCCTTGCAGATGCTCACTCCTTGGGCCCATTTCTGCTCAACATGAAACGTCTTTCCTGCCCTATTGCCTCCCTTCTGTCCACTGTCATTTAGGCTTTGCTCAAGCAGTTCGTTTCTGGCTTTCCAAGACATGTTTTGAGCTTCTTTGCCCAACCGGAAGTCAGTTCCTTCTTGAGAGTGCAGCTCAAACTTCACAGCTTCCAAGACACCGTCCTTCGCTCAGAGTGCTATGTGGGAAAGAAAAAAGCCTCCCCCTCAAAAAAACGTTGCTGAGGGCCAATTTCCCACCCCTCTCCTGCACTTGAGGTGGGGTTCTGACTCTTTCTCGGAAACATGTCCTGGAACAATTCTAAGAATAGCAGGAAGGAAGGGACTGACTTCTGGGAACCCATTGCACCTCCACTTAGAAATCTAAGGAGGCTAGGGGACCCAGAGGCCACAGCAGTTCAGTGGGGCTGCTATATCCATATTGGGAACAAGGATCACAGTGCATTTCCTGTCCTCAAGGGATGTTAATGTGTAAGGTGTTATTTATAGGAAGCACGTTATGAATAACTCCGTCTGTTGAGGACCTCACCTGGTTTAATGTGCCCGCCCATAGTCCTGGCTCTGTTGTAGTGGTGTCTCTCCCGTGATTCTTGCCTCTTCCTCATGCTCCCTGCTGCCTCTGCAGTAATTGACCCCAAGTGACTGTGTTCAGAACCCTTGTTCAGAAACGTTCGATGGTCCCTTAGGTATGTATGTATTTTTCCCTTTGCCTCGACTCCAATGTCGACAACATTCATCCCAAATGTCTTCAAAATAGTATTGAAAACCTTCCACAATTTTTTCCCACTCTAAACTTTCCAACCTTCTCTCTTATTATGACTTCTCGATATAAGTGACTCATAAACCCCCTGTGGGTCTGAACATATTCTAATGCCTCTCACCTTTCCTTCTGCTTGTTCCTCCTTCTTTACCAACCTGGCCATGCTGTGTCAAGCCACACTGGAGTCGAGGCAAAAGGAAAAATACATACACTCCCATACACTTATCAGATATGCTCTTAGGATGTGGAATCCAATGCAAAAGTTAATAAAAGCTTTACAACCAGAAAACATGACTCTATAAAGCTCTGTGTTGCCCAGTCTGTTCTCAGGTCACTGTCAACCCCCTTAAACTCCTCTGCTTTGGGGACTAAAAACCGAGAACTGATTGAAAACAGCTGTTTCCATTGTCCAAGAATGCAGAGTCATGAAACAAATATCCTGTGTCTATGGACATTTTGATGTTCTGTTCATCATAGGTTTTTCACATTCGCTTTTATTTTTTTAAATACTTCATTAAAATGTTACTCATCTCGATCGCTGAGCTTTTTAGCACTCCTTTACATTTTGCACCCTGGTCAAGTGCCTCGCTTACCCTATCCTGATCCCCACCTGCATCTGACAAAACAGGGCTGGAGAGTCCTGCTTAGAGGCCATGTCCTCTAATAAGCCCTAGCAGATCTCTCTGCGTGCACTCAACCCGTCTGTGTCGCACTCGACCTGTCCGTGTCGCACACAGCCACAGCCTGCTGCGTGGGCTTGGCTCTTGTGTGTAACTACTCCACTTTCCACCTGGTTACCGATGGGTGGGTCTTGCTCTCTAACCAGCTGAGGGCTCTTGGTGAACGAGGTTCACACTTTTCTCATCTCTATATCCCTTGCTGTGCTCGGCATACGTAATTGACTGTTCAAGACGTTATTTGTTCGATAAGTCTTGGCTTGATCCACAATTCTAAGCCCCTGTCCTGGAATGTCCCTCAGACATTATTTGTCATCAAATGAAACTCAGCAGCAGTTTTCTCATTGCAGCCGAGGGGAATGTGGTTCCTAAGTTCTGAGGGGGTGGGTTAAAAAGCAGCCCCGCTCTATAGAGGCTGGAGTTCAGACAAGGCTCCGCAAGCGATCTTCTCCTTTACAGTATCTTTCAAACGAACCTCTTTCCCATGTTCTCGGATCCACAACGAGGGCTCCCGAACTCCTGACTCTCCCAGTTATAGAACTAAGTGTGGGGTTTAATGCTTCTAATGTTTCTCGTATACTCACTTGCCATCAGTCTCCCCCTCCATACAGTACCTTTCAAGGGGGGATATTTTGGTGGGGATTGACCACTGCTTCCTCAGATCATGGGGGAGAAAGGAAGTTCTCGATCTTTCTTCCTGAGCTTCTGGGCTGGATCTCCACTGTGCTACAGAAATGGCTCTGCAAAGGAGAACCCAGGGTCTCCGAGACCCAAATGTCCATCAGGATGGGATATGGGTCTAGTGACATTTTCCCCAGGTAATTTGAAGACAGTTCTCCATATACTTAATGACATACCTTTGCATGTTCAAATTAAGCTACGTGTAAGAATAAAAGCAATCCTCATGGTGAAAAATTTCTAAACCAAAAGAATGAATAAAAGCTGAGAAAGCCAAAGCGAAGAAACCTGAGCAATCTTTCTACCTCCTTAAATGTGAAACAGTCCTAGAGTCTGGGGAGGAAAGAAAGGGGTAGTGGGCATTGTTCCTTTTGGCAGGATATAAGGTTTTATGTGCTACTTCTGAAAAATCTCAGTTGGTCAAGACCACGGAGGAGTGAAATTGGGAATGAAGTCCCTGAAATCAAGGATGCTTTCTGACCTGATGCTTCCAGGAGCCCAAGATGCCTGCTGGCTGTTTGGAGATGCCTTCTTAACTCTGTGATTTGTTTGTCACACTGCCTGCTACTGACACTCCACCGCAGACTCTCTTGGCTGCATGACACTGCTCCTGGTGGCCACCACTGACTAAGCCACCTAACATGCAGCTCAATACACTGAGCTGAGCTCAGAAATACCTGAAGAGAAATAAACCACACTCCCATGAAAACTTGCGTTAACACCATACTTGTCCTGTTCAACCTTCACAACAGCCAATTCAGCAGATGCTCAGAGAACGTCATTACCAGAATGCTCTCGTTCTCAGCCTCAAGAAGGGTGGGTTCAAACCCCTTAGAAAGCTGGATTTACATGTCCCAACTGAATAAGCATGCTGGGTGGTTTCGCCTTTCCCAGCCAGAGACAAGCTCTGTAAGAAATCTTTCTAGGAAATGATTTTCTCAACATTCTAAAATCCACTTTCCTGCACTGTGTTAATGGGCGTGGAATGCACTTGACACAGGCATTTAGGATTCTGTGAGGCTGATGCCAACTTCCAAGGCCGATAGGCGTTAGGCATACGCTGAAACATACATGCTGGTGCACCCATTCACCCAGCCTTTCTCCACACTGTGATCCACTGGTTTACCTCTTTCCAAGTCCAATTCATTGTTATTCCATGTTCGCCTCTGCCTCTTGAGTAAATGAGCTAAATCCACTTATTTTTCCTCTCAGGTGTCCACGTCCTCATTAACATGTTTTGGGCACTGTCTTTGTCCAAAGCACTGGGCAGGTATGAGGGGCATGGACATGACGCCCAGGGCCCCGGAGAGCCCTGCCAGCAGCCGCCTCTTCTCCCTCCAGCCCCCCTCACTGCCAGCACCCTCGACATTTAACCCCCTCATTGTCCTCACCCCCACCCGTAGTTCGCTGGATGTATTAAGTGTCACTCTTCAGTAGGAAAAGTTTTGAAGAACTTACAGGAAAGATAAAAGAGTCCTAAAACCATCAAACTGATGTTTCAGTTAGAAAAATAAAAGTTCAGGTTAGCTAAATATTGCTGGGCACCAAGAATTGTGTGAAGGCAGAAAAATTATCTGCAGGGCCTGGGCCGGGGGACCTGCTGCTCGTCCCATCACTATGGCACGCAGATGTCCTGATTCACTAGGGAGGACTTTCTGAGAAAGCAGTGGACCAGGAAGTTTCTGATGAAAAACATGCTGTTTTTCCCATGCCTGGTTCCTCAACTCCCTCTCCTAAGCCTGTCAATGAGAGAGTTCATGAGCTGGGTTTTTGAGCCTTCAGACTGTCTAGCTCTGTACTAAATATCAAGCAAACTGTGGTAGCTAGAGGCTCCATTTCCTGGCTGGGAAGAGTCCAGCCACTGATGGTCACAGAAGCCAGCAAACAACATGGGAGCTGCCAGTAGCTCCCGGGAAAGAAAGAAACCTCATGGCCAGGCACCCCTTATTAGGAGTAATTGTGAAAAAAGGAACCTAGAATCTATTTGCCACTTCTGAGTATTTTCTCTCATAGATTATTGTCAAGCCTCATCACAGCCCGGAGAAGGCAGATGTTATTCTCATTTTTCCCCAGGGGAAAACTGAGGTGTGAGGGTAATCTGGCTTGCTGAGTGTGACTATTGGCAGGACAGGGGTGGGTGCCCAGTTCTGTCTGATTCCTCCTCTCAGGCTTTTCCCAGAAATTAAAACCCTAACATGGTCGCCTCCTCTCTGGGCGAGGGCCAGGGCCGGGGCGGGGACCACCGCACTCTGGGCAGGATTTCAGGGGTGCTGCTGACTGAGTTTCCCTCAATAGCCTGCCAATAGTGCTGGAAACTCACACGATAATTGTTCCTTGGGTTGTTTAAATTGTAAATACATTTACTTGTAGTCACTCCCGTCCTATTTGCTGGCCTCTTTTCCTCAGCTGGGCTTACATGTCTGATTGCTATCTAATTTAAACTCCATCCCCTCTCCTGCTTCTTCTTCTTTATTCCCAATCTTGGCCAAAGGCATCATCAAGAAAATCCTCTCCCAAACTGGAGGTACAAGGCCATATTTTTTGACATGTCTTTCTATTTTTCACTCTTTATTTTTACAAAGTCCTGTAAATTCCACTTTCTTTGGCTCATCCTGTCTCCTCTACTGTCTCTGCTTCTGCCCTCTTGTGGGTCCTTCTCTTTTCTCACTGGTAATGAAGAGATGCCCAACTGCTGTTTCTGCTGGTAGCCTCTCTCCACCTCGGTGGAACCTCCACGGGCCTGTCAAAGAGACCTTTGAGAGTACAAACATGGCCATGTCAGGGCATGAATAAAACCCTTAAATGATATCAACCTACTGTAAGTTAATGTCTCAAATCCCTGGCTGGCTTTTAAATCTCTTTACAAAAGGACCTGCTGTCCTTTGCCTGGTGACCTCAGCTGCTCTCACATCCCCCAGCCCTCAGGCCATCAGGACCTGTCACTCCTGAAAAGCCAGGCCCCCCTCTTTGCTTCTCACCTCCCCTTCAAGAGCAGCTTGTCCTTATCCACCCCTTGAGGTCCAACTCAAATGTCATCTCCCCCGGCTCCTCCCCCCAGAATGGTTGAACTTAGGTGTCCTTTGTGACCATAGCATTTTCGTCCACTGCTAATGAGGTTTTACATCAGACCCCTTTTTTTAACATGGAGTCACTGAACAAATAGGAGCCAGGTTCTATCTAATTTAGTACAGTAATGGATGCATCACAGGCGCTTAATATATGATAATAATAATCATGAAAACATACCAATGAATGAATAAACTAGTACATTTAAATTGTTTTCAAAGACTTTCAGGAAGCAGGGATGGAGGGGCTGGGGACAGATAGAAAGGGAAGCAGTGGCAACGAGCAAGGTGGCGAAAGTCGGCTTATTGGATCACCAGCTGCATTTAAATGAAAGGGTTGGGTGGGTTTAATTTGGCACTGGGGAGCTGCCTGGGGAACCCCAGGCCAGGTAAGAAGCTGCAGTGAGCAGACCCCAGTCCTGGAGATGGGAGTGGTAGTACCTGGCCTCTGAGCATCCTGAATGGAAAGTGAGTAGAGAAGTGACCAAAACAGCCTCTTCACAATTCCCCCTTGAGCCTTTTTGTTTTCTGCATCTCAAGAAAACTCCCCAGAATTGAAAAAGCTGGAAGCTGCCGAAGAGAGGACTGAGGTTCCAACAGCGTGGTAAGGGTTCTCCCTATGGAGCTACATAAAACCAGTAAGGAATCTTTGCTCATTCCCTCCCTCCTACCTAGTCATCCAACTTTGTCCCTATCAGTTTTTGCATCTGTATTAGTTTCATATCAGTACAAACATAGTGCTTAAAGCAACACACGTTTATTATCTTACAGTGCTATAGGTTAGAACTGGGCTTAAATTGAGCAGTTGGCAGGGTCGCGTTTCTAGCTTCTAGAAGTCTCCCTTATTCCTTGGCTCCCGGCTCATTCCTCCATCTTCCAGGTCAACAACGTGGGCTCTCTCTGACCCCTCTTCTGTTGTCCCATTTCCATCTGACTTTAATATCAGCTAGAAAAGGTCTTCCTCTTTCAAGGATCCATTTGATTAGGTGGGGCCCATCAGATAATAAAGAATCATCTCTCCATCTCGAGATTCTTACACACATCTTCCAAGTCCCATTAGCCATGAGAGGTGACAGAGTCAGGTTCCAGGATTAGGATGGCATATCGCTGGCAGCCATTATTCTATTTACCCTACCACCCCCGGGGCATCGCCGCGTCCCCATTCCCCGTGCTAGAGTAGAGAATGAGTAGGATATTCCTTACCTCACAAGCGCACACGCTGCTGAGGGAAACAGCCTCATAAGCGTCACGGCATCATGGCCTCTTCGCTATGCTCACGGTGCCATCAGGGGCACTGAGGCGGGAGCGCCAGCTCTGCCCTGGGACCTATGAGGTGACTCCCCAGAGCAGGCGGAATTTCAGCTGTGAGGGGATCGAGGACTAGCTTTTTACAAGTCCCTTATTTGTGATTAGAGCCTACTTTATCCACCGCTTAGAGACCATTCTCCCTTTTAATTTCCAGGAAAGAAGGAACTATATTAAAAAAGCAGTCCACAGAAAGCTGTCATTCCTAGGAAGTATGGGAACCACATAAAGCCATGGGGCTTTACATTTTTAAAGAAAATGTACCTGGACGTCCAATAAGCAAAACAAATGAAAATAGAACTTTCCAAAATAATGTTCGCCCTGGGGCTCAACTGACTGGGTAGGCCTTATGCGGTGCTGGAAACGCTTGCCTCTTGATCTGAGGTGTGGTGGTGACTCTACACATGTGTGTACATATAGGAAGTGGCTGGAGTTACATAAAACCCTGCCCTGACGCCACCTCCATGACAACTCTGTGGAGACCTCTGGCTTAGAGCGTGGTTTAAAGGCCACAGGCTTGCTCCGGAGTATAGACTTCTGAGCAGGCACCCTGCTCCTGGTGAGGGATGGTCCACGTAAGGTGCAGATCTGGGCTTTTAAATGTGATAACGTCAGAAGTTAGAAAGAAGTTCAGTCTCTCCATTTCTTTTAAAGTAAACTAAATAAATAAAATATGAGATACATACAGAAAAGTGAGCAAATCCTGAATTAATACACCCATGAATCCGCTCTCAAAATTGAAAAACAGAACATCACCTGCCTCCTAGCAACGCCCCTGCCTCCTCTTAGAACTACTGACTTCTAACCCCACAAATTAGCTTCACCTGGCTTTGCACTTTACCTAAATGGATGCTTACAGAATGCACTCTTTTGTATCTGGCTTTTTTGCTCTTAACATTATTTTGAGTGAGATTCAGCTATGTTGCTGAGGGTAAAATAGTTCACTTATTCCTAACACTGCGTATTATTTCCTGTTTAAGAATGCCACTGTTGGTCTATTCTACTAAATATAGATAACTGGATTGTTTTCAACTTTTCCATCTCCCCATCTGTAAACAACAGATAAAAAACCTGAAACCGAGAGAGCAGGGGGGGGGGGGAGATTTTTAAGGCCCTAGGAACAGGCAGGACGGGCATCTGGGTCCAGCACTGGGCTCCAGCAGCACCCTCAGGCCATGTGGCAGTGACAACGTCTAACACTACTTACTATTTGGCCCCTGTGTATGTGAGTACCCAGCCTCCCCCAACCAGGTGATGAGCCCCTCAAAGGCCAGAGCAACATCTCTTGGTGACACTGGCCCCTGACACAGTGCCGGGCACATAGCAAATGCTCACAGGTGTTTGTGGAAGGAATGGCTGCTCCCCATTGCTTCCACGGCAAGCTCATTACTCCTTTCCTTCTCAATATTTCTCTTACCAATTTGCCAAGAAATCCAAGAGGAAGTTAAATTCTGTCATCAAAATGTGAAGGGCCTTGTAAAGGGAGAGCCCGAAGCTGTCTGCAGCCCCTTGTATCTCAGCATGAGTATTTACGAGGTCCATCCTTACTGTTTCCCAGTGGGGAGAATAAGAGGCTCACGCGAGAATTCAGTGTCCTGCCAGAGCAGTGGTCCCTAATCTTGTGTCTTTGATTTTCAAGCAACATAATCCTTTGCTGAAATAATATTTTAGGTGAACATTGTGGAGTAATCCCAATCTTTGTCCATCGTCTCCATGGATCATGTAGATCAGCGGTCCCCAACATTTTTGGCACCAGGGACAGGTGCTCCTATGAGAATCTGATGCCTGATGATCTGAAGTGGAGCTGAGGTGGTGATGCTGGTGCTGGGGAGCAGCTACAAATTCAGATGAAGATTGGCTCAGTGGCCCGCTGCTCACCTCCTGCTATGCAACCCAGTCCCTAACAGGCCAGGGACTGGTACTGGTCTGTGGCCCTGGGAAGTTGGGGACCCCGGCATAGAGCTCCAGGAAGCACAAGTGAAAATCTCTGATCTAGACCAACCACAGATGTTAACCAAGGCCCAGAGAGTGACCGCTGCTCCTGTGGGTGGTCACCTAATTCTTCCTCCCCCTGAAGGTAGGGCACATCTCAGGACTGGACCAGAAGAGTGTGTTATGCCTTGTGTCACCATATGAAAAGGAAAGACGCTGACAGCTTAATTCCAGACGTTGTCAAGTGCACAGTGGTGGTAGGCTTGCCCCTCGAATTCCCACGCGTGGAGATTAGTGAAATTCCCCTGATTGGAGCTCTGGGAAAGGTCAAGATCCTCCACCATCCGGAAAGGGTGAGGGCAGAACGCAGGTCCCTCAGGAGGGAAGGGAGCTGCTCTCAGCTTCTGAGCCCAGCCAGGGTTTCCTCAGGGCCCAGAGCCTCTTCTGAGCTGTGGGCGCCCCCTGCCGGCTGTCTTACCACAGAACACACCCGGTTTCCCCAACAAGGAGGGAGTAAGAGGTGATGAGGTGTTTGCTTTTTATAGCTCCAAAGCTTCAAGCAAGTCTGGAAATTAATTCCCAACAGGTCGTCAGGAAGCGCTCTTTTACTCTTGGCGTACTGCAAAGTGCACGGACTACAATATTCCTTGCAGAGCAGGCCACGCACACCTCTGGGTACCGAGGGACAAAGGGGGGCCATGGGTGAAGGGTTTCTAATGCAGACCTTCGTTTGTGGCACCTCCGGAATCGGGTAGACACCTCTGGGTATACTACAGTTTAACGTGTCTACCACTTACTCACAATTAATTTAAGTGCTATAAAACAAAAATGTATATTGGCGGAGCAGAGAGGTGAAAGTTAAGGATGGGAATAATGTTTAAATAACAGTTGTACTTCTTTAGCTTAGAAATCCAGATGTCCTTTTTAAACGATTAAAATTTTAACCTTTTACTTTGTAAGTTGCTGTTATTAACTGCTAAGTTTAAATGCCACCAAACTATAAGTGAAAAGACTTCGTGAGAAATTCTGAACTTCCAGTAGACAATGACTCTCCTCCTACAATCAGTTTGCATGCCCCTCTGTCTCTCCCTCCCTCTTTCTCTCTCTATTTCTCTCCCTCCCTTCCTTCCTTTTTTCCTTTTTTTCCTGCCACCAGGTTTTGAGAGAAGAGAGAGGGAGAGAGGAAGGGAGTAGGAGGGAGGGAAAGATGAGTATGTATATCTTTATAGCTATATATGCAGATGGGTCACAGCAGCAAATAGTACCTGAATGCACACTAATGCTGGGTCCATAATAGTTACTCAGGATGCAAAGGTGGATATAAGACCCAATAATCAGTCTGGAGGAGCTTGTAGTCTAGTGAGGGAGACAAGAGTAAAAATACAGCACCTACATTAATCACTCCTGCTGTAACAGAGACAAGTGCTCAGTGTTCAGGAAATGCAGACAGAAGAGACACTCTGCCTGGATAACTCAGAGAAGACACCACTGAAGAGGAGGCCTTTGAGCTAGATCTTGGAACATGAATGAATATCACAAGCTCTCTATGTCCTATGGGGAAAACTCATTCCCGTCTGAAGAATCAGTGTCGGCTGGGCATGGAGGATGAGCATGAGGGAAGTCACATAACTAGGCAGAGCAGCAGATGCTGCCATTCCCCCTGACCCTTGGCCTAAGCCGTCAGCACAGAGAGGATGCCAACCAGGGGCGTCCCGGTTCTCCACAACGGTGCTCAGCTTTCCCCATTTCTCTGGATGTTTAATCTTCTTTCCAGAAAAGAAATGGGTTGTTAACTATCAGAGCTGTCCCACATCAGAATAAACATGGCAGTGGTAGTGAGGTCCCAGTAAGAGGAGGCATGTGAGCAAAAGTGCCTGGACATTTTGGGGCCATGGAGAAGGGGGTGTTGATCTAACACACCCTTCAGGGCTCTGCCGAGCTAAGAGTCTGTGATTCCTGCTGAAAGTGGAAGTTCCTGCTCTACTGTGGGGAGTGGAGAAACAGGCCCAGGGAAGTAATACGATCTACCCAGGTGGCACAGAAAGCTACCTGAATTACTCTCCAAACATTTCATGTGCTGAGGTCTGGTCTTTTCCACTGTATTCTAAGACATCTGAGGACACAGGCTGGCTCTTCCCTTTACACTGTCTGCCAGCTTTGGTGAAGACAGTAGCTCTGGACACCGGCGAGGTGATGCCTGTGTGTTCTGCACAGTGCAAGCACGAGGTGTTTGTGTAGATGTTGAGCTGAATCCTGACTTCAAGGCTGCAGACGAGAGGTCAAGGAAGCCCTGGAAATGTCTCATTTATTTATGTGAATCTCATTCCTCCCTGGGTACCGGCACATGCTAATCATATGTCAATGGGTCCAGCAGGGCCTGCTTCCCCTCTGTGGGGCTGACCTCACTGTGACTAGCAGAGGGCTTTGTAGTGATTAGCTCAGCCTGTGAACACGTCTGTTTCCTCCTTCTCAGCCCTGGCATCCTGACAGTCCATCTTCAGACTCTGCATTTCTGTGAACACCTATAGATGCTGAGAGGCCAGTGTGTCTCGTATGCAGGGGCTTCTCCTCTTTCCCACCATTCATCCTCCTCTGGGTGAACATCCAGCCTCCAGAAGACCCAGTTAAACTTGCAAAGAGGTTCTGGAAAAAAGCAACATCTTTCTAGAGTTCTTGGGGCCTCAGAACTGTCTGTCAACAGACTCATTGCCATGTGTGCAGCACTTAAAGTGTTCACTGTGCCTTCCCACCTGTGACCCACTGGCCCCAGGACTGTGGCTCAAGTGTCCGTCACACATCCACATACAGACAGAAGCCAGGCTTGTGGGTGATGCCCTCTTGAGAACTCGGAGTGAATGACAGGTGCAGCAAGAATTTGCATCTGGGTTTTTGGACCCTGAGGCCTAGAGTCTCTTCCACACACATCAGATGGCCTGTTGAGCATGGCTTGGATAGGGGTGATCAGGGCACTGAGGGTCTGGGATACAGAGACAGGAATTGCAGCAAGAGGAAATTCCAGGGTGTGCAGGTCTGGTTGGAATGCACTGGGCAGATGATAGCAGATTGTGGGCACCAAAACCAAACTTTATAGCTCACATCCACCACACTTGGGTGCCAGACTTGAGACAGTAACCTGTCAAGGTTGTAGGTGTTGGAGAGTACAGTTCAGTCCAGGCCACGTCCTATCCATGTGGGGTAACTGGGCTCTAAGGGGCCCGATGTGACAGAGCTGAGCCACTGGACCTGTGGCCACCTAGGCAAGGTTGTCAGGGAAACAGAAAGGCCACAGAATTGCTATAGGTACCATGAGCAGCCTCCTACTGAGGTCCACAAGGAGCCAGTAACCAAAGAAATGGAGTAGAACTTGCAAAACCCACCCCATAATGCGGAGCCTCACACTGCACTGAAAAGGTGTGGTCAAATGCTCTGTAAGTGAGGAGAAGTGGGCCTGGATTATGGCCGAAGTCAGACACAGACCTCGCCTCTCCTCCTGCCTCTCCATCCTGTGGGCAGAGCCAAGCCAATTTTTCCAGCGTTTTCTCTTGTTATTTTTTCTTTGGTTTCTGGTGCCTGCAGTGGACAGTTCACAGACCCTGGCCCCATGACCACCACCTTCTATAATCTGACTCATGCCACCTTTCCAGTCTCATTGCCTCCTCCTCCCTGCAACACTCCACTGCCTTCTCTAGCTGGCCTGCCCACTCACTGTCTTCTGAGCCAGTGATCTGTGCCCCCTCCTCACCTTTGCTCATGGCAGCCCCTCAGTGTGGAATGGCTTCCCTCTTCCTCTGGTCTCTTGATTCCCCCTCATCCTTAAGGACCCACTTTTGGGGTGCTGTAAAGAATTCCCTGATCGCTGCACCCTGAGCATCACTCTCTCTCCAAACCCAGACCCCTCCTCACACTCTGCTCTGCCCGTGCCGCCCACTTAGATCCTGGCCACCTCCCCAGAACACTCAGAGGACGGACTGGCTCTTACGTGTCCTACGCCTCCCTTCTAAACCAGGTTTGGTGGCTTTTTAGTCAATATTTGTTGATAATTTTGACCAATGGATGCAAGTTATAACTCTTAAACCCATTTTAGTAGAAAGAAGCATTATAAGGAATGAGTAAGACACAGAGTAGATGCCGATGGTTTTGCCCCATAGTCTGTGGGCTCTGTCTGTAATTTGCCCTTTAGGATTAGCAATAATCAGCAGGCAAAACAGGTTATTTGCTGCTTACCCCATGGGTGTGGTGAACTAAAGATTAATATTAGAAACAGACAAATTGTACAGTTCTTTCAGTTATGAACACAGACCTTCTTTCATCTGATCCTTGCAGCAATTCTGCAGCAGGCAGGGAGGGTTGGTTATCGAGTCCTACACTCAGGGGGCGAGATCAGCGAGGTGACGTCATCACCTCTCATGGGGGATCCAGACCAGACTGGGCTGTTTCTGCCATGTCACAGCTGTCTTAAAAAATGAACAGGGCACGACTAATTACTTCTGAGGTCTTTAATGCCCACAAGGTGTACACAGTGCTCTCAATGAATAATATCTGACACACACACCTTTTCATGGTCTTCTATGTCCATAGCATCGAACACCACGGCCAGTGTCACCACCAACTAATAATCAAATTTTTGCAACAGAACAAGGATGATGTGCAGCACTGTAATCAAGTGTCAGATGGTATCCCATAGTTGAATCAGAGAGCATAACTGTATCTCATGAGCCGTTAATCTGAATGCAGATTCTTCTTCAATTCAGCCTTATGCCGAGGAGAGCTCTGCTGGCAACTGGTTCCCAGGCCCCCTTAGGGAGCTGCGTTCTCCATTTCTCTGCTGAATCTTAGTGACGCTGTCTGTGATGCTTCTGTTGTTCCTGAAGTGGGAGGCAGAGGCCAAAGCCCACTGCCGTAGTGAACCCGCTAGGGATTTCTCCAACCAAAATTTCTTGTCCCCTTTTGACTGCTGAGAACTGATCTGATATTGATATGAAAAATGTCAATACTCAAAAATGAAAATTAAGCATATTGCCAGTCACAGGCCAGTAAAACTTTCCTCCCCCAAGTAGTGGGCTGGTTTCAGCCACTAGGAATTTCTCTACACAGACAAAGCAAATACACAGATCCTAGAGTGACAGGCTTAGTAAGGACCAACCTCCTTGTCATACATAAGGACATGAGACCCAGAATGGGGAAACACCTGCTAGTGAGCACTAGCAATGGGACTGCCACTCTAAGTTCTAATCAGTTAAGATTTTTCTAAGCTCTCGTATCATGGAAAGTTCTAAGGAGTGTGCAGCAGTGTGCAGGTCCCCTGAGGAGCTAACGCTCTGGCTTGGGGACATACTTTTCATATATTCTTTATAGTAAAGATGAACACAAGGATGAGTGTACATATATCTGGGTGAGTGACACAGCCGTGAAGCCTGCAGGACATCAGAGGTGGGAAGGTCACCCACCCTTGCGAAGTTAGAGTAGGGCAGGGAAAGGCTCTGCCCACTGGCCCCAGGTCAGTGGCAACTTCGGCACCAAAGCAAGTTCTTAAGTTGCAGAGATCACCTGCCTGGACAGTCGTGCTGGTACCCAAGTATCACCTCCTCCAATCTCTGCACCAGCAACTTGGGAGCTCACTGCGCATGCAAGGCTGCATGGGGGCCATAACTGCCTCTGTGGGCTCCTGTGTTTAAAAAGCACCTGGCAGAAAATAAGCGCTACTTAAAATTTGTAACTATGCGTAAGTCTCACAGTAGTTATTGTTTATAAGCTACTTGCATCAAGTCTAATCGAAACTTGGTTTAGGTAGATTCCTTCAGTTTAAGAGTTCAGGGTCTAACCAGTAGTGTGGACTCTACTGCCCTCTTCTGGAAGGAATAGGAAATTGACATTTACTTTTGATTATTGCAAATTGGTCACAAACCCAGGAAATCTGAGGACACTGTGGAAGTTGAGACAGAATTTGGTAGGTGTCGCCAAATGAAAGAAAAGTCAGGTGGTAGCAAATGAAAGTAACATAGCGTATTTCTCAAAATACGCAGAAAAGTTCCAACAGCCTGTCAATGTAAGAATCGACCAAACCTAGAGAGAATTTTTATGAGTTTATTTGAGTGAAGCAAAATCTCAATGGATTGAGGAAATCTGCTCCAGACAATGTCAGTTTTGTAGCTTATTTTATACATTAGAATCAAAAGAGGGGCTTAAAGAAGGTTATGTGAAATCCAACAGTCGTAAATTAGGGGGTGGGAGGAAGCAAAGCAGGGATTGGATAAAAAGTAAAATAGAGAGACACTTCTCATACATCGGAGGGTACAGGAAAGTTAATAATTAACATGTACAGCACACAGACATGGTATATAGGGAACGAGATAGCAATAAGGGGGCCTGCGAACTTATGCTCTGGTGCATGGGTTGGGCCCGGAGGGGTCTGGAAAAGATGACTCTGACATTTTAAACGTGTGTTACCTTAGATGCAAAAAGACAATAGAGACAGGCTCACTTAAGGTGAAGACTGACTTTGTCAGGAAAGCTACAGGCCCAGGATGTGACTACCAGCCATGACGCCCTGTTAGTGAGAAGATTTTACATTCAGACCATCCTGTGTGGTTACTTTTGGTCTCTGAGTTTGTAGGGCCCGCCATGCAGGTCTCCCCTGAGCTTGTCAGCTTTATTATGTGGCACCCTCTGCATCCACAAACCCATTCAAACTTGAGTAATAATTCCCTGCTACAAAAAAGAGCTCAATTTTAAGTTTTGTTCATGAGCAGAAGGTGTTCGTTGAGATATTAGCTTATGAAGGAAAAAGCTCAGACTTCGGAGGCAGTCCATCCTGAGTCGCAGTCTGGATTCTGCTGCTTGTTATGTGCGAAAGCGACGATGTGAGCTCAAGCTGATTTAGTCTCTTAGTCTCAGTTTTCTCATCTGTAAAGTGGGGACAATTAACTCAAGAGGTGGAAGTGAGATGCTCTATTCCAGAGGACTTATATCTCACAGATTTCCCTTTAAGAAATTTGGTTGAAGAAAATTATGAAAATCATATTGAGAAAAACAGAGACCTGAATAAATGGAGAACTATGAAAGAAATTCAAGAACAGGCAAAAACAATGGTTGGGAATAGGAGTTGGGACAGTGATTGCATTGCCTTTGGGAGGGTCTGGGTGTTGGCTGAGGAGGGACAGGCTTCTGAGGTGAGGGCAGCATTCTGTATTTTTATCAGAGTGGTAGTTACACACTGATATCCAACAAACACTTAAAATTAGTGCACTTTGCTATATATGTACCATACAAGATTTTAAAAAGGAGGGATGAGAGGTGGAGGGGAGAAGGAGAAGGAAAGAGAAAAAAAGAATGAAAAGGAAAAGGGAAATGTGACTGAGAAACTTGTGCTAAGGATGGGGGAAATTCTAGAACATGAGTCAGTGATCTAAGCATTTTAACTCTGCCCCGCCTCCCACCCCCTCCCAAGTGTCTGTTAAATGACCTGGATCAGTTCTGAAAACTATGGGAAGAGACATCCACAGGCAGAGACTGAAGAATTTCTGCTAGTGCCCATGTGACCAGATAGAGTAAAGGTAGGGCAACCTGTGATTGTACCAAGGGAAAAGACGGCCTCTGGGGAGTGAGAGAAAGTGATCATCTTAAGAAATCCCCTGGCTCAGAGGGGCTGTCAGAGTGGAGTTGGAGGTACAGTTTGCTGCTCCCACAATTTCTGGAAGGTGCTCTGGATGCAGGTGTCAGTAGAGTGGCGATCTGCTCACCACATCCCCACCCCCACCCCACCCCTCATTGCCTTGCAAGCCAGGCATAATATGAATACCAAAACTAACTCAACCATTGCTCTGCCCCAGCTAGTTGCTAATAAAAGTCAGGCCAATTAGAGAAAGCAAGCTTTTAACTTCAGATGACTCCCGCAAATGCGAACAGTAAGTGCAGGCATGCAGACCAGAGGCTTTTCTGGTTTCTCAACTGAGGCTCTTTCCAATGTCTTTAGAAGCAAATTTAAATTGAGTAATTCTGTGCCCCCCCCACCATATTTTTTTAAATGAACAGAAAAAATTTGAATAAAGACTCATATAAGCTTCAATAGTTACTCTCTGAAAGGGTTCAGAAGAAAAGATTTGGGGAAGGTAGATGATAACACATGAAAGTTAGCAACAATTTTTTAGAAATTGTTCAAGTGAAAATGTTGGATAAAAATTGATGAGAAATTAGCAAACTGGGATGTCCGAATAGTAAATAGAGGCAAAAGCAGATGCCAATAGAAATAAAGTCAATTTATGTCACAGAACTGCACAAATGATTAGGAATTGAAGGTGGTACAAAATAAGAAGTTGGGGGGAAAAAGCAGATTTTGGGAAAAAAGTATTTATAAGGACACGTAGGTCCCTTCCACCCTATCCTGAAGGCAGCATATAGCCAACCTGCCATCAGGGATGAAGGGTTTATGTGGAAAAATGGAACCGGAGAGACAAAAAACAACAAACAAGCAAACTCACTGAGGAAGTTATTCACAGTGTAAAGCAGAGAAGATGTTCCCCCACTTCAAACAGTGAGGGTGACCAGCCTGAGCTCCACTCCCCACCCTGAGGCCCCTAAGGCCGCTTTGCTTTAAAAATGTTAACTTCACTCATCCCCCACCACCAGTAGGAAGTGTTTGCACCAAGAAATTTAGAGCCCAGACCAACAGAGAGTGATGTTGGGGAGTTCTTCTATAAAAGAGCTGACTCCCAACCCAGGAGTTCACAAACCCCAGTCATCACAGTTCCGGGAGCTTTTCAAAGCATTACAAGACGTCTAGGGAAAGTCTCTGAAAGAGCTCAAAAGAAGCCAACATCTAAACGGAGGAAACATACAAATGCGCGGCACAAAGAATAATTTGACCCACTCTCAGATAAATATTGCAACCATGAAATGAGGTTAGGAGGCTATAAAAAAATGGAGAGCTCTTATAAATCAAATTATGATATATATATATATATATATATATATATATATATATATATATATAATTACAAAGAACAGCTGGATGAAGAATTGAGGAAATCTCTCATAGAGCAGAACAAAAAAAAACTTACAAAGATTGAACGGAAGAAAAAAGAAAGATGAATCAATCCAGGAAGCCCACAGCCAACTAATAGGATTTCTAGAAAGCAAGCACATGTCAGATGTAGAATTATCAAGGAGATTGCACAATAAAATTCCCAGAACAAAAGAACACGATTTTCTAGACTGAAGATATCCGTTGAGTGTGCGGCACAATGAATAAAAAAGACTTCCACCAAGAGTCACTACTGTGAAGTTTCAGAAGACCTGGAACCAGATCCCAAAAGCCAAAGCAACAGCAGATCTCACTCAAAATAGTAGGAATCAAAGGGCACCGAAACAGCAATGCTGAACTGAAAACCTGTGTAAGAATTTTCCTGCGTCTATTCATACCCGCCCCCCGCCCCCCGCCCCCGCCCCTTCTGCATTTCCTCTGACTCCGCACTTACTGCTTTAACTTGCGGTGCTGCCGCCCCCCGCCCCCCGTCCTGTCCCTTGGAAACAGTGTCTTCCGGTCTGTTTCCAGCACTCGGTCTGAGGACGCCCAGTATTCAGGAGAGCTCGTCAGTTCCACCGTCATCTTTACTGCATTGTAATTGGTAGTTCAAAGCCTATCACCCTGTGAATGCGTTTAGAATATCTGCATCTCCTCTCTTTCCACACGGGATAATGCATATGCTCCACCTTTCCACAGTGAAGGCTGTCTTACATTTTATGGTGCTGTCATAAAACGAAACAAAACAAAAGCCCAAAAACCTTCTGGCTCATTCTTGCTGGGTTGGTATTTTCATTTTTAGAAGAACTTTTAGTGTCACCTGTGGATGTGCAAAGTGTCAAGTCTTTTTTTCTTTGCATTTCTTGGAAAGCCACTAATAAAGATGAATTCCATTACCTATTTGTATAGAATTCTCCTTTTCACATGCATCCATACCCAGGCTACATTTATGACCTATTTCTGATTGATGATAAAAAATGTGTCCTGATCGACTTGTAGTGTTTGATGTTGACTCTTGTCAACAGTATTTCGAAAGTCGGAATAAGTTATATCCATTGGTTTCTTTTTAAATATGTTTTATATTACTTAAATGTTAACTGGGAAGAATGTCTTCCTCTTTAAAAAATTTCTTCCTAATTTTTTGACTGTGTTAACTATTTCCATAGCGAGCCCATCCACGTGGATGTGAGAACAGCAGTGCTCCACTGCCACTGGCCCTGACCGCCTCTGCACAGCAGTCAACGGTGACAGCCAGTCTACATTTGTGGTTATGGCTTATGTGTTTTGATGAATGATTTCCTAAT
This sequence comes from Macroglossus sobrinus, assembly GCA_004027375.1. Lineage (NCBI taxonomy): Eukaryota > Metazoa > Chordata > Mammalia > Chiroptera > Pteropodidae > Macroglossus > Macroglossus sobrinus. Next base: position 150,034 of record PVKZ01002061.1, read on the forward strand.
TTTATCTCTGAGCTCTTTCAAAATCTGAGACAAACATCATCCTGGCTAAATGACAATATAAGCGCATTGGGGTTTGGATATCAGGCAAGTCTAGTAGATGCCAGCCCCCTGAAAATATATCCATAAAGTGGACCTCCATTGTCCAAGTGATGAGATTCACTGAGGCTCAGTTTGAATGGGTTCTGATGATTCGGGGGGTACCACAGAATAGTGCAATAATCAGAGTCATGTATGGTTCCAGAGTCATCTCAACACCCCAGTCTGATACCCAGGCCCCCTGCTGCCTGCGCCTGTGGGCCCTTCCCATCCTGCCTCTGCTGCAGATTCTGCCATTGTCCCCAAGCCCACCCACCGACAGTCCCGCCTCTTAGTACTTGAACAGAGTGTACACTAACTTGCAGAACTGATCATTTTTATACTGTGTAAGTTTCATTTGCCAAAATAGGTGGGAAGCTATCTAACGGTGGTCCATGTCTCTGACCTCTCTGAAACCCCATTGCTCAGTAACTGCTACAAAAAGGTAGCAAAGTGTCAAAATGTCTACAGTACCGACTGTATTTACCCATGCGTTCTCTTTTGCAATGGAAGAGCATTAATTAAATTAATTAGGTGATAACTTATTCATCAGCAAGTGTGAACAATGCCTCATTAAGGTCCTTGGGGACTTATTGGGAAATTCACAGTTGGACGGGATTTTGGGGGTAGTTTCTTTGCACTTCTTTCCATGAAATCTTGGGGTAAATAGATTTTTTTCCCTGCTCTCCTACTTTTATTTCTCTGAGTCTAACAGGTTTAGGAAACGCAGAAACTCACAGGGGAACTAGCGAGAATGCCAGTAACTTGAGCATCAGAGAAAACAGCTCTTTCCCTCGGGTGATGAAGGAGAGAGAAGCCCTCCGCCTGCAGAGGGCAAAGTCACACCAGCAGCTGGAGGTTTCGCCCCAGAGAAAACACTCATCTTACGAAAGCCAGACGCGAAAGGTTTCGCAAACTGGCAGTTTGACAGCAGCACAGTGTTGAGGACACTTTCTGACTTGGCCGGGAAAATTCGGGGAGGACGGTGCTGAGTACAGAGCCCAAAATCCTGATGGTCTGTTGGGGATGTGCTCAAGAAAATCAGATAACAGATTAAATGAGTTTGTCAGCCACCCGCTGGTTTCAGGGGCATGCTGTGCTCATTGCCACCTCCAGGAAATGAGTCACCCCTTGCAGAACCTGTCACAGCTCGAGTTTAATCAGCCTCCTGGAAGCCCAGGAGAAAGCATTGCTCTGTCTTCCCACAAAAAATGGGCCACCTGAGAGATGAAAGCACAGTGGGAGAGCTATGGGTCACACAGGTGAGAACAGAGGACAGCACCTGTGGGAGGGCAGGAAAGGAGACACCCAGGGGAGAGGGGAGTGAAGCCTACTGAGTGGCATACGGTGATCTGCTTCCAGGAAAAGAGGTGGTCATTCAAGTCCGAGCCTCGTAGGTCCACATGCGACCGGCTCAGGAGCCACCTGTGCTGCTACTCCTCACTGCCAGGCTCCTCGTCACTGTCCTCCCCCAGAGGAAACGCCCGTGTGGACTTCTGGGTTGCATGTGTCCGGGTCTCCATGGAGCAGTCCTGGCTCAGAATTGCCTGTAGCAAGAGGCAGGATGAGAAATCACTGCCCATTTTTAACCAGCCTCCCCATTCCCTTCCTCCCTAGCTCATCCAAGACTAGTGTTGCTCAGAAAAGACTCAGAACAAGCATGGGACTCTTTTTTTGCTTCATGTACGAGCATGGGCTTCCTAAAGCACCTGGGTGTAGCAACCTTAGTCAAGACAAACATCTGATATCTCTTAAATGAATCGTAGTAGCGGTAGTGCAGGCTACAGGCTACAACTGAAATTGGCACCCTGCCTGCCATCGGACCTTCCTGTCTTCTGTTGCTCCTTTGAGCAGCCTCCACATCCACCCCTAACCCACTGAGACCCTCAGGGTGCTCATGCTGCAATGAAAGCAAAGTATCTTGTTAACTAAAATCACATGCTGTGGTGCTCTCCCCTGGGGTCTTGGTACTTTAAGAGATAACCCAGTAAGGATCATGGCAGATGTGAATGAATGAATGAATGAATGAATACATAAATGTGCCCGGTGGAATTCTGTCTATTTTAGAAAGATAATCTGATAATTCACTCTTTGCCAGTAACTACAGCAATTGTAGAATACCTCTGATGGTTCCTGCTCCAATCTCTTTATAAACTTATGATTCTCCTTCTTTACTTAGGACCCTGCTTAACTGCCTGGTGTGAGAAAGTGATATGTAGAGAAGGGAAAATAAGGATGGGCACAAAAGAAAGATAAAGATGAAAAGGGATCAGAAAATATGGCAAAGCAGAGAGACAATAAAGAGGGTGGAAAAAGAGCACAGGATGAAAAGGAATGAGAGAGACACAGAAACATTTTTTTTTTTTTAGCAGTAGTCAGAGCCCCTTACTAGCTTCTCCTCCTTGGCTGGGGGGTTCCTCAGGCAGTAGCAGAGGGGAGCATAGGTGATGTTGACGACCCCGATAATGACCATGAGCCAGGGGAAGCCGATGGCATGCACGATGGCACCCCCAGTGGATGGGCCTGTGAGGAATGAACCGAAGTCACCAGTGTTTATTGAACCTTGATCACACAGAAGACACCATGTGAGAGGCAGCAGGTGACCTAGAGGATGTCCCAGGGTCCAATATCTCCAGAACCCTGGGAGGATCAGACTCCTAGCTCCACGTCCAGCTGGCAAACAGTAGATAAGGGAGACTGGAACACCGGGCCCTGAGTGCTCCCCTCTTCCTTGACCAACATACCCACAGCAAAGCCCATGCAAAAGGCCACATCGGCGATGGCATAGACACTCCCGTATACAGAGGTGTGGCGCAGGTCCACCAGGTGTCCCATGATGGGCATTATAGCGGAATCTACCATGCCTGTGGCCAGAGCAAACGAGACACCTTCCGTCAGCCATGCCCCAGCCCCCGCCCTCTCTGTGTGGTCTCCCTCCCCCTCCTTCTTTAGTCCACTCCCTTAGCCTGCTGTCCCCCTACTCAGCATGACAACCACTCCAGGTGGGACTGTGCACCCATTGCTTCCCAACTCTGCAGGCTGCCTTTCTGTCCTTCTGCTTTTCCATAGACCTCCTCTGATATGACTCAAAGCCAACACTGAGGGACTTCTTGTTTCCTTTAAGGGACCTCTTACCTATGGCAAAGCCGAGCCCAGCATTGGGGCCAATGAGGCCAAAAATATCATGAGCCAGAGGAACCTGCCGCGGGAAGAAGGAAGAGTTCATGGGGAGTCCAGCGAGGCCATGTGGGGGCAGCACAACGACCCCCCGTGAAATGTACCTGCAGACACGCGCTCTGTGCAGCGTACATTATCTACTTGAACTCTCACACCTCCTTATGGAGAAGAATTTTTACCTGCACTTTAAAGATATGAAAACTAGATTGGTTAAACACTCTGTCCAGAGTGGCAGAGCTGATAAAGTGGCAAGATCAAGTCTGAGCTTTGGATTTGAGTCCATTATATAACAATGGCCCTTTTCTATTGCATGGATTTTTCCTCCCCATCCTCTGCCTCCCTCCACCCAGACACACATTTCTGTTCTCATTCTTCACTGAATGGAGTTGCTTCTCATTTCTATTAGCAACATCATCTGAAGGTCTAAGTCAAACTCTAACTTGGTAGCCATTGGAGAAAGAAGGCAGAGGAGATAGCAACAACCAACCACCCATAAGCTAGAGAGCAGGTGGCCTGGTTTGCTGTGAATCAGCAAGCTTGCGAAACTCATTGTCTTGCCCTCCCTGCCACCCACCGAAGCCTTCCTTCCCTCTGGTGCTGTTTCCTTTCCTCTCTCCCTGGGCATCTGTCACCCAAACCTGCTATCCCAGCACATTCATCCCTCAGAAGTTTAACCTACTATTTAGAGGTTAGTGACTGGTAATAATTTGGGGGATGATTCCTCAAGAGGGATTTATATTTTATTAAGGATATTGGCTAAGATTTGCTGTGGGCTCACTATATGCCAGACACGGCTGTGGTATATGCGGATTATTTCGAGAACCATGTGAGGTGTTATCAGAATCCTCTCTGCACAGATGAGGATACTGAGCATAGAGAGATGACATAACTAGCTCAAAGTTACACAAGTAGCAAGTGGTAAAGCTGGGACTGAACCTGGAGCCTGCGCTCCTGATCGAAACCTCAGCCCTTCCTGAGTGCTGTGCTCAGTACTTTACAGCCCTGTTCTCATCTCCCTCAAGCCTAGGAGGCAAGTGTGCTTATGATCGCCATGCAGAGAGGAGGGAAAGAAAACTTAGAGAGCTTGAAAGGGACTCTGGAAAATGAAAAAGCCCTTCTTTCTTTCTTCTTCTACCAAAAATTGTGGTGCTGGAGGCTGAGGCACATCTGATGGTTCACCTAGTGGCTTCTGGGGTCCTGTCAGGGTGGGATGAGTAAACTAAGTCATAAAATGCACCATCTTGCTGGCCCCCAAAATAGATACCAACATGTATTGCTTCTTATATTCATAGACAGAGCCTCAGGCCTCCAGCTACAGCCGCCCCATCGTCCCCTCTCTCTCCTTCCCCACCTCCCTTCAAGGGGATGTTAGGTAGCCTCTCTCCCAGCGCTAAATTCCTAATTAGGCAGGAACAGTTTTTCTGACAGTCCTTGCCAAGTCAACCCTCTGCTCATTTTAAAGGAATTTAAAGGTGTTTAAATGTCTGGGTTTCTTTCTCTCTCAACTAAACCTTATTATACTTACACAAAGCAAACTGGTACCCACAATCACCATGCCAATCAGGGAGCACAGCCACCTGGGAGCAAAGAATTGTCATCATATAGTGCTGAGGGGAGAGATCCCTTCCACCTGCCACCCTGTCACCACCCCGCTGGCTGGTCCTCCCATCCCTGATTCCGGGAACCCCTTAGTATGTGAGAAGATGAACGTGCCTCTCCATGACCAGTTTGTACCTGGGTGAGCCCTTTCCCTGTCCTTTCCTTGCCCCCCTCTCTTTCCTGGCGCCATACTTCCTTTCATAGTGGAAGCGGAGGAGGTACAGTGGGACCTAGTCTTCTTTCCATTAGAAGAGGAACCAGAAGATACTTGTCCCTTGCGAGTAACACTCAAACTGAATTCACGCTGTTTTGCAATTTGGACTACCGCTCCCCTACTTTCATTTATTTGATCTTCAAGATCCATCTCAAAAACCACAGAAAATACCAAACTTCTTTCCTTTCTGATTTCTTATAGAGTGGTTTTAAAATCTATGTTTTAAATCTTTATGCTGAACTCCAAAGATAAAAGTAAAGCTGTTCTCATTGTAGTGGCGGAAGAGAATCCAGACTCATACCTCCTGGCTCCCAGCCCTCGGTGGCCTCTGACCTGCCTTGGTAGAACTCCCTAAGGATCCGTGGGACACGGTTTGACGACCATGGTCCCAAAGTACTGCTTTATTCATACCTGTTTTCTGTGGGGTTATTTTATCTCTCCAGCTGGACAACACACATCTGGAAAGAAAAGTTTGTCCCTCGAATAGTCACTGCCTCTTCTATAGCAACCAGCTCAGGACCATCCATTCTCTATACTGTCCTCACCACCTGCCCACCTCCACCCTCAACACCAGGCAGTTTGTATCCATATGTCCTGGCCCTAAACTGTCAGCCTCAGGCAAGCTGTTCATCAGCCCATGTGCTTGGACAACCTGGAAAGTCTCTCCCATTTTACATCCCTCTGCTCTTCCCAGATCCCCAGGCCACGTACCGACCCATCCTGCTGGCCAGCACACCAAAGATGTTGGTGCCGATAAGGTAGGACACACTGGCAGGCAGGAAAGCTAGACCTGTGGAAAGATGTGGGTCTGCACCTTCGGAAATGCTACGTTTACTCTAAAACACTTGTTTCCTACAAGACAGCGATGTCCCCCCCTTACCTTCAAAGATTGCGAACCACTTTGTATTGCGGGTTGGAGGTCCCTGTGCAAAGCCGGAGCAGAGCAGATGACCCAGGGCCCCTGCCTCTGCGCTCCTCAGGAGCTGTGCTTTGTTTAGCTTCCGTACATTTAAGGTGCTTCTAGCTCCACACTTAGACTTCTTGATGAACAGCCCTAATGAACCATTCTCACGTATAAAAAGACCCTTGGTTATCAGCATGAGCTTTAGAGAAGGACAGATTTACTTCCTGGGAAGCAAAAGTCCTGCCTTGCTATTTATCGGCCCTTCTATTGCTTGGGCCGTGACCTTGGAGAAGTTATTAAACCATTCTGAGCTTTGGTTTCCACATCTGAGGAAAACAAAGCTCTGGTTATACCATCACAGCTTATGCCGAGGAGCAAATTAGATAATGTAGCTAAAGCATTTTGTAAACTGAAGTCTTGGTCCCCTTGTTTTCTGTGACAGTAGAGTCAGGCACTCTGAAGCATGGCCTGTGGAGCCCCACAACTCTGGACTCACACTACAGCTTGGCCAACTGTCGACTCTGTGACCTTGGGCAGTTTAATTACCCTCTCCACAATTCATTCATTTGTTCATTCATTTAGTACTTTTAATGAGCTTTTACTATGTGCCAGGTACTTTATGGGCTTATAATAGAGGAGTACGTAGGATAGGCAAAAGCCTAGCCCTCGGGGAGCTTATATTCAAAGGGAGGGGGAGAGAAATAATAAACAAGTGAACAAATAAATGAAAAAGGTAATTTTGAAAAACTATAAGTCTATGAGAAAAAGTTCATGTAGTGATGAGGCAGAATGACCAGGAAAAAGGGCCAACTTAGATTTGGGAGTCAGGGAAGGCTTCTTTGAGGAGGTGACATTTAAGATGAGACCTGAATAAACAAAAGAGAGCTTTCAAGCAGGAATGAACAAGCTAACAAGAAACTGCTCCCATCCGTCCCAAAAAACTCCCAACCTAATGCAGATACAAAGGCTTTACAAAGAAACCACTCAGTCTGTTTTAGGAACAGCAAAGTCTGTGTGGCTGAAACAATGAGCTAAGGGGAGAGTAATAGAAAATGTATGACCAGAATTTGGAATTTGGAATTTATTCCAAGTGCAATGGGAAGCTTTGGAGGGAAGTGACATATTTTGATTTATAATTTTTGAGTCCCCTGGCTGTGGTTAGAAGAATGGGTTCACAAGACAAGAGTGGAACCCAGAAGACAAGTGATTGTGACTCAACTTAGAAATCACTATGAAGAGGATTGAACAGAATAAGAGGCAGGTGGAATCAGGATTTTCTGTTGGATTGGGTGTGGGCAGAGTAGGAGTGAGAGAAGAGAGAAATCAAGGATGACTCCTAGATGTTTGTCTTAATTGACTGGATGGCTGGAGATGAAGGAAGAGCTTGAGGGTTTGAAAGGTCTATGAGACGTCCAACTGGTGACATCAGTCAGTGGGTCACACAAGACTAGAGTTCTGAGGACAGCTTCTAAACGCAAACAAAAACACTCGACTCAAACAGTCAAACTGGTTTACACGTGACTCTTACAGCTTTCTGGGCTCATCTACAAAAGATCAGATGAAGAAGAAGATCTGAGTTCTCGAAGACTCCGCTAAAAGTTAGCGGAGGAGGAGGGGAAAGCAAAGGGGAAAAGGAGCAGGGGAGAGTCAGAAAATGAGTCTCGATGCTTTTAAAGGAATCTGGACGATAAGAGAACAAGGAGTTTGGCCTCTGATGCTTCAACTACAAGGAGAAGGCAGTGACACAGGTAAAGGTGCAGGGAAATGAGGATATTTAATAATGGGAGCATGTGAGTTCCCTTCTCACATCTTCTATTTTCTCAACGACTAGGAGTTGAGAAGGATGACAGTGAAGAGAGTGTCTAGGAGATCTAAGTGGAGAAGTGTAAAACAGTCATTTTGGGAAGTGGGGAGGAGAACATAACTAGGGACTTACAGTGGAGCTGGAAAAAAACAAACCTAGTTTAGGCGTGTGGCCATAAACTTAAGGTGAGACCAACAGCCCGGTTCTGTGTTTTTCTATGGTCCATTCCATTGCTTCTGTGCAGACAAGGAGTCGGCAGGCAGTTAGACTTAACCAGAATCAAAGATTTTCTGACAAGCCCAGGGGAAGAGTCAGAAAATTTGTCTTGAGGCTTTTAAAGGACTTGGACTCATCATGATGGAATCCAAGCCGAGTAAACAGAGAAGTGAGGACATGAGTAGTGATGGAAATAGAACAAGAACTGAAGCCAGTGGATTGATGATCTCAGTGTGACCAAATTTTGTGATATAGAGATATTAGAATACCTGAGCAGGGAATATATAAGGTGATAACTGGACTCTTGAGACTGAAATGTCAGAGGTGATGCGATTCATGATGATGTCAAGGTCAAAGTTATATAAAGGTTTGATTGGTTAAGGTAGAGAGGAGAAAGAGATCACTGCAAGAGAGTAGATTAAAGATTAGGCCAAGAAGTTGGTAGGGTTAATCACCCAGATATTGAAGTCAGTAGGAGCAGAAGTGTAAAGCATATGAGCCACGTTTGACAGCTTTAATGAATTAGAAGGGGATAATGAAGGGGTCAGTGTGTAACTGCAATGAAGAAGAGTTGGTGGTATAATCTAATGACATGATCTCCGAAGGAGTTGGGATCTTTGAAGGAGAATGAAAGAGAAACGATTCAGAAGCAGCAAAGGATAGCAAAGGCAGGAGGAACATGAACTTCCACCTCGAGAGCTGCAAGACATGGCACTCTCAGGAAGCACTTGGGTCTCAGTTAGGGCAGGAAGATGAAGGACGTGTTCAGAGAAGAGGCTGAGGGCACCGGGATGCTTGCCCATGACAGAGGGCTCCACAAGGCCCAGGGTTTGGGAGGGCAATGGGGAATTGGGTCAGATTAGGATAATAATAATTCCTACTATGTAGGCTGATTGTGAGGCTTAAATGACATAACATATATCTACCACTTTGCACAGTGCCTGGCACTGAATAAATGCCCTCTGAGCACTGGCCTTAACTGTTAGCATCATAAACGGTTTGTACAGGGTCAGGACTTGGACCCCTGCCTTCTCACTCCAACTCCAGGTGTTTCTGCCAAACCCCCTAATCCCCCACCACTGTGGCAGCACAGATGGCTATGGTGCAAGGGACCGCTTGGGATCAGCAGTGTGAGTTTTTATGAGGCTCACTAGCCTTTTGGCCTCTCTGTACCAACAGGAAACTGCTGTGTCATAGAAACTGTCATGATAATTAAAATTAAACCCAAAGCCAACAATTCACTAGTTTCCAGCCAACAGCTTGTTTGCTTTTAATATTCTCTTCTATGGGGCAGAAGTGAAGTATATTCCTTAGTGAATTTGTCTAATCAATCTGTACAGGTGGCCATCTGTTTCAAACTGTACCCATTTGTTTGTTTAATTGCTTAAAAACTTTGGAAGTATAGATAATTAACTGTTTACCTGATATCTGGAACCGAGCTCCTCAAGAAGCCCACTAGTCTCCTACATCATCCTTTTAATGTCATTTCAAATGACGTGGAATTTCCCGAATGAGGTTTTCCTCAATCGATGTGGCCTGTTCTTTAGGACCTGGGTACTTCTTGTATTCAGTGGCATTTTGTGTAAAATAGGTGTTCCAGAATATATGTCCATAGACATACATATATTTTTCACAGCACATCTTCAAGGAGTGGGCATTACGCACAGCTGTGATTGTCAAAGTGATTTAAACAAAAACAATTATGAAAATAGTGATAATTTTTATTTACGGAGTATATCCTGTATTCCACACACTGTGCTAATCCCTTTAGAATTCATAGGTCCGTTTAATCCTGAAAACAACTCTGAAAAGCAGCTCCATTTTTCCAAAGGAAAAAAGTGGAGTTTGCAAGAGGTTAAATAACTTATCCGAGGTCACAACCAGTGCGAGGCCGAGGCCATCAGTGCTCAAAACCAGTGGGGCCTGTTTCTAAGACCTGCACTCAGTGAAAGCTTTGGGTACACAGTGGCTGTTAGACAGTGCTCAGTCACAGACGCCAACCCTCTCAAAAGCCAGATCTCTTCTCCGTCCCACACGTGACAGGTGTTCTGCATTTAGAACAATATTTTGCAAAGTGTGGTCGATGAGGTCATCTTAGCATCACTGGGAGATTTACTAGGAAGGCGAACTTGTTTTACTGAATTGCTGGGTGGGGCCCAGAGATCTGGGTTGTAACAAGCTCTGCAGGCGATCTGATGCAGATAGCATGGAGGAAGAAAAGCCTCCTCCTCGCGCCCTGACTCACTGTCGGGGGCCGGGGAGCTTTCTGCCACATCCCTGACTGATGGGGCACCGAGTGGAATTCCCCTGTGACCTTCTTCAGGTCTCTCTTGCCCCTCTGCCGCCCTGTCCCAGAGGAAGTTGTGCTAATAGAAACTGTTGTGACGATCATAATTGAGTCCAAAGTCAACAAGTCGCCAGTTACTGGCTGGAGGCTGGTTTGCTTTGAATGTTCTTTCCTGTGGATGAAGGCTGGAGAGGGTGTTTTGAGCTTTGGTTCCCACCTGCAAAGGCCAAAGCCTCCAGGCAGGGGACGCTGATTGGAACTGAGCACCCACTAACTCGATTAAATGTTATGGTCAGAGGCAGCTGCAACCCAGAAAAATTCAATTTGGGGCTAGGAGCTTTGATTAGAATTGGTCCCTAAAAATTAGATTTAGTGCTTTTCATTGCATGTGGGCTGTATCAAATCTTTTATCATCTTCCCCTCTGGTCCCAGAAGACTTTCCTCCCTGCAGAGACTGAGCCATTTGCACGTAGTCTTCTCTGTCCCTGTCCCCAGGCTTCCTGGAAAGGGCCAGCGCCTCCTCTCTAAGCTCAGATCAGTCACGAGGACATCTCTCCATGGAGCAGAGGATGCTGGAGGCCTCTCTCCCAGACCTAGGGCTCTCCACTGGGGTAGAGAGCCCAGCACCTCTCCCAGGTGACAGCTATAGAATGACATACTCCAGAAACAACTTTTTAGAGTGGGGAAGGTAGTGAAAGGGTAATCTGGGGGAAAGGGAGTTGAAGGGAGAAAATAAGATGGTGATGGCAATGTCTATTAATTTTCTACAGGTGCAAAGCATCTCCACATAGTATGCTATTTATTCCTCAAATTACCTTTGAACTAGAAAGTACTTTGAAGCCCATTTTAGAGATGAGGAAAGTGATGCTCAGAAAGTTTCCATGATTTGCACAGTTTGCATAGCCAATCAATGGAGCCTAAATAAAAACCTAGGCCCATCGGATAGAAATCACGAGCAGTTCTACCACACGGGAAGTTGCTGCTTCACAGATCCCATCAACTCATCCCACCCTGCCCTGCACAAGCTGCTTCTTGGAGGGACTTTTCATCCAATCAGGCTTGATTCACTGGTGTGAACGGGCAGGTAATTCTACAAAGGAAGCACGTTGTCCCCCTCTGTGACCCTGAAGACCTGGACCTGATAATGTTTCTCAGTTACCTGAGAAAGGGCCCACAGCATACACCTCTGCTCAAGCCTGAGCTGGGGCCACTTACCCAGCTGCCACTCAGGGGAGCACATGGTCTGCATCATCCAGATGGGCAGTGTGGGCTCCAGCATGGCCACCCCCATGTTGGCAAAGCAGAGGGAGCCTGGGGGAACAGTTCCGTGAGCCATCGAGGATGGCCTGAAGCCCACAGTCTCCCAGCCTGAAGGGAGGCACTGTCAGCTCACCTGCAGCCACCAGGATATAAGGATCTTTGAGAAGTGTAAGGAGTGGAGTCCCCTTGGCACTCTGAGAACAGGGACAACAAAAACTTCCATTTGTACAGTGCATACACTTCCTATTTTCACAGAGTCTGAGAAGGTACAAACCTGCTGTTCATGCAGAGCCCACAGGGCCAGCGCTCAGGTGCACAATGCTGCCTGCTTCGGATGCCGATCCCAGGTGGTGGGTCCCTAGGTTACCCGCTCTTTGGTCTGACTTGGCCACAAAATCAAGGTATTTAGATCAAACTTTCCCATGTTTTTTTGCACTTTCTTATCTTTCTTCATGGTTTGATATGGATTCCCCAGAGCCATCTTTGGCTTGGAGTCAGACAAATAGCAACTCTGATATTTAACTGTGACAGAATGACAATCCGTAAGGGCGCTCTGGGGAGAGGTTGCCCAGGGGGCCATTAATGTCTTCTTTAGCTCTGAGATGTTATAGCTGTGAACACTCAGGTCCCAAAGTCATTGTCTTTTTCCTGGTTCTGAGTTAAAAAGTATTTATATGTGTATATGCATATTAACACATGAATATGTATAGTCATATGCTGCTTAGTGATGGGGATACTTTCTGAGAAATGCATCGGTAGATGATTTAATCATCGGGCAAACGTCATAGAGCACACTTACACAAACCTAAATGGTCTAGCCTACTACACACCTAGACATATGGCATAGCCTATTGCTCCCAGACTACAAGCCTGCACAGCATGTCACTATACAAAACAACACGATATTGATTCAAGCACAAGAGAAAATGATGCAAGCAAGAGACACAGTAAACACGAGATGGATGAGGGTGCTGCCAGCCTAACACAACATGCCTTTTTATATCAAACTCTTTTTTTATAAATAGAAAGAGTACATTTAAAAATAATGATTAAAAGTATAGTATAGAAAGCATATAAAGCAGTAACCTAGTTATCATTATTATCAAGTATAATATACTGCACATAATTGTATGTGCTATACTTTTATATGACTGGCAGCCTAGTAGATTTGTTTATACCGCAAACGCATGATACGTGGTGCTATGACAATACGATGGCTACGACATCAGAACAGCTATAACATCACTACTGGACAAGAATTTTTCAGCTCTATTATAATCTTACGAGACCATCATTGTATATGTAGTCTGTCATTGACCAAAACATTGTTATGTGGTGTATGACATCTATCTATCTATCTATCTATCTATCTATCTATCTATCTATCTATCTATCTTATAAGGTTTCTTTGATTCTTCATAAGGCCCTTCCTCCATCAAGCCCTTCATCAAGCCAGACTCCCTTACCATCTTCCACACTATTCTCAATATGACCCTATCTGGGAACCTAAGTACAGGTCTCACTTTCCCTGACTCCATTGCTCTTTACTTTTCTTTTTATGGTTTGTCTGGGATGATCTAGGGATGCTTGGGCCACTGCACTTAGCCATTCTATGTGACGATAGAGCTTGGTGTCTACTTACCTCTGGGGAGACTTTGGAAGGCTGTAGGATACAAAGCTGGAGTGCTAGGAGAGAAAGTTTATCCACTGATTAGTTGGAGGCTCCTAACAGCCACATTGCTCTCCCCCGATCACGTACAGCTCTGACTCCCTGCGTTTCTTCCTTCTTTCCTGGGAGGGGGCAGTCCTCGATCCATTCAAACATATCAGGACTGACCCCATAGCTTAATGCTTTTCCACCCGACCTCTCTGGTGACCTCTTATGGGAACTTACCTCCATCCAGTAATGCCAAGAAGGCCAAGATGAGGAAGGGGGCGGACTTCCCAACAAACTCATACATCACACTTCCGAAGGGAGCTCCCACTGGAAAGACAAAGCAGGCACAGATTCCTGAGGTGAGGGCCAGTAACCAGCTAGTGTGACTTGTCCATGTGACTTGTCCACATGAGGTTCTGGGGATTCAGAGATGAAGAAGACCTGGTTCCAAGGGACTCACATTCTAATGGAGAAAATGGGCATGGTGGGGGGCCGAGGGGCCCAAATAATTAGAACATGGTGAAAAGTAAAATTCAATGGTAAAGCTTCCATTTACAAAGTGACTTGCAGCCCAGTAGAGTGAGTTCAAGTAGCTACATGGGCTTTGTCAGGTGGGCAGTACTGGTGGGGAAGATTTGGGTATGAAGAACACAGAGATGTCAGAAAAGAGAGTGTGGCTAGAGAAGAAATAGAAATAGAAATAGAATGTCATAGCACCATGTATCATGTGAGTATTTGCAAGAGGAAGAGTAGAGGTTGGGAAGGTTGAGGCCAAATAGCCAAGGGCCCCGGGTATCCAGATAAAGACTTGGCCTTGTGGCCAGAGAGAAACAACAGTGCTTTTTAGCGGGGGAGAAACACCAACCGCTCTGGGCATAGGGAGCTTCTTCTGGAGCACCTTGGAGGAAGGAGAGACTGTGTGAGAGATCAGGAGGCTGGTGCCATATTCCCAGTGAGCTGTGACGAGGTGCTGACCTTATCACATTGTACCTGGTGGAGGATATAATGGGCATGTTCTTTTGGGAGTGGGAGGTAAGAAAGGAGGCCAGGATGCATGGGTTTTAGCTTGGGTATTTGGGTAGGTGGGCACTAAGTAAGAGCGGGGTTTTGTCCCATCTCTTCTCCATGGTGGTAGAGGGTGGAGTCTGTGCTGGGGAAGAGACTTTTGTTGTTTTCTCCCCAGTCAGCTTGTAAGGTGCTACAGGGCGGGAACCACGTCTGAAGCTTGTTAACTGTATCCCTGTTATCTGTGCCAGCACTGCATTTGCACGTAATAAGTGCTCAGTGAAAGCACGTGGCTTGTGAGACTAGGCAATTAAACTGTTTTTGAGGGATGAACCTCAAAGACACTATAACCTGATGGTTTGGAGCTTGGCATTCAAGCCCAGAAAATCTACATTTGTGTCCTGGCTCTGGCATGGCCTGGCGGTGTGACTTTAGATGACTATCTCACCTCTCTTATCCTCATCTCTATGATGGGGACAATCACTCCTCCTTCACAGTGTGGTGGCAAGGATCAAAGGAGATCGTCTGCAATGCATTTAGCACATCTGACAAGGAGCGTGCCCTCATGCTGAAAGCTGGACATGTAGGGAAGCCGCGGTGAAGCAGTGGCAGCTAACATGAGGAGAGGCATTCTCTTGAGTGGACTAGGTTTCTGGACCATTCCCAGGCCCTTATAGGCTATTTACCTTCTAGAGGGGAAAGAGGTTCACATTTCATAGGCAAAATTTCAGGACTCAAAATATCATTGGACAGAGAAGGAAGGAAACTACTGTCTTCCATGACCTCAGGAGCACTTGCCTTCTGGAGCCATCTTCAGAGTTTGCAGGACCTAACCCTCCCGAATCTAGGTCTGGGCTCAGATGCCACTCACCCAGCACTCCCAATGCCAGGCCCCCTAAGGCAATTCCCATGGCACGGCCTCTCTCATAGTCATCAGTGTAGACACTCGCCAGCATCCCAAGACCTAAGAGTGACAGATGAAGTTAGAATGTAGGAGTTTTCTGTCTGTCTCTCTCACAGGGTCCTGGTCTCTGCTTGGTTTTATCTGCAGGGATCATCTTGGCTGGAGTTTCAGCTTGAGGGGTTTTATAAAACTTAACCCATAGTATTTTACAAATACTGCCTCACTGGTCCCCTGAACTCCCACATGGCTCACTCCTGTTCAGAATATTGTTGGAAGTGAGAGAGTCTCTGGGAACGGAACAGAGAATACCATTGTCCCACGACAGCATATTTTATATTATTTTAGCATTTCCTAGCACATTTCCCTGAATGAATGGACATGGAGTAGGTCAAGGAAGGGAAAACCTATGAACACAGCACTGTTCTACCCAACAGGGATGCCCCGGGACAAGTATGAAGTCACTGAGTGCCTGAAAAGAGCACGGGCTGGGCTCTCATGTCCGTTCCCCCATGTGTAAAATGGCACAGAGTTACATTCAACATTGTATTTGCAAACTGCAATGGTTTTACTGGCAGTATTAACATCATCATTCCTATAAAATGGCAAGAGGGGACAGAGAAAAGACCATAGAGGGGGATTAAATAAAAGCATGGCCTATTTCATGGTTTTACCTTGGGCCTGCTCTGAGCTGAGCTGACTCCATCTAAACATCATCAGAGGAAGTGAAGTCAGGAACTTACAAGCACTACCAGCAACTCTATAATTATCTTGTTTTTGAATTCCAACTTCTGCCTCCTAGGCTATTTTCCTTAATTTCTTTCTTTATTTTTATTTATTTTTATTTTTATTTTTTAGGTGAGGCAACCCTTGGTTGGCCTCACAGATTGCAAGGACCTTGTCAGCTTATGAGCCCTTAATTTTTTTATTTTTTATGCCTACAGCACCTGGTCTTCCTAGGTGGTCTCCCATCCAAGTACTAACCAGGCCTGATCTTCCTTAGCTTTTGAGATCAGAAGGGATCGGGCTCATTCAGGGTGGCATGGCCGTAGACTCTTTAATTTCTTTAGGTAAATCTTATAGTGTCTAAAGGTATTAAGAGACGGTAAGAGAAGTAGTATGTACATATATGTGTCTGTGAGTGAGTTCGTGTGTGTGTGTGTGTGTGTGTGTGTGTGTGTGTATGTAAGATGTTAGCTTTACCTGCAACAGATGAAAATGAAGATCCAATGCCTTGAAGGGTTCGAGCCACAAAGAGCAGCGTATAGGTACCAGAAAAAGCAAACACTGGGCAAACAGAATAGCAAGAAGTTCCAGTTAGCGAATTGCCTTTGTTCCCTGGCTACCAGAAAACATGCCATTGATGTAAGAGATATGAATCATTTTGTATATATTTTTAAAAATCATATTAACTTTTCCCTGTTTTTGGAGTTGCTTTTCTAATCTTTCACCCCTTAATCAGGATTGCATTTTAATTGGAGTGAAGACTTAGAAACCAAGAAGCATAAACTAATTCAGCACACAGTGGATGAAAAGCTGGATTTCCACATTTCCTGCCCAAAGCCCAACATCCAACACCCTGTGCACTGGAATCAGGGCTGTCCAACGAGTCTAATGCCCTGGACTGGGAAGTGGCCTTAGCTCCTACTTCTGGATCCTCCATACACAACACCCAGATTGACTTTTGCCATTGTTGAGCCCCATTAGGTCATCTGGAGGACAGGGATAAAAGTTGCTTGTACTTTAAGGACTATACGTATTGGTTAGATATTAAAATAATATCTTGCCATCCAACCAGACCTTTCCCTTTCCCTTATATTGGAAGACCCTTTAGCCAAAAGAATAAGTATTTAATAAGTAATACTGAACATGTAGCTTTGCTAGACTCTGTAGCAGATGAGAAATAAGGAGACATCCAGTTCATGCCCTTGGAGAGGTTGAGTCTGCTAGAGACTAACGTACACAAAACTGAGAACCAAACAGTAACCTGTTATCAAAACCTAAATTACAGGGTGTTGGTGGTAGATTGGTCCCTGCAGACGCATCTCACCTCCAGTACCAGGGTAATGCCCCAGGAAGACAGAAGACTCCCTCCCTGAGCATCTGCATCAGCAGAATTGGAATCCCTTGCCCATTCATTACAGATGTCTTTGCTTGTTTGATGTTTTATAATCTCCTAGTCCTCCCCGACATGATCACACCATCTCCCGAACGTGTACGTGCTTGGCCTCTCCTCTAGTGCTATCTCCCAGGGGTTGTGATTTACAATCTGTTCAAATCAGCTCTTCCCCTATCTTTGGAGAATATAGTGACCAACTCATCTCTGTTTGCCTAGGACTTTCCTGGTTTTAAAACCCAAAGTCTCACATCCTGGGAGGTCCCTTAATCCCAGGCAAAGGAAGAGGGTGGTTGGTTACCCTACCCAGGGCAATTTCTTTTTTCACTTTGCATCTAACTAAGGCCAACATTTAGCTTCTAAACGCATTAAGCAAGGTTCCCAGTTGGAGGCCTTTAAGGGTTGTAATGGGCAGCAGCAAACTTTTTTTAGTATTTTAAAAATCTTAACCCTAATATGATAGTAGGAGACACTAAACACCAAGCCTTTGCTAGAATCAGGCCAACTCAGTATAGAAACACTAGGTATGGCATGGCAGCAGTAATTATTATTTAATATCTACAGTTTGGTAGATGAGAAAAACTTGAAACATGAGTTCTTGGCAGAGAATCAGGTAAGGACCTTATGCTGAAGAGTATGAAATCCTCTAGTATTATCTTATTCTGCAGTGTTTTTGTCAGGTCTCCCCAGGCAAGCATTGAAGCCTAGGGCCTTATGACTTTAATTGGATTTAGCTTTGAACCCTAGCTTTAGAAATTCTTTCTCTCTGTCTGTCTGTCTCTCTCTCTACACACACATATACGCGCGCGCGCGCGCGCGCGCGCGCGTGCGCGCGCGCGCGCGCACACACACACACACACACACACACACACACACCCTTCAGAGACTTAGCCTTTCCCCAGGATAATCAGCAACCCACAGGGGAACAGAGGACAATAGCTCACACCTAACTAAAGATCGGGTGGTCCAGACCTCTGGCAGACTAGATAACATCTTGAGGTAAGTTCTGTTTCAGCTCCTGAGCCCTAACTAAGGTGGAATGAACCCCTGGCTACTTTTCCACGAGAACAGACAGAAGGATGTTAGAACAGCCCTCAGAACTGTCTTCAGCTCCCAGCACAACCCAGAACCCCCTAACCCACAGCGTCTTGTGACTTTGCCCTACTTAACCTGTAACCTACAGGCCACCAGAGAGTTTGGACTTTTGAGCATTAGCTTCCCCTTCTCCTGGGTGGTGCCATTCGTAATAAAATAGCCAGAATTTCTCCACTGCAATTCTTGGTGTTTACTTTTGGGCACTACTGGGGCCCGGTAGACAAACTCTCTCTGGTAACAGCACCATAAACTCCTGGGGAGCTGGAAATGTGTCTTTTTATTCTTTACATTTTCTTAGTGACTTTTGCTGTTAAAGCATAGTATGTATGCTCCATAAAGTTTTGTGGAATGAATTATGTCTCATTTGATGAAACAGAGCATCTTATTAGTTTTTAATTTACTGTTTAGCATAGGTTGAGCCTCTAGAAGGTCGATAAACATTTCTAATTTGAATTTCCTCATTTTCTTTGATTCAGCTAGAATTTTCACAAACAAGCTGCTGTTTCCAGACAGAACTTCACACATCAAGCCCCTGTATTTTGCAGCCTCCAGCCCCGAATATGACACTGGAAGGGAAGAAAAATGGAGGAGAAGTGATAGAAAAAGTGGAGAAGTAACAGAAAGGTGATAAGAAAAACTAGAGGGATAAGAAGGTATGTCCTTTGGAGCAGAGAGTCAGCAGAGGTATCATGAGCTATCAGGGGGTCTACAGGCTGCCTTCTCCTGCATTAACCAGCCTCCACTCCTTCCTTCTTATTTTAACTCTCAGGGTCAATTTCCAGATATTCCCCTCCCCCAACTTTCTGTTCTTATTCCATCTCTATTTTATTAGAAAAATTTATCTGATACTGGATAAACTATTTGTCCTTCTCTTTCTTGTTTCTTTAGCAAATTTATTTTCTTAAATTAGAACATTGCCTAAACTTTAATGTTCTTACTCGAAGTAGACTTTTGGGAATTTTCCAGTTGCTGTTGTCCAGTTTAGATTCTTTGTTAGTTGCCCTTTACCTTTTTGCATATCAAAATAATATGACCTCTTCCCAAAGGTGAGAGGTTTGTACTGAACTCACTCAAGGGATTACTGATACACATACACACACACACTAGCATACACAGTAAAATGGCAGGCACAATTTTCCCCAGCTGAAGGAAGTGGAATGTCTGTTCCATAACAGACCCAGTCAATTAGACCCAGTCACTCTAATCCCCATAGGAAAAACTTCAAAGCATTCAAATCAGCATCATATGCCACTTAGCTAACTTGACCTTTCTAGCTCCACTGCTGTGAACATGATAAAATCAAAGGTAAACAGTGAAGGGAAAAAAGGGAAGCAAATTACTTACTAACTGTGGAGAGAAACATGATAACAAAGCCAGCAAACATGGGAATGTGATACCCAATCCTAAAAGAGAATTAAAAAAGAGAGATACAGTTCCAATGGACATTCATATCTTTGGACTATATGTTTTCATGTATTTGGGAAGAGAAATTCAGTTATTTGAGTACATAGTAAAACATGGCTCTGAATGCAGGTGTAGAGATGGAATATGACATGTGAATGTGTATAAGCAAATAAACAAACATGCAAATTTACCCATAGACCAAGGCCAAAATATTCTTTTCCAGAAAGGATAGCCTAGTCAGAGCATACGCCCCTTTGAAACAGCAGGATAATCCCAAACACAACTGCCAGTGCTCTAGATTGCAATAGGCCTGTCTCATTTCCACTCTCAACCCACTGGAGCCATGTTTCAGGACATATCAACAGTATACTTCTATTCACTGATTCTCTCCCTGGTACTCAATACTCATTATATCACTAAGAAAATATGAAGCTCATGGCATTCTATCCATGTCATGCTATCCTTTGGAATAACCAGCTTTCCCAACAGCTGACTGTCCTAGGGCACAGAAAGGTGAGTTTTTTCTTTTCCCTTCTAACCTCCTTTAGGATATCTCAGCCCATCCTCTTATTCCCGAGCCCCTGCGCACCCACTGAGATACCTGTTGGTGAGAGGCCCCACGAATGGATTGACCAGAAGTTGCATCAGAGCCTTTGAAGCGAACAGAACCCCTACACGTATGTTCTCTTCCTCCAAGAACTCTGTGTCCTGCAGGCAGTTGTTTTTATGGGCTGAGAGGGCTCCAGTGACAGGAGGGGTGACAGTGCCAGAAGTGCCATTTGTCCATGCCATGCCCCTGGTTGCACTTTCTTCAACAGCCATGGTGTAGTTATCAAAGAAAGAGAAGATGGTGGAAAAGGCAGAAGGGAGGGCATGCCGGGAACTAGTGGCGGGGCCGAGGTCCAGAGAAGTGTTGACTTCTTTCAATTCTGTGGCATACAGGAAGGTGGGCACGATGGGCACTAGAAGTCGAGAAGGACAAGTCATGAGGGCTAAGAGCAGGTTGCCTTTTTATCACTAGTCGGTTCAGGGGCATTTCTATGGGGTTCAGAGTCATGCTCCAGTCAGGTGTCTAAGTGATATGATTTGAAGCCCATGGAAAAACTGTGCCTGCCCAAATTATCCTATTAGCTGACGTACCAACCATTATACAATTGGTCCTTATTATTGGCTAATTTGCCTACTGGCTAAAATTTATCTGCAATCACAAAATCAATACTCACGGAGCTATCATGATGTTTCTTAGACATACATGCCAAGGGCAGGAAAAATTTTGAATCACCAGATGATCACTTTTCCAGCTGAGGTTTAACAAGGCAGGCTCTGCCTTCTAGTTTCAATTCTCATGCAGAGATGGCAGAGCAGGGAGACGGGAGGAGCAGGTGAGTGCCAGCTGGACAGCACTTGGATCCCAACCCTGGCACCTGTTAGTGAAGTGGCCTCAGACAAGTCACTTCACACTCTGAACCTCGTTTTATCTTTTGTAAAGAAAATAGAATCTACCAGGATGCGTCGTTTTTAGGATTTAAGATTATAATCTTTATGGGGCATGAGTTTTATGTATCTCCCCTAGGAGCAATGATTCAGGACTGGCTCAGTTCAGTGCTTGCAGTGTGACTTTAGAAGGCATAACTACCACATATAATGAGAACTAAGTTGGATTAACAATTTGTCTCAGAAAGGTTCTTGTTTAAAAGCATATATTTCACCCAAGAGGGGCAAATTTTTAGCAGCCATTTATCCAGTGGCATAACTGAATGTAAAGAAAACACTATCAACTGTAAAAAGCAGAGCTCTGAGGGAGAGAACCCCCAGAAAGGTAGATTTTGTTAACAAGTTGGGATATTCATAAAAAATATGTTATTTTGGTAGACCAGAGGCTGGAGAGGCGACATAGTGAGAAGATGCCCACTCTTCCAGAGGCCACTTGGAGTCCTTAGTGCCTGGGGAAGACAGCATGGGGAGGAAGAAAAGTAATACCGGTTCCGGCTCTGGTCGGCCTCTTTTTTGGTCAGATGCTCTGTGAAGCTCCTACTCTTTGAACCTCTTGGGCTTTCAGCAATGGTGAGCAAGCTTCAGACTCCCTTTCTCGCCTTCTCCGCCATTTCCCAGCCACCTCTGTACGTTTTCCAGGGTAAAAGGAAACATTCTCCAGTCCATTCATGGCTGAAAGCTAGCAGGGTGTGTACGACCTCGCCCAGGGCTGACCACCCTCAGCGTAGAGACCCCAAACGTACCCACCACGGTAAGCAGCATGTTGTCCAGGAGCAAAGCCACAAACACCACCACCAGCACCAGCTTCTGGGACTCTCTCCCCTCCTGCAGCAACCGCCGAGGGGCGTCCGAAACCGCCCTGAGCATGGTGAGGACTGGGCCAGGCTTTCTCTTCTCTAGGTTCTTAGGGAAGGTCCTATTACAGGTATATACAGATCTTCCGCAGCCTTTACAGAAGAGGGGAGAAAGTCTGCCCAGGCCACTGAAACTCACTATTAAAATAAAAAGTACAAGGAGTTGTAAGTAGCAGGATGGTATTTGGAAATTTATCAATTCCTTTGTTTCTCTTTGTTCACTTTTTAAACATCTTAATAACTGCACCTGGTTGCAAGAATGCCTTCCAAGCACTGCTCATCAGTTTTTTATATATGGAATTCTACCTAGCACATTATGAGGATTCTGGAGATCATCTAACTTTTTGTTTCTCAAATGTCAGACATTTGCCCATTGCCTCAATGGTTGTGTCATATCTGAGGACTACTTGTACTATTATTTACTTAATCTTATTCTCTAAATCTACTAAAAGTAGAAAACTGAAAGAGTTGTTAAAAAAACTATATGCCATGCCAACAAAATATTATGGTTTATATCTATGTATCTATCACCCAAAATATCTCATGTGCCACAAGTGTGACTCATGCTGCCAACTGAAAACCAGTAACCTAGACTCGCTCTTTTATCTCGCCGTTCAGAAATCTGAGACTCAAGGCTGAGAGATTTGTCTTGGGTCAGGAAACTAGTGTCAAACTGGAATGAAAAGCTCTATAACTTGCAGGATTGTACTCCACCATTGTCCCGCGCTCTGTGGTACTAGAAGCTCTCCTATTCTTTTGTTTAAAGTATAAAGCCCTTCTCAGAAAGGTGTGTCACTCTGCATAAATAAAATACTAACTTTCAAGGTTAGTTTTTTACTTAGGATTTCATGTCATTAGTCAGCATTAAGTAACAGTATCTTGTTAAACTTCAGGTAGTAACAGTTTCTGGCAAGAATTTCATTTTCTTTTATATAGTTTCTGCTACTGTATCTATAACATCAATTATATAAATTTTAAAATAGATTATTGCCACTAAATACAACAGGCTTTAAAAATTGTGTATCCTTTGATTTTGTAACTGTACTTCTAAGAACAATCCTAAGGAAATGATCAGAAGTGCTGTCAAAGATTTATGTGTAAAATTATGAATTGCCAAATTATTTATATCAGTGAAAAAACCCCATGTTAATAGTGGAATATAAACAACTCTTAAAAGCATGTTTTAAAATAATTTCAATATTTAGAAAATACTCTTAATACAATGTTAAGTTTAAAAAAGATATCAAACGTATTTATAGTTTGATATTAATTATATAAAAAGAAATTTATATGTACATTTTTAAAAGACTAAAGTTATATATACCCAAATGTCAGCTATTATAATCAATGACTTAATTATCTTCTTTTTCCTTTTCTGTAATTTCTAAATGTTTTATAATTAACTACATTCAAAGCATAAGAAGTAAATAATGTTAAATGTTTATCACTGGGGTTCGAGAGTCAGCCTCAAATGTTGAAAGTATCTCAAGCACCAAACAATTCTATTCCATTTTAAGACCAGGGCTGGGAAAGAACATTGTCCACACTGAGATTCTAAGTAACCAAGAGCCCCCAGTGCACCAAATCCCCAAATAAGTTTAAATCAGAAAATATGCGCAATCATTTAAGACCTCTCATTTTTCTGTATAAAGTATTTCTAAATATAAATTTCTAAATAATAAGTAAAGAGACTTACAGTAAAACAACAGAAAACTAAAAAATGCAAAAATGGAATAAAATAAGTACTATAAAGACAGACCAAACAACGAACAAACAATCCAAATCAAACCAACCAACCAACTAACCAACCAACCAACCAACAAAAACAGGACTTTGTCAACAAATCAGTCGTAAACATTATGTTAGAATCAAAATTCTCTGTTGAGAGACACAGCTTACAAGGAAGGATTAAATTTGTCTGAAGAGAGAAACTTCTTACCTTAGAGCTCATCTTGTGTGAGGTACTCAATGAGATATTGGCAGCTGTTAGCAGTTCAGCGGGGACTCTGTTCTCTGAAGCTGGACGTGCTGATGGATTTATTGCCACCTGTTATCTGAGAAACCATGTGTGCCCTTTGTCCACAAAAATTTAATTGGAACCTCCAATAGGTTTCATTCAGACCCTTAGCTCTCTGCGTCAGAGGCAGGAAGGCAGGACTGAAGAAAACAAAGAGAGGAGAAATTATCCTAAGCAAAGATGCACTGGGCTGCGCTGGTTTCCATCTGTGCTTATTTAGCATCAAACTCTTTAACTCTTGCGTGGGTCTGAATACAAATTGGAATACAAAATGGAACCAGAGTGCAGTTCCTGTCCCTTGTTACTTAGTCAAAGAGGCTCCTTGTACCCCAACTGCTTCCTGGAAAGAAACAAATCTTTAAACACTCACAGGACCAAAAAAAAAAAAAAAAAAAAAACCTATGCATGTTGTTCTCAAGCCATAAAAATCCAACACCTATGGCCTCAATAAAGGTTTAGATTTTGTGCTGCCATCTTCACATCCCAATACTAGCTCAATACCTGGCCCAGTAAATATTTCTTGGATGGATAACTGGATGGATGGCTACCTGAGAGAGTGCGGCTCATTGTGGGATCTTGGAGTGGCACTATAGATCTATATTTTTCTGATATTAAGAGTCATCAGTGGGGCAAAGACCATAAAGAATTTACAAAAGAACAAATACAACCAATGAACAAGAGTTGCTGTAGAGGTTTCCTAACTGTGGAACTGGTAGGACCCTCCTAATTGTATGAATTAACTGGGGGACTTCCACTCTAGGGCTAATAAAGAAGGGAAAGCTTTAAAGGCAATCTGGAAAGGGAAATAGAGGGTGGAGGCCAGGACGTTAAGGGAAGGTATGAGTTTCTTATGGCTGCTGTAACAAATTGCCACAAAATTAATAGCTTAAAACAACACATATTTATTATCTTAGAATTCTGGAGGTCAGAAGGCCCAAGGTGTTGGCAGAGCTGCAATCCTTCTGGAGACTCTAGGAGAGAATCTGTTTCCTTGACTTTTCCAGCTTCTAGAAGCTTCCTGCATTTCTTGACTGGGGGCTCCTTCCAACTTCAAAGTTAGCAGTACAGAATTAACTCTCATTCTCAGTTAGCACTCTCTCTCTCTCTCTCTCTCAGGCATGTCAGCCTCCTTATATACCCTGTGGCCTCAGCCTCAATGGAAAGAGTGGGTTAGGGCCAAAAGATGGAGGAGCTGTATTAAAAAAGACTTTTAAAAGACTCTGGGCATAAGAAAGTGTACTGTTTGAAATCCAGGTGACAGGTTGGCCACCATGCTCTCCACTCTAAGTGCAGTTTTGGTGTTCTGGGGGCTTAGGGCAGCCACCAGCAAGGCAAAACTGTGTCTAGCAGAGAACACCAGCAGCAGAGGGCTGGGTAGAGCACCTCCACAGGGAAGAAAAAGTGTTCTGAGATACCACCCAAATGGGAGTGCCACACATAATTGGAAAACCATGGTTTGGGGGGAGCGGAGGACCTGAGAGAGCAGGTACAGGCTGAGAATCATCATACTTTGGGCATTAATAGAAACAACAGCAACCATAATAGTCATCATTTATTGAGCACCTACTACATGTTGGACATGTTTCTAATATATACACATATATTATATATATTATACATTATATATATTTCAGTCAACTGTAACCATACTAGTAGTCACAGGCTAGCCAAGCCTAGGGTGCTCTCATGAATATCCATTAAACAGGAATGAGCTCTTATCTTCCTCCTGTTTAATTTTTTAATGTATAAAACACAATAATGCTGGTGTGAGTATGGTGAAATAGAAATTTGTATATACTATTTATTAGTAGCTATGCAAATAGATACAATTATTTTAGAGGGCAATTTGGTTTTCTATCTTTTGTCTTTTAAGTCATAAAACATTTATACCTTTTTAACCAGTAATTTCACTTCTTAGAAATCTATTTTTTAAAAAAAGCTAAAATATGGGGGGAATATTATGGGTACAAAATTATTATTATAGTAGTTAGGGAAAAATTGGAACTACCTCAAGTATCAAAATGTTGAAAAATATTTAAGTACATGGGCTTAAAGGATTGTCATGTTACTACTAAAACAGAGGAAAAAGATTATTGAGAAGAGTACAAATCAACCTGGAAAAAAATTACATATGTATATACGTAGATGTTATAACAGGAAGTGAAAAGGTAGAATATAAAATTTTATTCACATTAGTTATGCACATTTGCCAAAAGGCAAAAACAATACAACTGTGCACCATTTGGATGAATGGAGAAACAGAATGTGGACTCAGTCTTAAACAGTGGACTCAGCCTTAAAAGGAAAGAAGTTCTGACATACGCTATGAAATGGCTGAATCTTGAGGTTATTATAATGAGTGAAATAAGCCAGGGACAAAAAGATAAATACTGTACGATTTCAACTTATCTGAGGTATCCAGAGTGATCAAATTCACTGAAACAGAAAGTAAAATGGGGGTTCCCAGGGTCTGGAGAGAGGAAGAAATGAGGAGTTGTTGTTTTATGGGTTTAGAGTTTCAGTTTTGCAAGTTGAAAAACTTGTGGAGATCTGTTCGTTACACAATAATATGAATAATCTTAACACTAGTGAACTGTACATTTAGAAATAGTTAAGACAACAGATTTTGTGTTATTTATATTTTACCACAATTAAAAATGTTTTAAAAAACTTTATGTGAATTGTAATTATATACCTATAAAAGCTCCATATACATTGGACAAATACAAATAAATTATGGTAGTGGTTGTGCTAAATGTCAAAATAATGGGAGATTTAAAGTTTTATTGTTTACATGATAGTGGAAAAAATTTTAAATTAAATGTCACCAGTAAAAAGTCACAGCTCTGTGTCCATGTATAAACTAGTGGACCCTGCGCCCTTGATAAGGACTAATAATTTCCTGCCAGAGCAGGATGCTGAGAGCAACTGGAAGTTTGAGGCTCTTTGACAGTGGTGCTTTTGTCACTCCAGTGGAAGAGGCTGGCACACAGCATCATCAGACAAATGGCTTCACTACCCGCCTCGAGCAAATAACGTATGTAACCTAAATACACTTACCTTTGGCTGTGGTTGACGTGGCTGCCAGAGTAGATGGTCCCGTGGCTCAGACCTGGGGAATCCTTTTGTTCCTCATTGATTCCTGTTTCTCTTGCTCTTCAAATACTTACCAATTCAGACCTCATCTTATATCAAGCGTATGTCTGCTTGAGCCTTAGACTGGGGAGGTTTAGTCATAGGCTTAGTCATAGGCTTCTGAAAAGAAGGCCAGGAAGGTGTCATTCTGTGGCTATGATCCACATGGCATTGTGGACTCTGAGGGGGTGGATCTGTGTCCAAAAAGGTAGAGAATTACTGGGTTTAGTAAAGTGAGAGAAGAGCTTGCTTCAGGTTAAGGGAAATGAGGTGCTTTAAAAACCAAACCCAAAATAAGCTGGAACCTCACTGCACTGTAGAGACACAGGTGGCAAACTCAGAAATAAATCAGTAGACTGGAGCTTAGGAAAATTCATCCCCCGTCCCTCACCAGCATCCCTTCACCCCCATGCTCTTAAGGAAATAGCCCTGCTTGTGGAGGTAGCAGACTCAGAATCGTTTAAAGCCAAAAAAGATGGAGAGTCTGCCTTGGAGAGATGGGACATTCCTTATCCCTAGAGCCATGTCCCTTCAAACTTGGTCTGGGTGTCCTCTGGCCAGGGCTACCAGAGGGAGCCTTCCGCTGTCCCATCACAAAGCAGAGCTTGGCAGTAGGTGGCCCTGATAGGACTTGCCCTTGGGGGGCTCTTCCGGCTGTTGCCTGTCACCTGCCACCTCAGTCATTTCCTATGTTTCCTCAGCACAGACCTGACTCATGTGCACACTCCTGCCCATCTCGTCCTTTCTCCCTGCTTTCAGCCTCCTTCATCTCTGCTGCCCCAGTGGGGTCCCTCCTTCTTTCTAGTTCTTTCCTGCTTCTTAGCATGTCTTTTCAAAAATCCTCTCTTGCTATCAAGTTTCAGCTTGGCCATCATCCCCTGATTATCAAGGTGTCCCCTCTCTGCCTAGTCTGACCCAAGCCTTCTCTGTTCAGGAAATGCAACCCCAGTGACATTCACCAGTCAGTGCCCCCACCTCCTTTCTTCCAGTACCCACCTTGGTGCACCATGGGTGTTGGTTAAAAACAAGTCTAGCCAAAAGCCAGAAGCAGAGATATAATTATGACACTTGCGACATTTTTCTTTGAATTACAGTTATCTGCTTCTAGCCTGTAAGCTGCTTAAAGGTGGGGTTTTATCCTACTCATCTCTGTATTGCACACAGTACCCGGCATCTCATCCAGCAAAGATGCTCAATCACTATCTGTTCTTGTTGATGATGATGATGATGAACATTTTTGCCTCTAAGCATCACGTAAGACTGGCTGAAGTATTAGAAACACTAAAGGAGACTTGCACTTTTCCAGAGCCTCATTGTTTAAGAATAGAAATAAATTAATTCCACTTTCCATTTGGAATTCAGCTTCCAGACCTACCCATCCTTGAGTGTGTGAGCGGAATTCCACTAGCAGAGCTGAAGGTTTTGAAATCTTCTGCTGAACCTTGGGATCTTAGCCTCAGCCACGGCCCTTTATTAACCTTAATTTGTGGACCAGAGGTGGAAAATCTACCATCCCACAGACCACTGTGCTGGGTCAGAGGGCCTGTGGAGACAGCCATGACTTCAGTGGGATATGCAAAGCCAGTGGTAATGTCTCTTAAGAACAAAGGTCATTAAAAAAAAATATCTTTCAATAAATATAAGGGAATGGAAAAGCACATGAATTAGCAAAGTTTGGGCCGTGGTTCTGCCAGTCACTATCTGTGAGAATTTGGACAAATTACTTGATTTCTCAGTGCCTCAGTTTGCTAACTTACAGAGAGTTCTTGTGAGGATTCAATGAGTAAATTAACAACAAGGATTTAGAAGAGCATCTGGCATATAGTATGTATATAATAGTAGGTCCTACACACTTATTTATCAGAAAAACAGCAAAATGTTGACTCTGCTGTGACTTGACTTTATTTTTTAGGGAATTTCCAAACACTAAGTTCCCTAAAATAAATTCCTCCTCTAAATGTAGTCTCCACTGTGAACTGCTTCAAGCTATTACTTCTTGCTAACCATGAGAATTTACTTGCCTTGCTCAAGACTCACATAGGACACCCAATGTTGTTCCTCTAATCCAAATATCCTCCTCCAAATTCTGCCTGACTGAAAAGATCCTTCTTTCTGTGGAGACAACCCTGACCGAAGCCAATCCTAGCTAACATTTCTCTTACCAGTTAGACAATTTAGGATGTTATTACATGCTGTTTTGCATGTTCTCTGTCAAATTATGTGTCTTAATCTTGTCACAAAAATATAGCCTTAGCTCCTCAGAAATAACATATTTTACAGTGATGTCACCTTTACTTTAAAGATGCGACAAAGGCACAGAGAAACTGTCTGCCCGAAGACATAGCTCTCAGTTCAATGCACTTACCACTTGAGAGCAGGGACATATTTCTAGTCCTTCCAAGGCTTTCCGGTGCCAACTGTCATTAGTGCTCATTCAAGAGAAAAGGTCACTCGAGCTTTCACTGCACTCTCAAATGAGCATCTCATAAATAAGCCAGGAAATGAGGCCTTTTCTGGCAATGGTCATATTCAGACATTGAGACAGTATAGGCACATTACTATGACAACTAGAGTTGGAAAATAGAGATGATCCGAATTAAAATAAATTTCTAGAATTTTTCCTGAAAATCCTGGATTTCTGAGCCCGGTGTATCCCTATGTCATCTTTGACACCAAAGAAGGGGCTTCAGGCAGATACCAGGTCAGAGCCTCAGCCTTGGATTCTCACTTCAAAGGATCAGAATCCCCTACCTGTCTTAGAATTAGTTTGTTCTTCCAACATTTCCCTAGATGAGGATAGAATAGACCATCATTAATTATCCTGCATTCAGAAAAAGTCTCCCAGACTTTTCCATTGTGTACACAGGGGACAGAGCCAGAATGAGGCAGCCATGGAGGGGGGCGGGGGGAAAGCATGGTTCAAAGTCTGGAAAGGTTAAAGTGAGTGTCTTGCTCCAGAACGCTGGGAAATCACTTTACTTCGCTGAGCTTCATAAATTGGAGGGTTATCTCTAGTTGATCCCTGAGGTCTATTCCAGGTCTAACAATCACAAACTAGTCTTGGAAGGTAAAATAATGAGTTCTCATTGAGTGTTGACTCTGTGTCATCTGTCACTACTTTCTTTGACCCAGATTCCTTCCAGAACGTTTCATTTGCCTAATTGCATGGATGCTTATTTATGGCTAGTCAAACCTGCTGCCTATTATAATGAAAACTGTGCTGTTTTAAACAGAAGCACCTTCATAGCCCTGATTTATTTCTGATTAAAAAATATGACGGATGCTCATGCAAAATAAATTTTGACAAATCATAAGGAATATAAAACATCCCATAAGTCAGAGGTACTCACTGTTAGCATCTGTATATATTCCTTTCCAATATGGGTACACACACAAATAATAGAGATTATGCAGAGTGTGCCATTTTATATAAGATTTTTTAACTCAATACTGTATTGTAAAAATTTCCCCATGCTTAAAATAATTTTGTCTTAGCGTCTGAATAATATTCAATCAAAAAATGCATCTGCATTTATCCAGATGCAGAGGGAGCTGAAGTGAGAGTCCATCCAGGCTCAGGCTCTGACCTGGTAACTGCTCAAAGCCCCTTCTCCGGTGTCAAAGATGACCTGGGGACAAGCCCCGCGCAGAAATCTGCAAAACGTCTAGGATTTATTCTAATTTGGATCATCTCCATGCTCCCACTAGTTGTCATGGCGATGTGCCTATATTGTCTCAATGCCTACATCTGACAATTGCCAGCATTTATCCCTTTTGTTTAGGACATTTGGAATGAGAAAGGGCTGTCTTGATCTGACAACAAAAGAAAGTCTTTGACAAAGAACACCTGGAGTTTCAAGGACACTTCTTCCAACTTCACATTACAAGGCGATGAAATAGCACCTGATAAGGGAACTTACAGCAGTTGGCCTTTCCTTGGGTTCACAGGTTTAAACATTTGTCAGGCTTGCTCTTCAGCAGCTATTGCTTTGATCATAGGGAGCCCTCTGCTGTTCCCTTTCTTTCCACAACACATCAGTGACCCTAGTGACAAAGGAGGTAATATGGAATAAGACAAGAGATCTCAGCTTTCAGAAGGTCAAAGTATAGTTTTCAGCGTATAAAGCTCACTTTGCCTCTGATGGTCAGAATTAGAAAGCAGCCAACACAACAACAAAGAAATTACACACACACACACACACACACACACACACACACACACACATTTATGAATTAAGTTCCTCTCCTATCTCATACTGGTTTATGCCTTGTGGCACAGAAATGTAAAGGCCCATTTATTTAATCTGCTGTGGTTTCTCTTCATAATGTTTTCCTTGACCAGGATTTTCCAGCAAATGAAGAAAGATGCACATTATATGGAGAAAATTATGTCACTGGCCCCAGCTTTTCTTTCCCTTCCCTTCTGTAATTTTCTTCCCAATAATCATTTGTAACAAAAGAAAAGTGTTTGCATTTCTGCCCAAGATGTTGATTCCTGGAAGCCTTCTTTTAAATCCTTGAGAACTATGACATGCAATCTTTGTAGCTGACAAATGGAGACTAAGAGACAGAAGGAATTGAGGATTGGCCCAGGGCTACTTGGGCTGGTGACTTGAGTCTCATATTCTGAATACATTCCCTACTGCTGGGGCCACTCAGTCTTAGCATTTCCTTGGGGATAAAGTAAGGCTAGGATTCTAAGAAATAATAGGAAGACAACTAGCACACCATCTGAGTACGGTGAGTGTTTCTTAGGAAAAAACTTTCCATTTGAAAATATAAGATTGACGGAAAACTATTTATCCTAAGAAAAGAGTAACACATTTTCATTCCTCTAATAGATATTTATTAAGTGCTATGTGCGGTGACCTTGCTAGGTACTATATATAGAAAACACTAGAAATTGATAAAATTGAGTCCCAGCTTAAAACAAACTTGTCAGGAATATGTCATTATGAAAGCCCTTAGAAAACATCCTGACACATAGTAATTAACATGTAAATGTTTGATTAAGCAATCTATTAAAATATATAATAATAATGCTAGTTAAAACATATTTAGCCTTTATTATGCCCAATGCTTTGAATTAATTTCTTTTAATGTTTACCAGTTTATGAAGAAGAAACTATTATGACCTTCAGTTTGCAAATAAGACACAGAGGGAGTAAGCAAAAAATAAGATTTTGTTCAAGGTTGTAGAACTAATAGAATCAGGACTTAAACTAACTAAATGGCTCCAGAGCTTCTTAACCATAATACTGTATTCCAACCCCTTCTCCAGGTGATGCTCTCTATGTGAGTGGATGTGATTTTGAATATTTAGTTTTCATTTTAGAAGGAAAAAAGACACTCCCTGAAACTGCCTCATCAGTTATTTATATCACTGAACAGTTCTTCTGATTTTTATCAGTGTACAAAAAAGTGTTTTACACTATTGCAATTGGTCTATATCTGTGTTTGGCTCTCCTCACTCAATATTATTTTGTATAAATAATTCCATATATTTAAATTCTACTAGCTATATATATATCATATGCATGTCAGTATCCATTAAATATAGAATTCTTGTCCAGTTCACTATTGTTAGATATTTAGGTTACTACTTCATTTTTACTATAGTAAATAATAGTATTGCCATAACAAGCTACTATATAAAAACATATACCTTTGGTTAATAATCCCACTATTGAGATTACTGAATCAAATTATTGCATCAAACACAATGAACAATTTTATGATCCCTGGTCCATACCAGAAGGCTCTCCAGAAGGACTGGCCAATTTACAAAGCTAAGAGAAATGTGTTGGTGCATGTCTAAGTCCCTAACTCTACCAGCACTGAAAAAAAATCAGTTCGTTACTTTTGCGAATTGAACAGATATAGTAAAAACTCATGGTTGTTTCAGTTTAAATTTATTATTAGGTAAACTAAAAATTTTCTATAATTTTCTATCTGTATTTTTTATGTGTAAAAATATTTATTTGTTGTCTTTCTTATATAGTAAGGAAATTTTTTTTGAAAAACTCTAGGAAAAGTGTTTAAAGATTAATGCTTTAAATATCTCTGAGAAACTCTCATGTTTAATATCAGCTGACTAAATTTTGAGTTACCTGCACTCTATACAGATACTATCAAAAGATCCCAAGAAATTATAAAGTACAAATAATTGTAATTGTCTAAGAAGTTGGAGATGGAACCAAGTAATACCACTCGCTATCTGATACTACAATATAGAAATTTAATTTGACACCTCATTCTATAAATGGAAATACCATTTTTTCAATTACTTAATGTTGCTTAGCTATTTTTTCTTCAAGAGTTTCAGGCTCTTTTGAGAATCTGATAGAAACCTATGGGTCATTTCCATAGAAAATGCCCATATACCTACATTCTTCATAAGGTTTCAGATTGTCATAGGCCCCAAGTTAATGACCCACTAAGGTCGTTAAGGACTCATTCTCATGGGTCTCCCCTTGTTTTACACAATCTTGGCTTATCTCTATTATTTTTTTTCCTCCAAAATGTTTCTCCTAACTGCATTCTTCTCTATATCCTCATTGTCAATCCTTTGTTCTATATAGGGTTGTAGATAGAAACAGCAGAGGAGAAAAACATAAATTGACAGCTGCCAATGCTCTCATGACAGTGATGAGTTCTGTGATAGAAGATCAGAGCACTATGGAGGTGTACTGCAGGAGAGCCATCCTTCTAGTTTGACTCATCACTGCTCACCCAGACAATTAAAATAGCTTCCTAACTGGTCTCTCAATGCTTCACTTGCCTTCTGCTCCAGTTCACTTTTTTTTTTTTGCTTGGTAAAACAAGATGTCTTTTAAAGCCCAATCAGGTTCTTTGGTAAAACTCTCTAATCACACTAGGAATAAAATTCAAACCCTATCCAGAGCTTCCAAGGCCCTATTGACCTGGCCTAGCCCTCTCTCTTACTGCTCTCTGCTTAGCTTAATCCCTTCTAGCCCCACTTTCCTCTGCTTCGGGACTTTCCCACTTATTTTTACCTCTACCTGGATCACATGTACCCTGAAGCTTCCCATGACTTTCTTTCTCTTCATTTAGGTCTCAGAGGGTTGAGAGGGACATTCCCTGACCACACCATCTAAAATCTTCTCTCCATTTTGATCACTCTTTTGCCATTCACCCTGTTTTATCACTTTTCATTACACTTGTCTCTATTAGGCACTTTATTAATATGTTTGTTTCTTGACTTTTCCTCTCTTGTAATGCTGTGAAGACAGAGACTTTGTGTATCTCTAGGACTTAGAACAGTACCCGGTACACATAATAAATTTTTAAAATATTTGTTCAATAAATGTTGGGATTAATATACATTGCTTATGCACTACATAGATCATAACTTATTTCTGCTCACAGAATAGAGTAAAAAAACTTTTGAAAAAGAATCTTATTCCTAAAATAAAAAGATAAAAGGTGTAACAATAGTTAACAGTCTGATATTCATATCTAAAACTTATCTACTGTTGTGAAAAATTAGCATGAGAAGACCAGTATTATAATTTTCATTAAAAAGCTGTCACACATTGCATTTGAAAAAATATCAGTGCAAATAGATACTAGAGGATCAGAACAACATAGAAAGATTATTAAATTAAAAGTAAAAATATTTGTTATATACATTGACAAACACAGGTATATGTAATTTTCGTAAGAATAGATTAAAGTCCTAGCAATAAGAGTCTGATACCACCAAATCGCTCATCTAGATACCATACCAATTATACTTTTAGCAATGAAATGTAAAAATTCTTGTTTTCTTATACTCTTTACAACTCTGGACATTAGTTAAAAATTGTAGTCCCTCTCAATAATTAAAAGAAAATGGTGTTACATATTGTTTTCCTTTTCTTTTTTCTTTTAATTACAAGATATACCAAATAATGCTCAATCTCATTCAAAATTAAAGAATACTTGCTTCAGTGGTGTGGTTCAAGAAGGTTGTGGGCATTTATACAAAAGGGCATGGAAATGACACACACCTAAAATAGACTTTAAATAACTGAGTGATGCTCACTTCATATGCAACATACCACCGTTGCATACAGTTCAATCACTAAATTTTTCACCTATGTAAAAAAGTTTATTGTTCTTCATTAAGAATCTGTCTTCCCCTTGAATCACAATGGTCTTTTAATGGCCAAAAACAATGGATACTTGTAGTGCTCCTGTTACTTGTCTTCTCTTTGTGTTTTGGTATTATACAATGATCTCTCCTTGCAATTTTCTCTTCTTTTTGCTTCTAGGACATGTGTTTTGGGTTCTTTCCAACTTCAATATTATTCCAAGTTTGAGGACAGGATATCTTCCTTCATTCATCCCCTCATCTTAATGACCTCTTATAAGTTGGTCTTTAGTATCTTCCCACAATACACATAATTTCTGTTTTATCTTTTATTCCCATATTACCAACATGATGATAAGTCACACATTTTTATCTCAGCTCATTCCAGTATCATCTCCTGGGATATTTACCTACATAGTCCAATAGGAGTCTCATTCCAAACATTCCACAGGAAACTTAAACAGATCCCCAAATAATTAACTTTTCTCTTTTTCTCCTGCACCTGCAAAGTTCCTCATTTCTTTCTCTACTACAATCAGTTCAATCACTGGAGCCCCAAGCCTGGGTGATGTCACTTTTTACAGCAAGCTAGTCATTCTTGCATTAGTTCTGTCTCTTAGTTCTCAAATATGTTCCACTTTATCTTTCATACTGTAATAACCACCCTAAAAACAGTCAAATACATGTTTTTTGAATGATACATGAGTGAAAGAATTGGACAGGAAAATAGTAAAGTGAAAGAAATGATGCCACATAGCTCCCTAAGTTAACAATCACTGGAATATTTTACATTTCTTCTGTTTCTCAGTGTGCTTTTAGAATTTGAGTTCTCTTCACTCGATGTCATGAAATGCCATTAAGAAATGGACATCAGTTGACCTCTTCTTGTGCGTGCTTGCCTTTCTGTCCCCTCCTCCCTTCATGTGAGTCCCTTCTTCCTCTTTTCTTCTTTTTTTCCCTTAAGTCTTGCCTTCCTCTCAAGGTCCCTCTTTCGCTTCTGCTTCCCCCTGCCCGGCCCGGCGCCCTCCCTCCCAGCACGCTGGTCAGCTCCTCTCGCTGATGCGCAGGCTCAGTCCCGCCCACGCTGAGCCGTGTCACGAGGCTGCAGGCTGTGAGCGGCGAAGGGGGCGCGGCGAGGCCAGGGCTCCGCATCGCGCATGGGCGGAGCCCGGGGCGCGGGCCGCCCCTGCTATATCTGCGCCTGCGCGGCTCCGCTGCGGAGCCAGTCGGGACGGAGGAGACAAGATGGCGCTGCGCGCGATGCGGGGGATCGTGAACGGGGCCGCACCCGAGCTACCCATGCCCACCAGTGGGCCTGTGGTGGGATCTCGAGAGCAGGCGCTGGCAGTGAGCCGGAGCTACCTCTCCCAGCCTCGCCTCAGTGAGTATCGGAGAGCAGGACGGAGTCTGTCTTTGCTCCTTAGCACAGCCCCTTGCTCCCACTCACCTGCTTAGCCAGCGGCTTGGGGCGGGGGGTGGTGGTGGTGATTTATTTTTCTTTCTCGCTCCTCCCTACCTTCACTCACACGTGTCTCTTTAGACGAAGATTTGCGTGTACCTTACATGATCGTGAGGGCAAGAGCACCAACAGGAACTTTCTCCTCTGGTCGGTGGGCTCCTGACTATCGATTGCCTCGCCCTTCCCAACTTCCCTCGGCTGGAGCATTCTCTGGCACTTGCTTCCTGTCTCTGAAGGAAGGCCGCTTCTTGTCGCTCCAATCTTAATCTTCGCCTGACCTCATTTGGATATTTAGGGTTCGAGGGAACGCCCCTTCCTATCTGCTCCCACTTGCGTGGACCTTAGGGCAGATCCTGAGCTCCTGCCGCGGGCAAAGTTATAGTGCCATCGCTGACGTGGTCAGGCGGTTCGTGGATGGAGGTCGGTCCACTGCCAGAGGAGGAAGATGTTCGGTGGAGGGGCTGATCCACGGGAGGACACCTAGATATCAGGGAATGTAAGAGCTGAAAAGTATCCTGCAGGTCATATAGTCTAACCCTCTCATTTTACAGTGAGAACCCGGACAGGGCTTGCCAGGCTTTAGACACCTAATTATTGGTAGAGCAGGAACTAAAATTTGAGGTTTTCTAATTCTTGCCGGGTCTTTTTCTACCATTGCCTCTTCATTTTCTGACCAGTTACCCTAACTTGGTTGAGTGCAAGGGTGTCTTGGGGAAGCCAAGAAGCTTTGCCCATATTATGTAGTATATATGCAAGGCATATGAGTATGCAAAGGCATGTTTAAATGTTGTTGTGGTTATAAAAAGGCCTTAGTAACCTAGGTTTAAGTGAAGGAGCAGTTCGGAAAGAAATGGTTCTTGATTACTGAACATTACAGTTGTGTAGCATCAGACCTCTTCACATCTTCCTTAGGAAACGGGGTGAGCCCTGAAAATAGACACTTTAAAACTCGGGAAAGCACCTGCTGTTTCTTTTTCCAGGTGGCAGGACTATATTTGCACTGGTTTATTGCCAGAGTGCCTGTTTGTGGGTGGCTCATTGGTTAAAAAGAATTTCAGATGAAGGGTTTCTCTCCTGCCTGACTAATCCCATCCTGATATGTCAGTGGGTCATGTGACAGCACTGCAGTGTGAGGAGAGAGGAAAACACACTTGATTCTATGATTTGCTGAGATGTGCTTTTTACATTGGGAATGATCTGAATTAGAGAATGTCTATTCGGGGTTTATATGAGCTGATGTAAATGTTTTAGGAAGTTGACAGATGTTGCATTCTTATATAGGTTTTGACAATAAATTTATACCTAACAATTATAAATTCTCTTTTATAAATTGCATTTGTATTCTTTGCTTTTCTTTGATTAGAACAGATAGACATTAGTCATGCTTCCAGGAAAAGATTATAAAGATGCAGTAGTCAGTTTTCATACAGTTATTCAATGTCAATTCAGAGAGTATCAACTGAAATAATAATGTTTAAAGAGTTCTCCATGATTAAAGTTGTAAGCCCTTAAGGGAGATGAGTATGATTTTTAAGTGTTCTCAGTGCCTAGTCAGAGATTGAAGAACTTCTGCAGATGATATTCCGCCTGACAGAATTGTTGAAACGTAATGCTTAAAACTGAACCATTAGGCGTCAGGAATTCTTTTTGTATCCTCAGTGCCTAGCACAGTGCTTGACACACAGAAGTACAGTGTCTTGTAATTTGTATAACTTACATTTAAACTCCTTGCTTTAATAGTAGAGTGGGTAGATTCTTAACGTGGATAGAATCAGTAGGGAATTGGGATACTTGTTGAGGTGAATTCCCCTTCTATGGCTGGGTTAGTCTAAAAATCATAAATAATATTATATGTAGGCTAACAGCTAACCGCATTTGCAGATTATCATATTTTTCCTATATTGCCACATTCCTGTTTCTAGTCAACAGTTTTAATTGCTTCTGAGTAAATGTCGATTAATTTCTTAATTTTTCTAATTAAAGATTTATGATACTATCTTAGGCGATGTTATAGTTTTGTGTGATTTTTGAATGAAGGAATGGAAATATATCGGCAGCTCCACTGTACAGATTAGATCCTGTTTTAAAACAACTTCAGAATTATGGGGCTGTTAACAGGGAATGAGAAATGAAATATGCAGGCTTGACATAATCTTGAGCACTTTAGTTGAGTTTCTAAAGTCACAGGAAAGAAAACTTGATTTTTTTTTAAACTTTGAGCGAGGTTCAATAATATAGAGATAGAAATTTTGGATGCTAAACGTTTTGAATTAGATAATCTCCATTGTTCTTAAGACCCTAGGTCAACTAACCTCATGTTTCTTACATCATAAAGCAGAGCTAGCCTGAGAATAGTTAAAGGGCTGACTTTTTCTACACTTAACCCTCAGTGCCCCCTGCTCAAGGTGTGGGTATCTACTCTTCTTGCACAATGGAAGATGATTGCTCTGGATTTTTGTTTTGCTAATAAGGTGGCCGCTGAAGGACTAGATCTCTTATGGTGCAATGGCTTTTGAATTTTCTCTCTAAAAATTTCACAATCATTAAGTGGGGTTAAGTAGTGTTGAACAATCTCATATCCTGCAGGAGGAAGAGGATGTCATCTGACAAAATACATGCTGCTTAAAACTTTTGTAGATTTTGGTTTTAAATGTTACTCTATAGATATGTATTGCTTGCTTGACCATTCAGACTCAAACATGTGACTTGTTGTCTGTAAAGTGTGTTTGGCATGTAACGTAAACACATATCTGCTGTGTTGTCAGAAGTTCTGATCATCCCCTGCAGACCCAAGGTCTTGTTCATTTGGAAATTTTCAAGAGAAAAATGGTCAATATTTTGATAAACGGAAATGATTATGTAATTTGTGAATGGGTTTTCACTTTTTTAAAGAACAGCTTAATGTCTTTGGCAGCCTTACCCTAAATTGTTCTCTGTGTTTTGGACTGTTTGTGGTAATGATGAGGAAGCTGGGTGAGTATTTGAGAGAGAGAATAGAAGGTAGTGTTTTCTCTGCCTTTTTTTTGTTTTTTGTTTTTTTTTGCAAATTTTGTTATCATGAAAAAGAGCTATAGTTTGTGTATAAACTGTCTTCTAACATTTATTTGGAGTCCAAGTTCTCAGAACTGTCTTTTCCATGTTTTTTAATAATACTGGAGACTAAGTTCAGAAATATTGTAGGATCAAAGAATACTAACTTTAGAATTAGGAACAAAAAGCAACCAACAAAACAGACACAAACCAATTTTAATCCTGCCTTTTCTCATTTAGTAACAAATTTCTCAGAGGTTTAGTTTAAGTGTAGAGTGGTTGTATCAGCCTTGCCTGTCATTCAGCATTTTTGAGGTAACCTATCTAAAGAGGCTCTGTAAAAGTGTGAAACACTCTCCAAAAACTTGTTTTGTAATTTTTTAAAATTAGTTTGGGTTATAACACTTATTAGTTTAGTTTGTATGTGTTAGTTTAATTTAAACCAAGCATGTTGTTTAACCTCTGATTTGTATCAGCAGCAGTCTCCTGTTTTTTGTGCTTTCCAGAGAGGGAAAACCACTGAAGCATCTTCATTAGATTCTTTCCTCTGCTTAAACTCTCCAGTGGCTGAACTCCACTGGAGAGAAAGATTGTTTTGCAGTAATGACAAAATGTGGACACCAGGGAATCATTGTCCAGTGCGCTAAATAGTAACAATAACTTATTTTTTCATAGCTAAAGACGCAGACTGGTGAAATTATTTTTGAGTGATACAACTACATAATTCCAGATAATTATGAGTGTACTAGACCACAAAAAATGATCAGTTCAGTTTTAGAATTTGAGCTGCAGTACAGAATTATAAAACAAGTGACTCTGGAGCCAGGCTATTCAGATCCTTGGGCAAGTTATTTAATTTCTGTGAATCATTTTTTTTTCTTATAAAACTTGGAATAATATTAGTTAACTCAGACCTGTTATGGAAATTAAATACAAATTCTGACAAGTATTTAATAAAAGTGTATTGGTGATGGTGTTAAAGTGAATTTGAATGGTTATTTATTGGCTTTTTAAAAAGACTACATATATTGTATATTTAGAGACTGCTGTTGATGAAGCAGAATCTTGTCTTCTGTAGTAGAAGTCAACTTGATTCATTGCTTCCTGGAAAATCACTGACTAGTGTTTCTTTTTCTTGGTCATGCTTTTGCTCGTGACTGGCAAAATTTCATAATTTTGAATGAGCTTGAATTTAAACATGAGATTCTGAAACATCGTTTGTTGTAGAGGTTGAAAATTCAGAGGAGACACAAATCTGGTTGAAAAAGTAAAGAGAATTTCCGAATTGAAGGATTTTATTGATGTTACATTTGCCTGTAAATCTCTAAACTAGATCATCTTACCCCTAACCCCCCAGCCCACTCCTTCCTCCCATCCCCAGTTGTTCAGGTAAAGACTTTGAAAAGGTTTAGTGTTTCTGTATTTTTAAACACTGGGTTCTAAGAAAACATTTTTCTAATTTAGCTCACCTTGCATTTACATGTAGCAATTTTAGAAAGTCATTGATAAACAGAATGTTTGGATTCTATTAAAATGAGAACAATAAATATTTTTTATAGGGGTAGGAATCGTTTTTAAAAGTATTAGATTACTTTAAAACAATGGGGAGGATTTTCATAAAAGTAGCAGAAAATATGACAACTGGGATCTTTCTAATAATTTTAGAGGAATGATTAATTCTTAAATATTACCACTCATTCAGGTAACTTAACTTCTTAAATTTGTGACTAGCCTTTTATTTTTGGTAAAAAAAAAAAAAAAAAAAGAGTCATTTTGGGGCCTCTGTTGAGATCATTACAATTACAAGTGTATTCAAGCAAATATTTGGTGTCAGGATTTAAATGCCCTGTGGGTATTACAGCAAGGGGTCTTGATAGTGCTTCCTGCTCTGTCCCAGTGTTTCTACCAGGGCACTACTTCCTGGTTGAAGAAATTGTGTTTTTAAGTTCTGGAGCCCCTTGAGTGGATAGACTGGTTATTAAATGGTTTCCTCATTCTTGGGAGTCTACATTTGTGCCAATCTCTGTCCAAGACCTGGTAAATCATACAAGTGAAAAATTCCCAATTGGTTGACAGCTTCTTGTAAATTATTTTAAACCTTGTAGTAAGTTTTCTTCAAAAGTTCACTTCATTTTTTTCCCAGCTGTGCCTGTTTTATACCTAATTACTATTACACTTGGCATGTTTTGTGAGGTGTGATATGGGTGAAGGATAGCTACCCCAGGGATAGACTGGCAGTTGATTCCTAGGGCATAATTTTCAGTGGAAATTATAAGCCTCTAAACCGACGGTAATTTGACTTTTCTTTTTTAAGGAGGTTTATCTTATTTTATGTGACTTCTGGCCTTTCGTTCCATTGCTCACTCCCCCTTCTTAAAGCATTTTCCCCAAAGTTTTTAAGACGCTGTTTAATCATGGCTTTTTACCTTAGCAGACTACATTTTCTTTGATTTTTTAAATGAGTTTTGTCACTTCTGCTTAAAGGATTCCCTTTTCCTTCCTTATCTACTTTGCTAAGTGCCACCCCTTCTATAAAGTTTTCCTTTCCTCTCCACAGTAAGATAACTCTAGGTTTTTCCTATT
The DNA here is from genome assembly GCA_004027375.1 of Macroglossus sobrinus. Lineage (NCBI taxonomy): Eukaryota > Metazoa > Chordata > Mammalia > Chiroptera > Pteropodidae > Macroglossus > Macroglossus sobrinus. The sequence goes on from PVKZ01002061.1 coordinate 192,415, forward strand.
CTCCCATAAACCCTCTGCCCACCTGTGAGAGCCCTTAACTCTCCCTTCTTCCTGTAAAACTGTGGGACACCTGAGGGGAATCTGCCTTGTCCCTTCTTTGTTTTTGTATCCTGGGTCTTTGAAACAATGCGATTTAGGATTCAGAATGTTCTGGGTTGGATGAGGGTAGATTATGAAAAGTTGTATAAGCACATATATTATTATTATGAAATAAGGACATATTTAATAAATTCAGTGAAAAATTTTGTAACTGTTCAAGTGCTCCCTATTATAATAGGTGTGATAAAATAGACAGGTTTTTTTTTTCTTTCTTTTTTTTTTTTTTTGGTAATCCTAGAGAGCTAATTTAGGCTGTTGTCCTATTTGACTAAAGCTTACTCTTCTATTTTTTCCCCCCAGCATACAAGACAGTATCAGGAGTCAATGGTCCACTGGTGATCTTAGATCATGTTAAGGTAACAACATCACCATCATTATCGTTTAACCATTTATGAAGTTAAGAACATGGCATTAAATCTTTACACTTTAAATTTTATGTTAGGATTTTTAAGCCATTCCTTGGTCTGAATGTCCGTGTTATATAGGAGACAAGAGTTTTAGATAAGAAGTCAGAAGAGTAGATTCCAGTACTGGATCTACTGTAGATTCTGTTTGTGGCCTAGAAACCCTTGTCTGCAAAATTAAGAACAAAATTTTTGTCATTCTTACTGCACAAGGCTATCGAAAAAAACAACAATAGTGTATATTTATATGGCTTTTGTCATAGACAGCCATATGTTATAATTACTTGTTATAGTATTTGTCTCATCTTCTCTGCTAAAATTTTAAGGTCTATGAGTGAATAAACAATGTTACTTTTACCTTTGAGGGCCCGACACTGGTATTCAAATAATAAATAAAAACAGATTATCTCAACAGTGACTAAAATCTTAAAGCAAAGTCTAGGTTTTACTTTTTCAGTTTGTTGTGAGGATCTTTAGTTACATGTTGTAGCCACACATATACATAAGAATTATAAACACATTAATGTTATTTTAGAAAAAGAGGCATAGAATATAGTCTGTAATTGTATACCTTGGGTGGAGCCTGAACTCTATGATCAAATATCTCCAGAGAAATTAATTTCTATAACATGCTTTCCAGAAATTCTACATTGTTTTTTTTTGGGTGGATCAGGAGGAAAGGCACACAATTATTTGTTTTTGAGAGAAGTAATGATGGAAGTATGTTGGCATGTGACCCCTCTAAAGCAGAAAATAAATTGAAAATCATTTTCTAAAAGGAAGGGCAAAGTACTTTGTCTCTTCAGCTTTATCACCAATATTATCACCAAGATAATATTTCTGTGTATGACAAGATACCTATACAAATTACTCTCAGCATTAAGCATAGCAAGCTTACCTCCCGGCCAGTTTCATACTAGTCTGCAATTTGATTCAAAGCCTCAATATATAGCATTCAAGTTGTACAAGGTTTTGGCAGGTGCCTGTTAATGTTTTGTGAAAAATGGAGCCTATACTTTTATTTTTTGAGGGAAATATAGGAAGCTTTATTTGTTTCTTTAGCTGTTCTTTTTGGAATTATAAAATTTTGGCTCATATTTTTAAAATATGAAATTTCTATTAGTATATATATTGAAAAATTTAAAAACATTTGTGTTTCAACTATGTTAAGTCCTGAGCTCAGTTCAGAAAATATCATGGTGAACAGTGAGAATGGCCTCTCTCCCACTGAAACATAGTGCAGTGGAAAAGCAGGTATAATACAAGTACACAAATGTCTAATTAGTCACTTCTGTGAAGGGTAAGTGTAGAATAAGAGTCAATAACAGGAAGGTCTCAGAAAACATCTTTGAGGAAGTAATTTTAAGAGAGCTAAAAAAGTTTTATTGGAAGTTTAGTATATAGCTTCAGTTGAAGAAAAACTAGTAAATAAATTTTATGTAGGAATGGCTTCTAAGCCACCAGATTTAGAGTAATTTTTTAAATTTAATTTTTGGCTTTGTTTTTAACTTAAAAGCATATACATAGGATCAAGGAACAGATAATCTTATACAAATTATATAATTATAGAAGAAGGTGGAGACTACTACTCAATTCATGAAGTTAGCACATCTTTGATTCACAAACCAGACAAAGGGTAGTATGAGAAAAGAAAAATATAGCTATTCTCACTTATAAGCACAGATTCCAAAATTCTTAATAAAAATATACTCATTTTACGTATTAGCAAAAATATCTATGTAAAAATAAACAGAATTATTCCAAAGTGGAATCATCACATTATTACAAAGATGATTTGGTATTAGAAAAAAAAAGTATCAGTGTAATTCAATTCAGCTCATTCATGGGTCAAAATAGAAAAAGCTTATACTCTTCTCATTAAATACAGAAAAAATCACTTATTTCCTAAAAACAAACAAATAAATAAACCACTTTTGGAAATAAGTAATAGAATAAATTTTACCCTCAACCTGGAGCAAAGAACATAAATCAGGAACAAGATGAGGATGCCTGTTGTCGTTCCCCATTCTCCATCTTTGTGCTCGGAACCTAACCGTGTTGTGGGAAAAAGAAATTGGGATAAAGGCATTAGAAATAAAAAGGCACAGCTCTCATCATTTTTTGGTGATATGATTAGCTGAACAGAAAACCCAAGTCATTCAGTAGATAAATGACTAGACACAATGGTATAAAAACAGTTGCTGGATACAGGGATCAGTCTGCAGTAATCAGTAGTGTTCTGTATGCCAGATTAATTAGAGTGATTAGTACCTGTTTATAGAAAACTATTAAACTTTGTTGAAAGACATGAAAGAAGACTTAAAATAAGTGGAGAGTCCATGTTGATGAGTGAAAAAACTCAGAATAGTAAAAACGTTGATTGTCTCCAGATACCCAAATCAGAGATAGAATAATGGAGAATAAAGGTTTGGTGCAGGAATAAATTTGGCAGTGAAGCAAAATTGAGAGCCCGGAAACCAACTCTCCTCACACATGAGAATTGGACTTGGTAAACGATAAAGGCTCCATCACGAGTCGGTGGGGACATTTAGTGCTGCTCAGTGCATATTGTTAGGGCAGTTGACTGCCTATATGAAAAAGAATAAAAATGAGAAAGATAAACTAAAACTATATACCAAAAGTATGGGTGGATTAAGAACCTAAACATGAGAAACCTAATAGAAGAAGAAGACCATTTTTATGATGTCAGATTGGAAGGTTTTCCTAAACAAGACAAAAGCACAAATCACAAAGGAAAATAAGTCATTACATAAAAAGTTTTTAAACTTTCATATGATAAAATAACTGTAAACACATTTAAAAGACAAGAAACCGATTGGGAGCAGATATTTGCAAAAGGTTTAGTTCCAGAATCTATAAAATACTAAAAATAGGAAAAAGCAGATCCAGTTGAAAAGTGAGAAAGAGGTATTAATAAGCCAATCATAGGAAATGAAGTCTAAATTGTCAGTAAACATGAAAAGATGCTCAGTCTTAATAGAATAAGGAAAATGCAAATTAGTTGGTATTTTCACTTGATAAAATAGCAAAAATTAATGTTTAATAATAATAATATAAGCTGGCAGAGATGTAGTGAAAAGATACTTTTGTATACTGCTAGGGACACTGTAAATTTATACAGTTCCTTTGCAGCGTAATTTGGCAGTAAAGGAGCACACCCTGTAGCCCACCACTAGGTAACCAAAACTTAGGGGAACTCGAGTACACTTCCATGAGGAGCTAATGCAAGAATGTTCATTGCAGCATGTTTGCAGTAGTGTAAATTTGTAACAACCTTGATCTCCATTGGTGGAACAACTGAATAAAATATGGTGTCATTTGATTTTATGTCTGTCCTGACATTAATTCTAAGATGTCCATTTATTCACATGTTAGCATCTCCAAAAATCAAGTTACAATCAATGGTTCATCAGTTTAAAAAATTGGGAGATGTTTTTTTTCACGTCTTATAAAATAGATTATGTTGATAAGGTAAATGTTAGCATGGCAGAGCCAAAATGTACATGGAAAAAAATGTTACAGGATGATATAATTAGTATGTTGCCATTTATGTAAAACTACAGTGCTTTTTTGGAAATGTGTGTTTAAAATATTAAGAATGGATTAAAGGAATACATGTGTAGTTAGATTGAGGGGGAACATTAACATTGTTTTATTATAATCTTCATTATTTTATTATTTAGTTGCATTTTATCCCCTTGCTTCCAAAACACACAAGTGATCACATACACAGCAAACATTGGTTCTGAGTAGGGGGAACATAGTTATTTGTAAGTTTTGTACCTTCCCATAGTTCCAAAACTTTAAAACATACACAGAGGGAAAAATTTGTTTGCTGTGTTTTCATAGATTTAAATCACTTTTCTCTGTACCTTTTGCTGGTTTGCCATCATGTGTGCCAGTGATTAGCATTTTTAAGACTTAAACTACCTGTGGATGTTGTTAGCTCTCAGTGTTAACCTGTGTGTGAGGGGTGGTGATGGGATTGCACATGTGTAAATGCTACGACCAGGATAGGCATATATAGGGTGTTTGGGGGAGCCTTTACCCCTAACTGCAACTCTAATCTCTAATCCTGTAATTGGTTATTAATCCTTTATTTTTTCCTACTTAGTTTCCCAGATATGCTGAGATTGTCCACTTGACATTACCTGATGGCACGAAGAGAAGTGGGCAAGTTCTAGAAGTCAGCGGTTCCAAAGCAGTGGTTCAGGTAAGCATCACTTTTAAAACCTGGCCAGTAGAAATTTTCCCTAATCACAAAAACATAAGGAGCACCACTTGTTTTTTTCTAGTTATCTTTGACTAAGTATATCTTTAGAGACTGATTATTTGCTGTGGGAGAAAAATTGCTTTTGCATGTTTTCTTGCCAGATGTCAGCTACCTATATCTATTCTAGCCCAGTAGCTCCACTGGTAAAATGACTTCTCTCTTTTTTTTTAATAGATAAAATGAACTAGATAATCACATAGGAGAGAGATGAAGAGCAAAATTCACAGTTTATGGGGTGAAACCAAAGCAAGATGTGCATCTATTTCTTTAAATTGACTTCTATAATTCCTAGTTTTTAATTTTATTGATTATGAAAAATGCATTTTCTTAAATAACATATTTCCCTACAAAGTCTCCTAGAGCATGTTTAGCAAAATTTCTGTAAATGGCAAGATAGTAAATTTTTTCAGGCTTTGTGGGGCCACCTAAGGTGCCCAAGGCATATTTTTATTCTTCCTTTTTTCTTTCTCTTTCTTTTTTCAATTAAACAGCCCTTTAAAAATATAAAAAACTTTCTTAGCTTGATGTCCTACAGGCATGACCCTTGGTCAGGTTGTTGTGTTTGTGATATTAAAAATAGTGTACATTTATGTATTTGACTTTATAAGGGCTGCTTAACAGACAAAATTTGAATGGTTATGATTGAAATTTCTTTTATCCTCCTGATTGCTTCTCTTTCTCGGTAGGTATTTGAAGGGACTTCAGGTATAGATGCCAAGAAAACATCCTGTGAGTTTACTGGAGATATTCTGCGAACACCAGTGTCTGAGGACATGCTTGGTAAGTTGACATTATTATGCATTCTGAAAAGAGAGCTGTTTTCTTTTCAGTATATTTCTATAAAGTCTTTTTAAAAACATGAATATTTATGTCCTTGTCCACTTCGTACTGTCTTGTTACTGTTTTACAGGTCGAGTATTCAATGGGTCAGGAAAACCCATTGACAGAGGGCCTGTTGTACTGGCTGAAGACTTCCTTGACATCATGGGTAGGGACAATAAATGGATTTCTGTGTTTTGGGGAAAATAGCCTCTAACTATCTAGCTTATATCTTTGCCAGGTAGTGATTTTTGTGATACTGTAAGTAGTTAACCAATACATTCCATAGCTAATTAAGTAATTAATACGTTAATTAATTAAATTATTTAAGGAATTTATTTTTCCTAGAGAGCATCTTAAAATTTTATATAAAATATCTTAAAGAAGAGGAATCAAGTATATGATAGCTGAAGGAAACTGGACTTTGGGTAGTAAACACACAATAGAATATACAGATGTCAAATTATAATGTGCACCTGAAATTTATATAATTATATTGACCAGTGTTACCCCAATAAACTTAATTAAAAAAAAAACATTTAAAAAATATCGAAGATATCATAAAATATCACTAGGGTATATATCATAAAATATCACTAGGGTATATATATCTAAAATGTAATTAGTAAAGCCATGGCTTTGAATTGGGGTCACCCTCCTTTTTACGGTACCTTTATTTCACTTTGGGGACTGGAATTCTGCTACCATATATTCAATGTGTCTACAAAATACTAATGGCGAAAATGACTTAAACAGATTTCAGAAATAATCTGATATTTTAAGAGTAGAAAGAAATGCTTTATATGGTTTTAGTCTTAATGCGCAGACACTAAAATTGTCCCCTTTGGAAATGCATCAGGCCAGCCAATCAACCCTCAGTGTCGAATCTACCCAGAAGAGATGATTCAGACCGGCATTTCGGCCATAGATGGTATGAACAGTATTGCTAGGGGACAGAAAATTCCTATCTTCTCTGCTGCTGGCTTACCACACAATGAGGTGAGAGCTAGGATCTGTTCCATATGAAATTTAACAGAGAAGAATTTCTAAATGCTTCACTGTTAACAGAGAAACCAAATAAAAGGTTTTCAACATACATACCCAGTGTTACTGTTTATGTAATTCAGTTACGTTGAGTTTTATCCACCCGTGATAGCTGTCTGCTTGCTTACTCTTAGGGATCTTTGCAAAAAGTAAAAAGTACTTTTGTAAGGTAAAGTCATTTAAAGTACCCAATTTTATTTATAATTACAATTCCAAAAAATTAAGGATAAAAGTTGTTTTGTTGTAGAAATGTTATTTTAGATTTCAACGCAGTGCTTTTGTACTCCTCATCAGATTGCAGCTCAGATTTGTCGCCAGGCTGGTTTGGTAAAGAAATCCAAAGATGTAGTGGACTACAGTGAGGAGAATTTTGCAATTGTATTTGCTGCTATGGGTGTAAGTATAATTAGTTTCTGCTTTCGTGTGAAATACAAAATTAATTGCTTATGTTTTTCGAACAGTGTAGGAAACTATACTTATATTGTTGAGTTTATCTCTAGGTAGAGAAGTTTTAACTTGAAATTTTGGGCTTTTAACTGTGAAATGTAAAAAAAAATTCTCTGTGCTCAAAGCAGTCTGTTCATTCTGTTGGCTTTTGTGAAAATTTTTTGGGTACTTGAAACTTTAAAAGAAGGAGCAGTGCAGATCTATAGCTTGACCTTCATCAGAAATACATACTGAGAATTTTTCTTCCCCTAGCACTGATGAAGTCATTGCTATTTAGGTAAACATGGAAACTGCTCGGTTCTTCAAATCTGACTTTGAAGAAAATGGCTCCATGGACAATGTCTGCCTCTTTTTGAACTTGGCTAATGACCCAACGTAAGTAAATAGAGCTATTTCTTTCTGTTCAACCAGGCTTCAGGTAAAAATGTTACCTAATACTAGGGAGATAAAATATAATGAAAAGCAACGTGAGTTTTGGAATGAGATAACTGTATTTAAATTCTAGCTTTTCTTTTTTCTAGTAATTTGGCTTTGGGCAAATCACTTAGTCTCTGAAACTCAGTTTCCTCTTTCAGAAAATGTGACAAATGATACTTATCTCACAAGGTGGTTGTGCATATTAATTGAGATAATACTTATAATAAATTACCCAGCACACAATCCATATTCGATAAATGATCTTTTCCTCTTACATGAAAAATCTGGCCCTATTTCTTCCCTTTCCCCCTCTCTCTTTCTCTGTTTTGAGAACTATGTAGTTCTGAGGAATTATGGGGCATTTATAAACCAGTCAACTTTGCAGAACTAAGTAATTCTTATTACGTGAATACATAAAATAACACTGCCTTATTTAAGAACCTTAAAAAGTGGTTTATTGTCCTCAATTTATTGAAAACTTTCAGAGGGAGACTGCTATTATTTCCACAATCTCATTTTCTTTGTTTTTGGCCTTTTTGTTTGAGTGACATAGGACTTAATGTTCCATTTCAGTATTGAACGAATTATCACTCCTCGCTTGGCTCTAACCACAGCTGAATTTCTGGCCTATCAGTGTGAGAAACATGTATTGGTTATCCTAACAGACATGAGTTCTTATGCTGAAGCACTTCGAGAGGTAACTTTTTTCTTAATTAAAATCGCTTAATTTTATCTTGACCCTTTGCAAGTTTTTATTTTTCTTTAATCGTGTTTTTAAAACTTCATTGCTCATATATTAGCAGAATACCTTACTTACTGAGAAAGTAAAGTACAATTTGTTTTCTCTTACCTCATTTGAAATGATTAGAAGATGAGATTTGAATTATTAGCCTATTTGTCATACTGTTGTTTTCTCCATGGATTAAGACATGATTTTAAAAAAGAGAGAGTGATACAAGCTATTTATTCAGTTACTCTCCCAGGAAGTTCTGTCTCTGTCCAGACGGTCAATTGGTAACCCTGTTCAGAATTTCATTTTTAATGATGTTAGTATTTAAATAAATAAAGGCCATAATCTGGCAGTATCCTTTTCAGAAACTTTTCCTTTAGAAAACTCTGTTTATTTAGGAACGATAGTAAGATTCTCACAGTTATCACCTGGAAGTTTAGCGGTTTTATTCTAATGCGAGTTACTGAAATTTTGAGTAAGTTACTTTTTTAAGTATGCAAAAAGGAAAAATACTTCTGAAGAGACATGCTATATAAATACCTAGCTTCTTAAAATTCCCGAAAATCCATCACCTTATTTCACTCTGCTACCATGCTTTTCCAGCGAAGGGCTCCCTCCACACCCCTTGCTCAATCTGTTACAGACCAGCACTTTTCTAAAATACAATAAAAATGAGTGATTAGAAAAGTGAAAGCTTTAAAAAAAGCATGTATAACTTAAAGCTCAGAATTTAAAAATTAAATTCAGCACATAAAATTATTCTGTTAAATTGCCATTAAAGTTTTCTAAATGCTTTTCTATATTATTTCAGCATATTGGTAAAAGCTGGTTGCAGACCACACTTTGAGTGGCACTGCTGTAGCACACTTTTAGGGGTGTCAAAGTAGCACTTAAACTTGGGCCTAATGCTTTTGGGTCTTGGTCGAAGAGTGATGTGTGTGCTTACACTTTAGTACTCATACTTTCAAGAGCAAGACTTTCGTTACTGTTCTTCTTTTGTGCAGCAAGTGGACCTGGCTCTGTGATCTTGGGAATTAATTTATCTGACTTTTGATTTCAGCTGTAAATTGATGTTAACAATGTTACCTTCCTTAGGGTTGCTATGAGGATTTAATAATGTATGTGAAGTACATCAAATGATTCCTGCTGTAGATTTTCTTCCCTTTTGACCTTTTCAGGTTTAGCATAAGATCCTTGGTATGAAATAAATCTTATGAACTAAGAAGATAAAACTTTGATTTATAAAATTGCAAGCAGATTTTCTTCTAGAAAGCTATTTGAAGATTTGCATTTACAGCAGTGTGATTTTAACAAAAAGCATTTGGTCCCTAGTTGTCAATATTTTTGTTGCAAAATAATTTGAACTTGTGTTGCTAGGTTTTTCTGACTCATCTCTTAGAGACAATATTTAAAATGAAAAAGATGCTATTTCCAGCTGTGTAATTTGGCATGTTCAAACAAATGTGTTCTAAGCAAGCTTTACTTTCCATATTCTGGTGTGTGATATTGTCCCTGGCCTCACTGTCAGGTGTCAGCAGCCAGGGAAGAGGTTCCAGGTCGACGCGGTTTCCCAGGCTACATGTACACTGATTTAGCGACGATATATGAACGTGCCGGTCGGGTGGAAGGTAGAAATGGCTCTATTACTCAAATCCCTATTCTCACCATGCCTAACGATGGTAAGTTTTGCGTCTTTGGATTCTGGCAGACCTGACTGTAAGCACTTTCATTCTTAGGGAGAAGACCATCTACTTTTTTGAGTTAAAATTCTCTTGAGAGTTTACATAAACTAGTGATTTGTACCTAAATAAAATATTTCATTTGAAAGCTGCCCATAATTATTTTTTTTGGGGGGGGGGGAGGGACAACCTTTTTTTTGTAATTTGTATTTTGAATTTTTATTTATTAGGTGCTATTGAGTGCCTGTTGTTTGCAGGACCTGGTTTAGATATAATAAATTTTTAAAAATTACAGTCTTAACCTAATATAAGTTATTCATTCTAGTTGGATATTTTTTATGTATATGTGCCAGTAATTTAAGGTTAGCTTAAATGTCAGATGAAGAGCACAAATAGTAAATGCCATAAGACTTCAGAGACAGAATGATCACCAAAGGCTGGTTAAAAATTACTGTGTTTTCTCAGTGTGTGCTCAGAGTGGCTTCTGGGTGAGACTCAGTATTCTTCTTAATGTTACTGCCTTTTAGTCGTTATTTCAGTTTTTAAAAAGCACTTTTATAAGATATGTTCAGAAGCAGTAGTAATTCATTGTGAATGAGCACTCTTCTAAGTGCTTTATAAATATTGACTCATTTGGTCCTCATAGCAACTTTGAGATAGATGCTCAAATCTGAGGCACAGGGAGGTAAAGTGTCTGTCAGGGTAGGAGGTGGTAGCTTTAGAATTCATAAATCACATTAACTGGTATACTCTGCTGCCTCTGACATGAAAATTATTTGTTCCAAGAAAGTAGCTGCAGAATTACTTTATGTAATTTAGCAGACTTAGAAAGTCTTGCTATATTTTCCATGTTGAAATAGCTTATGAGCTAGGAATATTCTCTCAGTATACATCAGATTGGCAAATCTCTGCAAGGGAACTTTGTGTTTAAAATGGAGTTTTATTTATATTTTGGGGAGAGATCACATAACTAGGAGAAGTTGTACTTCTATGAATGCAGCTAATTTACCTCATATGCCAACACATATCTATGTTGCAACCTAATAAACTGTCCAATATGGTAACCTCTAGCCACATTTCCCTCTCTAAATTCTAAAGTTAATTAAAATAAGATAATATTTGAAGTATAAAGTTTTTCAGTTACATGAGTCACATTTTACATGCTCAGTGGCTACCAAATTTGCTACCGAATTGGACAGCACAGATACAGAACTTTTTCATTACATAGAAATTGTTTTATATAACACCACTTTAGGTAATTTTGTAGCTAATGCCTGTTGACTTCCTATGCCTTTGTTTATATGAGATGGAGACTTTAACTGATATCAGGTATCTTCCTCTGGTAGACATCACTCACCCCATCCCTGACTTGACTGGATATATCACAGAGGGGCAGATCTATGTGGACAGACAGCTACATAACAGACAGGTATTGGACATTTGGGCAGTGCTATAAAGCTTATAAATCTACTCTTCATGTACTCTTCCTTGACTTAGACTTGCCCTTAGGATTTTTTAATTTTTTAAATTTTTCAAAGAAATTGTCAACTTAAATTGATTTTGATGTAACTTATAAAATTGTCATGTCTAATGTTGATGAGATGCCGTAAGAACTCTTCATGTATATCAATTAGCCTGTGGTAAAACTTTTGCAACTTTAAGCAAAATAACAGTTTTACTACAAAATCCTGGTGTAGATAAGAATACCAGAATTAAATTTCCACTTTTTTTTATTGTGCCTTAAAATGGAGTTGTCTCGAAGAACTTTTGTGGGTATTCTATTCCATGACAGTACAATCTACCAATCTTGTTTTGTTTTTTTTATTTTTTATTTTTTTTATTGAGGGATAATTAGTTTCAGGTGTACAGCATGATTCAGTATTTTTATATATTGCAAAATGATCACCACAATAGGTCCAGCTCACATTCATCGCTATAGTTAGAAATTTTTTTTCTCGTGATGAAAACTTTTAAGATCCACTCGTCTAGCTATTTTCAATATGCCATGCAATTTTATTAACTATAGTCTCCATGCTGTGTTTATATCCCCATGACTTAATCATTTTATAACTGGAAATTTTACCTTTTGCCCCCTTCACGCTTCTTGTCTCCCCACTGCCACTCCCTGCCAATCTGTATCCACAAGCTCATGGTTTTTTGTTTGTTTTTGTTTTTTTTAGATTCCACATATTAGTGAGATCATATGGTATTTATCTTTTTCTGTTTGACTTATTTCACTCAGCGTAATGCCCACAAAGTCCATCCATATTGTCACAAATGACAATATTTCATTCTTTTTTATGGTTAAATAATTTAAAACATTTTTGAGGCTTCTGTAATAGATGCCAGCTTAATACCAGCTTTTAGGTAGAGTTGTTATTCTTTTTATTTTGTATGTGATTTTGAGTCAGAATTCAGAAGACCATTTAGATTTGATACTACAGGCAGATACTGAAAATTCAGTTTTTCAATATAATCTTGTACTGTTTTATAGATTTCACTTTTTGGATTTGTTTTTTTAAAGAAATACTATGCCATAAAGTGTTTCTTACCAGGAAAACATTAGAACTCATTAAGGAAACAAATGTAGCTCTTTTATGTAATTTAAGGAATAATAATGAGTTACAAAATGTTTTTTTACTACCAGTAAAGTTTGAATTTTGTACTTAAATATAATATTTTCCCCCTTCTGTTCTACCTAAGATTTACCCGCCTATTAATGTGTTGCCGTCATTGTCACGGTTAATGAAGTCTGCTATTGGGGAAGGTATGACCAGAAAGGACCATGCCGATGTATCCAACCAGCTGGTACGTGTATCCTCTAAGATTGGGCTTGAATACCTTCCATAGTCCATTCTCTCTGCTGCCTTAGACCTCTTATCCTTCTCCCATTCACTTTTCTCTCCCTCCCCCCATCCCATCCACATAGAATGTTAGTACAGGTTTATGTGGAATACATAAGCATTCACTGGAACCATGCAGTCTTTTATCATGATAGATGCTGCTGATAACCAAGATTAAAAACCACATCTAATGCTGTAAAAAGTAGATTATAGAACACCGAGCCATAAGGTTGTTTTAAGTTTTATAAGTAACCTCAGTAATCATTGCAGTGTTCCTGAAAGGGCATTCTCATTTCTTGTATAGCATGTTAAGCAGTCACTGGAACACCAAGGGATGCAGCTTTATATATTCTGTGAAGTCCTTGGTTTCTATGGTGATGAGAGACTGTACACTAGGCACAAATACAGAAAAGTACTTTTGACCTTAAAGTAGATATGGTAAACCTGATATCACAAATATTTTTCTTGAAAATAACTTCAAGATGGATTTTCAAATGCTTTATAAAATGCAAGCTCAGTGACACTCCTAGAAAGTGTATTTTTGTAGAACGTTAGTAATGTCTGCTGCAACTTGACTCCTTTCTGAGTGATACTGCTTTGTAATAAAGTCCTTCTGATACTTTCATACGAGTTTTATGTGAATTATGTTTGTAAACAACATGAAATTCCTTCTGTGCCCTCTTATGGAGAGAGCTACAGCAGTACTTCACAGCCCAGATTGCTCTTAACACTTATGAACTCTCAGCTTCCTTCCTGTAAACCCTTTTCTCTTTAGTATGCGTGCTATGCTATCGGGAAGGACGTACAAGCTATGAAAGCTGTAGTTGGAGAAGAAGCTCTTACCTCAGATGATCTTCTTTACTTGGAATTTCTGCAGAAGTTTGAGAGGAACTTCATCGCTCAGGGTAAGATGATTATTTTCTTACAAACAAATAGCGTCATATGTAGTTCTGAAGCTCTCTTTCCCATCCTGAGGGAATTTACATTGGTCCCTATATGGTTTTCCCTCTGCCTGTCATGTCTTTGTACCTAGCTCTCTAGTTCCTCCCCCTGCACCTTCAGATCCGTTATCCAGTTCTTACTTCCCCCTTATTTCCTCCCTTCCCTACAACCAGCCTCCCTGATCCCCCTCCTCCCACCCTCTCTGCAGCCATCTCCCCTGGCTTTCGGGCTCTGGGGCTTTTCTGATTTATCTGTTTTCATCTCCTTTTCTGATTGCTCATCTTCCTGCTGCTTAATTGTTTCTGTTTCCAAAGGCCTAGTTGCCTGTTCTTTCTGTGCTTTTCCACCTCCTGCTTTGGCTTTTGTCCTGTGCTGTTGACCAAATCTTTATAATCTTTCTGAAGCCCTAATCCCACATCTCCACCTGGGACACCTTTGTCTGTGCCCATTCCTCTGCCTCAGCATGGTCAGAACCAGAGTGTTTCTCACCTGATCACCTGCCCAGCAGTTTCCCTTTTCAGTCTCTGTCCACCTCTGGCATGGCCATTGTCCCGATTAGCCCGAGTGTGGAACTGGGCATTGTCCTTGACTTCTGTAGTGGTGCAGAAGCTACTGATGTCTGACCTCTCTTTGAGTTGGACCACACTTTGAGTCTTGAGGCCTAGTCAAAACCTTTGATATCATCACTCCTGGCCATTAGTGTCGGCTTTTCACCAGTCTCCCTGACTTTTTAGATACTGTTACCAGAGTAAATTTAGTACTAATTTTATTGATTGTCCCTTTACTGAAAAGTCCGTAATGATTTTTATTTTATAGCATGTGTAGGATTTTCAAGCTTTTTTGCTTGGTCTCTCCCCTGCCACCCCTGCTAATGCTGGTAATACTCTACCCTGACCTCAGTGGTATTAAGAACAGATGTATTTATTTTAGAATAATGCATCAAGCTGTACACTTAGGATTTGTGCACTTCCCTATTTAAGTGATACATTTTTTCTTAACATTAAAATCCCCAAAATGTGTATGCCTCTTTTTTGTTTTTTTGTTTTTGTTTTTTAACACAGACCTTAATACCTTAAAAGTTAAAAGCGAGATTCTTCTGGTAGAAAAAGAACCCAGAACTTCAGCCACTCTGATTCCTTAGTTAAGAAATGAGATTCATTTGCATGATAAGGATGCTTCTGCTATTAAAATAATAATAATGATAACAACAACTTTGGAAACCACTGACCTAGTCAGATGCTTAATTGGCGTTAAGGCTTTCTGAGCATCTGTGCCGGCCTCTGTAGGCCTCTGTCAGCCTCTGCTCCTGGGAAGCTCTTTTTCTCACTCCTCTCTGGACAGAACACTGGATTAGTTCCCATTGCTCAAGGTATTTAGGTCCTACCCAGTTTTTTTAAAAAAGCGACCCCTCCGCCACACACACACACACATGCACTAGATTGCCTGCTGTCCCTGTCCCCAGTGCCTCCAGTCCCTCTGCTTCCAGTGGTGCTTGTTGTCTGTGGCCTCATTTCTACATGCAGTTGTGGCCAGTCCTGGGAGATCTCAGTGCCGTCTCTTGTTTATACTCTGTGCTCCCAGTGCTGACTAACACTGATCAGTTGGAACTAGTTTGCCTTTATTCATCTAATCTCAATTTTTTGTAAGGTCCTTATGAAAATCGCACTGTCTACGAGACTTTGGACATTGGCTGGCAGCTGCTCCGAATCTTCCCCAAAGAAATGCTGAAGAGGATCCCTCAGAGCACCCTGAGCGAATTCTACCCTCGAGACTCTGCCAAGCACTAGCCGCCACTGTCCTGCTGGCTGGTTGCGCTTGTGAAGTGCTCGTTCTCTTTTCTGTATTCCTTTGCGCTCCCCCATCCGCACCTCTGTGCTGGAGTTTACCGTGTTACCCTGTAATTAAAAACAAAGAAAGGTGACATATCGTGCCAGTGTTGCCATGTCTTAAACTGCTAACAGACTTTAAAATATCCCCTGTTCAGAGAACCTGGATATTCAGCGCTTTGTTTAAAGTAGCTACAGGGATGGAGGTAAAGTTTTCTTACCGACGTGTGTATTTGTACATAGTGGGGTAGTTAGTTGCCTAATAATGTCCTCATTATTTGAGTCTCCCAGACCTTACCTCTCCACCCCCTCAAGAGTATCACTATCTAAAGTTAAATGCTTTCATCTCCAAATTAGGGAGAGGATAGGGATGAAAGAAGCATCCTCTCAGAAGAGCCAAGAGGCACTGCTAAGTAGTGTTTTGGATGGTTGGTGTGCCTCTGGCTCTGTGCTGCTGCCCTAATAAGCAGATGGTTTTCACTGTCCACCTGCTCTTTCCTATTTAATGAATAAATTAGAAAGGGAGTTCCCTCTTCCTCTTCGGTACGCATAAGTGGGCGGTCCTGTCTGACTGTTCTTCCTCCCTCTGAGTAACAGAATCATGCGGCTTTTGCACAGCTGGCATTGATCTGATAGTAGTGAGATGCCTTGTCTTGACCCTTACCGGAATCCTTACTGGATTCCCATGCAGAGGAATCATAATTAAAATAACTAATAGAGTTGATTGGAAAGAGTTGGGGCACAATAAAAAAAAAGAAAACCTAAACCCATTTTTCGTTCAGACATGCTAACAGCGGTGTAAATTTCTAAAGTGTTTGCCAGATGCTGAAGGCAAGGTCGGGGGAGGAAGCCCTCCTGGGTGTGGATATTTTAAACTCTGTTAGAGAGCAGTCTTTGGAAAACCTTGTATTTGGTCCTGCTTTCTGACCTGCCTCTGCTCCTTCAGGGTAATTTTGTGGCACAAGTAATAGCATTTAAAAGCTTTAGCCTTCTGATTCCTGCTCCTTCCTGCTGTGAGCCCTGAGCTGCCTTCTATGCACTCTGCCATTTCTACTGTGTGGTCTCTATGTGTTCTTCGTTCCTTGGGTGCAATAGCAACTTCTCTGTGCATTCCATCTTTCAAGTTGTGTAAAGTTGTTTCTTGGAGGGGGTGATGGGGTTGGGGGAGTCAGCATGATTATATTTTAATGTAGAAAATGTGACATCTGAATATAAAATGAAAATAAATATAAGTTAAATGGAAGTGACTTAAAGTGACTCTGTATCTTCTAATCATAAAAAACAATAGTGACAAGCACATATGTAATATATAATAATGCACCTCTTTGTTTCTCAGGTTTGAACATCATAACCAGTATTGTGAACCGACCCCTGGGTTGTAGGAACACGGCCCAGGTTTTGTGCCCTCTTTTCAGTAATCTTCTAGCATACTGTAGTTTGACCCAAGATTGGGAGTTAACTGCAGGTGTTCTATAGCATTTTTTATTTCAAATATTTTCAGGATTTCTATAACTCATCTCATAAATGAAAGTGGGTGAAAAATAGAAAATGAACTACATATTTAAGCAAGCCAAAACTTGCTTCAAATAAAAGTTTTTATTGATATTCAGTATATTGAGAAAACATGCTGGTTACAGCACCAAGGTGAGGCTTCATGGGAGCCTGCATTTGTCTTCAAGGCTATTTGTAGGAGATGTAGACCAGCAGTTCCCAACCTTCTTGGCACCAGGGACTGGTGCTCCTATGAGAATCTGATGCACGATGATCTGAGGTGTACCTGAGGTGGTGATGCTAGCGCTGGGGAGCTGTTGCAAATGCAGATGAAGCTTTGCTTGCTTGCCTGTCGCTCACCTCCTGCTGTGCAGCCCAATTCCTAACAGGCTATAAACTGGTACCAGTCCATAGTCCAGGGGTTGGGGACCCCTGCTATAGGGGAAAGAAGTCAGTTATGGCGAAAAATGGGCAGGCATGTGTTCTAATGCTGGTGCGACCACTATGTGGCCTTGCTGAGTCTTTCAACAAGTTCGAATCTGTTTGCTTATGTGCCCCTTAGAGTTATCACAGGGACTAGAAATTCTGTATGTGAAACACCAGCAGAGTGCCTGGTCCATGGCAGATACAGTAGGCTACTTTTATTAACAATCTTTAAGGCAGATTGCCGATTTCTTCTTACATAATACTTCAGATTATTAGTTGGTTAAGTAGTACTCTTCTTAGTAGCTTACTTTTCAGTGAAAACATTTTCTTAGTGTACTTTTTGTACCAGTGATAAGACCTGATTAAAAGATCATTAAAATGATGCTTTCATATAGACCCTCACTATGATCAAATTAAATTTTTTTCATTTCAGTTGGCTTAAAGTATTTGGGAGGAGAAGTATCTTCAAAGTTCAGAGAACTAAATGACTCATGAAACATTTATTGCTAGCAGTTGACTGTCACCAGTTCGTGAGATTCCCTGTAAGTGAAAAAATGTTTTCAGACCAATGTAATAAATACTTCATTGGATGTTTTCTTTTCAGCAAGTGTGGGTGGTGCAAGGTGTCTGAGGTCAACAAAGCATTGTCTGTTCTTGACATTTTCCATTATGCTAGTAAAGGGAAGCTTAATCCAGTATTAGGGGATAACAGAAAATATCATTTAGAGATTACAACAAAAATTTAGCAGCCAGTTTTTGAAGGAAGGTCTTTTGTGGGAAAACAAGTACAAAGAAATGGGTTTTGAAAATGAAAGTCATATGGTACTGTACATAGAGCACCCTAAATATTCTACAAAAAAAATATTAAAACTTTAAATGAAATCAGTATAGTAGCAGGATTTGAAATTAATACTTATAAATCAGTTGCATTTTTAGACACCATAACGAGCTATTGGAAATCAAGAAGACAATCTCAATTACAACTGCATTAAAAAAAAATACCCAGTAATAAATTTAACCAAGTAGGAAAAGACCTGTACCTCAAAATGATAAGACATTGAAGAAAGAAACTGAAGAAGATAATAAATGGAAGCATATACTATGCTCAAGTTTAGGAAGAATTAACATTGTTAAAACGTTCATACTACCCAAAGCAATCTATAGCAATCCCTATAAAAATAATAGCATTTTTCACAGAACAAAAATAATCATAAAATTTATTTGGAACCACAAAGATCCTGAATAGCCAAAGCAATCTTGAAAAAGAATAAAGTTGGAGGTATGCTACCTGATATCAAACTATACTAGAAGGCTGTAGTAATCAAAATGGCAGAGTACCAGCACAGAAACACACATGGATCAATGGAACAAAATAGCCCAGAAATAAATCCACACCTATATATGGTCATTTAATCTATGATGAAGGACTCAAGAATAAATAATGGAGTAAAAGATGGTCTCTTCAACAAATGGTGTTGGGAAAACTGGACAGATACATATGAAAAAATGAAACTAGACCACCTTGTACCGTACACAAGAATAAACTCAGAATGGGTTAAAGACATAAATGTAAGACCTGAAACCATAGAACACCTAAAAGAAAAAAGTAGGCAGTAAACTCTCTGACACTATTCTTAGTAACATCTATATGTATTTTTAATATGTCTCCTTGGGCAAGGGAAACAAAGGAAAAAATGGTGCTACATCAAACTAAAAAGTATTCACGCAATAGAGAAAACCGACAAAACAGACAACTTACCTATTGAGAGAAGAAATTTGCCAATGATACATCTAATAAGGGATTAATATCCAAAATTTATAAAGAATTCATATGACTTAATACCAAAAAACCCAAACAATTCAATTAAAAAATGGGCAGAGGACCTGAATAATTCTCCAAAGAGGACATACAGATGCGCAATGTCACTAATCATCAGAGAAATGCAAATTAAAATCACAATGAGATATCATCTCAGACCTGTCAGAAAGGTTATCATCAATTAACAAACAAATGCTGGTGAGGATGTGGAGAAAAGGGGACTCCCAAGCATTGGTGGGTTGCAAATTGGTGTAGCCGCTATAGAAAACAATATGGAGGTTCCTCAAAAAATTAAAAATAGAACTACCTTATGACCCAGCAATTCCACTTCTGGGTATTTATCCAAAGAAATTTAAAACACTAATTTGAAAAGATATATGCATCCGTATGTTCACTACAACATTATTTATAATAGTCAAGATAGTGAAGCAACCTATGTGCCCATCAGTAGACAATTGGATAAAGAAGTGGTGGTACATATACACACAATAGAATATTAGCCATAAAAAAGAATAAAATCTTACCATTTGCAACAATATGGATGGACCTAGAGGGTATTATGCTAAGTGAAATAAGACAGAGAAAGACAAATACCATATGACTTCACTCCTATGTAGAATCTAAAGACCAAACAAAACAAAAACAGACTCATAGATACAGAGGACAAAGTGATGGTTGCCATGGGAGTAGGTTGGAGGGCTGGGTGAAAAAGGTGGAGGGATTAAGAAGCACAAATTCATAGCTACAACATAATTATTGGGATGTAAAGTACAGATAGCATAGGGAATATAGTCCATAATATTGCAATGACTGTGTATGGTGCTAGGTTGTATTAGACTTATTGAGGTATCACATTATAAATTATACATCTAACCACTATGCCATATACCTGGAACTAATATAAAATAATACTGAATGTCAACTGTAATTGAAAAATTAAAAAAGGAATTCAATATTTCTTATGTTAAAAAATAATAAAAGTATAAATTAATATAGCATCTTCTAAGGCAATTGCAGTATTGTTTGTAATATAGAAAATTAGAAACAACCCAGATATCTATTAATAGAGATTAATTAGATAAATTATACTAAATGAATACAAAATAATATTATGGAGTCTTTATAACGAATGACAGATATATATGTTGACATGGAGAGATGTCCCGAATACACTGATGTATTATGAAGTTAAAAAATTTTTAAATGATACAAAGTACTTTGTACTCTATACACATACTCTGGTGTGGGGACTGTTTAGTTCCTGGAAATGGGAATGCTGAGTCAGGTGATTACAGTCCTGTCCCTTGAGAGCTGCATTTCTTACATCCTGCATTAGCAATGGCTTTTTCCTGCTCCACAAAGTCCTTGAAATAACTGCAGGGTCCCAGCAACAGTTTGTGTAATTATATTATAGGTCCAATCTTTCATTGTTTATGATGCCCTTCATAAACACTAATCACTAATTGCCTGTTAATTTTATCCTATTTCCTTGACTCCTTGTTTAAGTACAAGTTTATCATACACGTGCACGTGCACGCTCACACACACACACACACACACACACACACACAGATGAAAGTCGTGTTCCTTACTCAGCTGCTATCTGTGGTTTCATTTCAAACTGTTTCCAGGTGGGAGCTGAACACCTGCCTAACACTCAAGCAAGCCATGTGGTATCCTCAGCTGCCTCCTCATATGAAGCCCTGCGGCAGCAACAGTGAGCAGGTGACTAATGTCGAGAAACAATGAGGAATCTCTTCCAGTGACTAATCAGTCACAAAGCTTTGTATCCTCAGCAATGTTGGCAAAACCTGCTTGGAAAACTTGATGCGTTTGGGGACCTGGCACCCCAGGAATTTCTGATCCCTCCCTGATTTGTCCACCTGATTTGTAGTTCCTTTTTAAGGGAAAGACAAGCCTTGGCCCGTGGCCGTCCCTGAGGCTTATGAAGACACAGATGAACAAGGTCTGGGCTTGGCCAGGCTCCTTTGTGGGCACCTGAGGGTCCCAGGCCTAGAGCAGAACACTGCCATTTGCCGGGATCGGCAGCTGCGTGTAGTACACATATGATGGCTGACTTTTCTCCAAAGGATCTCATTTCCAGACTCCAAAGCATTTTATAAATATAAGAAATCTGTGACTTGTTCAAGGTCACTTAAGGAATATCAAAACGTGAACTAGAACCTGGGACTTTAAATCTGCCCTAAGTGCTCCTTCTGTAACACTGCGTTGATATCCAAGGTCACTCCATAACCTGAAACAGGCAGGTGCAAATTCCTGCCGTGCTGTGGAAACCAGGACTTTCTATCGTGCCTAATGCTTCAGTACTTTACAGGACATAATGGTGGTGTGAATGTAAACTAGAGGCCCTGATGGGCTAGGCTCAGGAACTTTAGGGCTTGCACCAAACAGTGAAGCTTTTGTGGGAAGGTAAGATAGGATCATGTGTGTAGTTAGACAATAGCCTCAGAACGCATCTTGATTGATTTTCTAAGCAGTTGTATTCTTCATTTCCACAAGAGGGCAGTAGCTCCCGAGCAGCCACACACGGGAAGAACACTGAGCTGCAGACACGGAGATGGGCAATTCGCAGCTGCAGCAGCTAGGCAGTCGATGGTTCACTGAATCCAATGGTGGCTTTTTGGAGCTACGCATTAGCCTGAGGTCCACAAGGGAACATGCTGTAATGAAAGTAAACTAAAACAAGCCAAAATTGGTGCAATGAGCTTGTGTTAGAAGGACCATGGAGATTATGTGGTCCAACTCTCTTCTGAAGACTGACTAAAGGCCCCTTTTAAGCACCTGAAACAGTGAGCCCCAGCTTCTGGTGAATGTGGAGCTGTCTCAGGAGGCAGTCCACTCCAGGGACGGGCCTCTCTGGGGATCGGAATGTTCTTCCTTAATCAAGGCAAAATTTGCCTCTGTAACATCACTCAGTGCTGTCCTCGGCCCGGCCCCCAGGGCGCTTCCGTGTGATAATCCTCCCCTGCTTTGAAGACAGTTGCCATTTCTTCTAAGTCTTCTTCACTCTACATATTTCCATTTCCCTCAACCATCCCTCACTTTATGATAGAATTACCTCTTTAATAACTGAATAGAATTAGGGTCCAGATCGAACTTTCTAGAAGAGGGATCTTTGTACCTCTGTTCTTAGCTTTATGCTATCTATATGTTACCAGAGAGTGGGGTTCTCCTCTTGGCGTGTCATCCAGGCTCTTGATGTCTCGAACACAGAATTGGGCAAGATACCAAAATACAGCAGAAAAGAAAGCTTTATTGGAAGGGAAAGGACACTTTCAGATGTGGAAGCGGGCCTGAGCAAGAGAAGTGTGGTTCAAAAGG
The DNA here is from genome assembly GCA_004027375.1 of Macroglossus sobrinus. NCBI lineage: Eukaryota > Metazoa > Chordata > Mammalia > Chiroptera > Pteropodidae > Macroglossus > Macroglossus sobrinus. The sequence goes on from PVKZ01002061.1 coordinate 215,037, forward strand.
CCTAATAACAAAGTCTTTGAGGTTTTTATCCCTATTTGCTGTGGGTGATTATTTTTCTTAGAGGGGTGGGCTTTCTTGATTGACAACTAAGATGGACAGGACCCAGTGACTCATCATTTGCTTTCTGCGCATGTTCGTTCACAGTATTCAGTCTGTTATAATGATATTATATTGATGGTATAATGAGGCTCAGGTGAGCTGAAGGTCACTGGGGTCTTCATTGCGCAGGTGCAAGTGACTGGCTGAAACTAGTACCCAGTTATCTGCTTACTTGTTTCCTTGTATGAGATATTTTGGGCCCCAAAATGCCTTCTAGCTTGCTTAATTGTGGGTGGACTAGGGCATACCCTTTCTAGAATAGGATGACCTCAGTGTCTTTATAGGTCGACCTGAAACCCCCTAACTTTACAGCCTAACCCTTTTCTAAGGACCATGAACTCCCTTTTTATTAGTATGGATGTTGAGGGACGGGAGGTCTCTTCTGTATCTGCTTCCTGATGAGGAGGGTCTTCATCCCTGCCTATTGGGGTTTCATGGAGCTCCTTCCCTCTCTGCCTTAGTCAAGACGGGGTCGTGGGTTTCCTGCCGAAGTGCCACCTCTGTTCTCAGATGAGGAAAAAGATACAAACCTGTTACTTGAATCATATATCTAGGTACATTTCTATTATTGATTTGCCTATCAAGCTAGTATAGGAAATCAGGCTCAACTAATATATTTTGTAAAAAGAAAAAAAAAAAACTTGGGTAAAAGGTCCCCTCCCTTCTGGGACTCCAAGGGCCCTGTTTTGGCCTAAAGCTATTTCTGCCTTATAATGGGCCAAGGAGAATGCTGAGTTTCAATGATTCTTATCAACAGCCAGAGGACTTGAGTCACCAGTTTCCAGGTAATTATCTAAGTTTGAGGGAGAAGGTTTTTTTCCAAAGAAAGGAGGAAAGAAAAGACTTAATTAAGTTTACTGAAAAGATTAAGAATTTTGCAACTGATGGCTCACATCACCTAGAAGAAGGTCTCCAAAACAGAGGCTCAGCCCACGAGAATCAAGTTTTCTTCTAAGTGGGTAGCTGGAACGGACGTCATGGAAACACTGAGCATGGTCTTCAGACTGACTTTTGTGGAGGCCAGGACTCCGATGCAAGCTCAGTATGCTCTGAAATTACCTTTATTACCTGAGCTGAGACACACTCTCCAGCTCTACCATACTTTTCCCCAGGACCGGTTATTGGTAGCACTCACGTGTAGCGTAGCACTAGGCAAGTTTCAGTAATGGCTTCCTGGATAGATAGATAGGTACACACTGTTGGTAAGACTCTACTATAAAGAAGTAAGAATTCCATAAGCCTCCCATTCAGAGGAAACTATTAACATTTTGTCACATAGAATCCCTTAACGTCACAGCATTGCCGACTGTAGCTTTGCCCACCCATCCTGTTAAGCCAAAGCCCATGGCAATTATGGCTTCTTTCTTGCCTGGACTGAGTATACAAGGTTGCAGGAGCCACGTCAAGAAGAGAGATGTGTAAGCCACAAACTCTCAGTACAGCCAATTAGAGAACCACGAGCCATGGCGTCCAATCTGAGTGCTATCAGTTCATTTTAATTGTTGTTTTACACAGCTCATGTAATAAAGGCAATTTCAAAATCAAGTTTTTTGTTTGGATTTCTTAAACTCCCATGAAGAAACTGTCGTCCCCGAGCAGGACTTCTTAAAAGTCCCTTTATCCTCATGGGCCCACTACTCTGTCTCATTCGGCTGCTTGCATCAAAGCCTCAGGAGAGATGGAGAAGTCCATTCTCCATCCATCCTTTCTGGCGCTTCCTCCCCTTCCCATAATGAGACCTCAGGAACTGGAGTGGGAAGGCTGAGTCCCTTGGGAGCGTGGGAAGGAGGCGAGGCCGAAGTGAGCCAAGCTGGAAGCCCAACCCCTGGCACCACTTGAAGGCAGGGACAAGTCAAGGCTGAAACGTGTGTGCTTATCCCTGGGCACCCAGAGAGACTCGGCCCAGGAAAGGTACCTTAAGTGCTTCGACATCCTGTGAGAATACCAGGCAGTTACTTTTGCGTTTGCCCAGGAGTCTGAAAGATACAAAAATCTGGGTGTGAAAGATGTTTTAAGCCGATAAGGGCTGGCCAGAGAAGTTTCATTGCAGGTTCGGCCTGCATGCCAGGATTTACAGGAGGCTCTGCCCTGACAGGCCATGACCTGAAGCTCTGAATATGCCCTGGACCGCTCACCGCAGGTCGTGCAGGAGAATGGTTACTACTCTGTGGGGATTTTCCAATAGCGGCCTTATTGAGATATAACTCACATACCATACAAGTCATCCACTTAAAGTGTGCCATTCAGTGCTTTTGGTATAGTCACAGGGTTGTGCAACTGTCACCACAATTCGTTTTATAATGTTTTGATACCATCCTCCCCCCCCCCCCCATGACCTATATGAGTCCTAGGCAACCACTAAAGGCTCTGTCCCTGGGGATTTGCCTGTTCTGGACATATTGTATTGTTATGGACCACACCCGGACAAGATGACCTCAGAGCCGAATTAGAATCAAAAAGAAAATTTTATTACGAATTTGAATCCAGGCTCAAGCCTCCACTGCTGCAGCAGTGAGAACAAGAGCCCCGATCCTTAGCATGAGGTTCCTTATATTAGGTTTATGGCGGGCTAACTTGGTGCGCGCGGGACAGGTTGCAGTTCCTTATTGGCTAACCATATGACCTGATTATGGCCTGACCCTTAAGCAAGCAAACAGGATGTCTGGGCGGAGAATTCCGGCCCTTGGTCAGAGGGGATTGCAGTCTACCTTGCTGGGGGAATTCAAAATTTTCCATTCCGCCATCTTAAATACATAAGTTCTCATGACCCATTACAGTATATACCGCTGAAGTCCTTTGTGACTGCTTCTTTTACTTAGCTTGTTTTCAAGGTTCATCCATGTCAAAGCCTGTATCATGCTTCATATTGTTTCATTACAGAATAATATTCTACTGTACAACTATGCTATATTTAGTTTACCTGTTCATCGGGTGATGGACAATTGTGCTGCTTCCACTTTGGGGCTATTACAAATAACACTGCTGTGAACATCCACGTACGTGTTATCATATAGACAGGTGTTTTATTTCTATTGAGTAGACACTTAGGACTGGAATTGCTGGGACATGCGGTGACTCTGTGTTTAAACTTTGGAGGAGCTGCTGAACTACCAAAGCAGCTGCATCATTTTTCGTTCTCTCCAGAAGTGTGTGAGGGTGGGTTTCTTAATGACAAAGAATTGGTTGCTTGGGAAGTGAGAAACTTCTTTCTAAAACTCTTATTTACTGTGTTTTTAAAAGATATACTCAGTGCTTTTTTTTTTTTAAACTAGACCTTTATTTACTATGAGACTAAGTGCTTTAATATAGTTGAAACTAAGGATACATAAATTTTGTATCCTACCTTTTTATTTAATTGCATGAGAAGCTGCTTTTGCTAAGCATTCAGACAATTTAATGACTATATAGTATTTTGTCATAAATATACCATATTTCCTCTATTGTTTAACACTTAGGATATTTTCGACTTTTCACTTATGCTGTGAAGACACATACTGTTGGTATATAAATATTTTCCTGTATTCTGAGATATTTACTTAAGAAGTTTCCCAAAGTATAGGACAGACTTACATTGTCAGGCTGCTTTTAAAAAATAGTTCTGACAACTTATGGTCCCTCCATCAGTACATGTGTTCATTTCACTGTTTCCTTTCTAGCGCTGAGTGTTCTTTGTTGTTTAAAAAATAATAATAAAGTAAAAAACAAAACCTTAATTTTATGAAAGATTTTTAATTAAAATAACATACATAGAAAATTACCCAAATCATTAATAGACAGCTTGATGAATTTTCACAAAGTGAACACGCCTGTGGAACCAGACCCAACACATTAGGACATTTCCATCCCCTCAGGAGTCACCATCATGCCCCCTTCCTGAGACCAACTGTCCCCACTCCCTCCCCCGATGAAACCACTATCCTAACTTCTAATCCTGGAGGGGAAAAAAACCTTGCTAATTTAATGCATTAAAATATATATTACATTAACATAAACCAAGTTACCACCAAATTTCCAAACCTTTTAGCCATTTCTGTTTCTTTTGGAAATCTAAGGCCTATTCTTTGCAAAGATGGGTTTCTTTATTTCAAGGTCCCCAGTTGGGTGGGAGAAGAAGGAGCCCACGTGCTTTCTAAATCCCAGAGCCTCAGGTTCGACCTGGGCCAGTGCTTGTGCTTGTGTCCACTCTCCATCTTGGAAATCTGATGGGAATTCTTTCTTACCACCTTGCCCAGGAAATGACTGGCCTTTGTCTGCCCCTCATACATTATTGAACCAAACTCCAGAGGATATGACTCAAGGATTCTAAGAACTTGCACAATGAGTGAACTGTTTTACCCAAGGCCAGACCACTGCTGCACTCACTGGTCCACTCCTGGTCCACTCTACTCCTGGTCCACCCTTCTGTAGGTGGTGAGCTCCCTTTCTAGAATGGGATAGAACATGAACCTTAGGAAGTCATCGCTCTTTCCCCTCAGACCTGGGCAGAAGCCTGGAGTGGGAGAGTGCTTGTTTCCCCAGGTCTGGGAACAGAAGATCCTGGTCTTGGGGGTGGGGGGGTCAGACCTGCCATCTTTGTCTAGCCTGCCTGGTCAGCTCTGTTCCCTCGTCTTCCCTTTCCAATGAAACCCAAGAACTTTCATAGGTGTCCCCGCAAATTCAGGTGGCTAGACCTCTCTGGGAGCACTTAGTTCTCTGCTGCTGCTACATAAAGAGAAGGAATACGGAAGAGGACTGTCCTCAACCCTTTGGGAGCTTCCCACCTCAACCCACCATATTATCTTGTTCTTCACAACTGCCCTAGGATAGGGCGGGATGATATTATTGTGTTTCACCTGCAAGTCAGGAAGTCAAGGAATTGGCCTGGATTTGATGGTAGACCTGCGTTTGGAGCTCGGGATCCTGGAATCTAGTTGAGTGGCCTTCTGTCACTCTGTTTCTCTGCTGTGGGGTTTGGAGAACAACAGGCCCAAGATGAAATCTATGCTCTATCACTAAATTATCAGAATTTAGGCAGGTTAGTTATAATCTTTGACCCTGCTTATTATAGAAATGGAGACAATACTTACTTTAAGTTGTTAAAGATTAAGCAAAAACACTACAAAATGCCTAGGAGAGGCACTAGAGAATCATTAAGGGCACAGAAAATCCTGGCTTTGCCTATTCCTTACTGATTATGTAAAAATTAGTTAAATCTCTGGGCCTCCATTTTTATGTAATAGGATACCTTTAATTTTAAAATAAGAAAAACTCCTTGTTTTACTGATGATGAACTGATTCACAGCTGTGGAGAAATTCAATGACCCCCACCTCAGTGACTTACGTCACTTCACCTTAGTTTCCTCATCTGCAAATAATCTGAGCAGAGGTCATCCCAAGTTAATGAAAACTGTTTTATAATGCATGATCTCAAAACGAGATGGAAATATTAGGACTCCATGTTTCTTAGAAGAATGTTTGATCTTAAGGTACCTTAAGTGTCCAGGGAAAGCTACATTTTATTGGGTTTCTTATGTGGTTGGTGAGATACTTTCCATGTTATTTATTGTCACTACTGCGAGGTATTCAGTAACTTGCCCAAGGTCACATAGTTGGTGTATGATTGACCTGGCTCTAACTCACAGCTTGTTCTCCAAAGACAATGTTCTTTTAGAATAAGAAGTTCATGAGCAGGACCTTATGTCTCATTACAGTAATGAGATCTATGGCCATAAAGGCGGGTCCTGCAGAGTTTCTTACTGAAATGGCAGTACCTAGGGTCACCAGGATCCTAATCCTAGGCAAAGCTGTCTGAGGGAAGAGGGGCTCAGGACTAGCATCTTTTTCAGAAGAGCAAAACAAAATGGTACAGCCTAGTGACCCTGTACTGAGCTCTTTCCTCACTTGCCACCACTGCTCCCAGCCTTGTGAGAGGAGCGACCCCAAGGCCGTTACCAAGGCTGGTCAGCCCGGCAGCTGGGGCTCCGACCCATCCCATCTATCAAGAGCAGCTCTCTTTCCTGCTACATGAGATGCACCGAGGAACAGGGCTCAGAGGACAGAGGCGGCAGTGACCAGGGAGCCCTCACAACCTCACAGCTAGACAGGATCCTGGGGCCCAGGGAGGCATGGGCTGGTGTCAGGTCCAGGAAGCCTCTACCCCACAGGCTCCAGAGTCTCAGTGGCACAGCCCTGTCGCCTCCAAGAGAGGGTGTCCTTCCCTAAGGAGACGCTCTGGGAAGGGAGAAGGCAGCCTTGGCCTTACTCCCAGGCAGCCCCTGAGCACACCCAAGACAGACTTCTTGGACCGCAAGGCTCAGACACCACTGCTCCTGGCTGGGCCATCGCGGACATGTAGGAAATGTGCCCTCTGAGAGCTGGAAGTGCTCTTGAACTCAGTGTCCATAGGAGAAGGGAGAGGTCTAGGATTGTTTTTCCTCACAAATTTTATTGAGATATAATTGACATATGACATTGTATAAGTTTAAGGTACACAGCATTTGATGTATCTATATATTGCAAAATTATTGCCACAGTAAGATTAGTTAATATCCATTGCCTCACACAATTAAAATATTTTTCTTTGTGGTGAAAACTTTTAATATTTACCTTCTTAGCAACTTTCAAATATATAATATGGTATTATTAACTATAATCACCATGACATACATCACATCCCCAGAATTTAATTATCTTATAATTGGAAATTTATACCTTTTGACCCCCTTCACTTGATTCCCTTACCCCAGCCCCCTGCCTCTGGCCACCATCAATCTGTCCTGTTTTTATGAGCTCAGTATTTTTAGATTCCACATATAAGTCAGATCGTGCAGCATTTGTCTTTCTCTGTTTGACTTAGTTCACTTAGCATAATGTCTTTCAGGGTCCATCCGTGTTGTTGCAAAGAGAGCCTGAATCTTAGTTCGCGGATAGGTGACTGACAGCAGGTCATCCCCAGAGCATGCTAATGCCGCAGCCTCAGGGATGCCTGCTCAGCCAGGGCTTCTGCCAGCTGGAGAGTGTGGGTGGTGAAGGCTGGGTCAAGCAAGCCTTGGCAGCTTTGAGACTAGGGGATGGTTAAGGGCACAGAAAGGACCAACTCTTTTGAGGCCTACCCTGGAGTCGTTCTGGGCCCCGGTGAGGAAATGTGCCACCAGCTGCAAAACTATCACGAATTGTGGCTTGAACCCTTCATCAGTCTGGGGTTCCTGTCAGTCATTCAACGACTAGATGCTATTAGCAGGGTTGTCTGTGTGTCTGCAGGTGGCAATGCTTTTAATCTTGTCACAGAAATAAAATTAAACTTAAAAAAAAAAAAAAGCCCTGTGATTCTTACTGCGTTTCCACTATTCACCACTAGGTGTCAGTGTGCTATACAGGAAAAGGGTGTTCTTAGGAGCAGGTTGACACCTAGTCCAAGCGTGAGGGACAAACAAGGGGCCCTCCTTTTGCAGTCTTGTCAGACGCCCCGAGTGGGAATCCTCAGAGTATTGCCCTCCCCTTTCCAGCTCTCCTTCCACCCCTGGTTCTCACCATAGTCCCAACGTCTGCACGCAAAGATACCTCCTGTGTTTTCCTCAGGACATCTTTCTTCTTCCCTGGGACTTGGTAGCAGGGCCTGGAATTTACTGTGCAGCAGGCTGAGATCGAAACATAGAATCATATGATTTAATGATCAGAACTATGCTATAATGCAGGCGTAACCGGTTACCCTGCTGGACAGAGGAGGAAGTCGGGAACGGAGGCCAAGGGCGGTGGTGTCAGTGACAGGGGCAGAAGCCTCTGCCACAGCTTGGCCTGGCTGCTCTCCGCGGAGGCAGAGCCCCAGCCACGCGCTGCATCACCTCTCTGTCCGGTCTTTTCGGGTCACCCACAGGCAAACCGTCAGCAGTTCCCAAGTAGCATATAACGAAGCCCAGGCGGAGGCCGGCCGTGTCTCCAGGGGGCAGACGCGCAGATGTGCCGCACACAACTTCCAGAGAGAAATCACCCTCCCATCTCCACCTGCGGCCCAGGCACACGGGCTCCTCCGCCTTTTTCCCAGCTGTGTTACTTCTCTAGCTCTGGTATCGAATCCGGGGGAAGCTGCTTTTCTGTTCAGAATCCTATTCTACCTGCAAGTCCTGTTATTGGAAGAGTGATGTCTCCCAAATTCCTATACTGAAGTCTCGGCCCCATACCTCCACACGTGTCCTTATTTGGAAATAAGGTTGTTGCAGCTCTAATTAAATTAACAACAGGTCCTAATGCAGAAGGGTGGGTGCACCCTTGGTATTCTTTTAAAGACTGCTGTAAGCAGACAGGGACTTACCGTGTGAACACTGGAGGGGTTCAGCTTCAACCTAAAGAAGGCCATGGATTGCCAGAAAGCCTCTGGAAGCGAGGAGAGAGGCTTGGAGTGGCTTCTCCCCACAGTCCTCAGAGGGAGCCAAGCCTGCTCACACATTGATTTAGGACACAATTTTGACATCTCACTTTTTAGACTTGCAGGACTGTGAGGCAACACATGCCTGTTGTCTAAGACACACTGTCTGTGGTACTTTGTTACGGCGGCCACAGGACCCTCATACAGACCCAGTTCCCATGCCCCACCTTCAGAGACTGCTGTGGGTCAGGACTGAGGTCCCTGAGGGGCCTGGGAATGCACAGGCAGGTGTCAGGTCCAGGAAGCCTTTACCCTGCAGGCTCCAGAATCTCGGTGGCACAGCCCTGTCCCCTTCAAGAGAGGGTGTCCTCCTCCAAGAGAAGCTCTGGGAAGGGAGAAGGCAGCCTTGGCCTTACTCCCAGGCAGCCAGCCCCTGCCTGAGCGCACCCAAGAGAGGGTCCTTAGACCCCAAGGCCCAGCCACCACTGCTCCTGGCTTTGCCAGCCACGATCCATGTATTATGTAGGCTCCGCATGTCAGCTGATGACTGTCTACCATCAGGCTGAGGGCTGTTTTAGGACAACACCCTGTTAACTTCACCCCAGACAGATCCAAAATGGGGCCCTGGAAGAGGCAAGTGACCTCATGAGGTCGTAACGTGACAGGGTGGGGGGATGGGGGGAGAAGGAGCAGATGCTTGAGATGGGAGGGAGGAAGAAGGAAGGAACAATCATTTCTAGAGCAAGGTCTCGGCACCAAGGGTCACCTGAGACCTACACTGTGTCTTCCTCTTCCCTCACTTTGCCCATCTTTCAGGGCTGGTGCTGGGACCTAAAGATGTTGAACTTTACCAAACGGTGATTTGCCTACACTTTCTCAAGCCCACCCCCCAGCAGCCGATGAGCAGGCATTATGGTTCTTATTTAACAGATGAGAAAACTGAGGCTTGTGGTAGCTCACTTGACCAAAGCCAGACAGAAGCTCCGAACCAGCAGCAGTCACCACATCAGCTCTCTCTGATTCCCATGCCCCAGCTTTTAAAGCAGAATTCTGCCTTGTCTGGGTGCTGGCTTTCGCCCTGGGTTTGAGGTGGAGCCAAATGGTGTCACTGGAGCAGCCAGCTGAGACATCTTCTGCCATAGGGGACTCTGTACCTCCTCATCACCAAGTTCACTCACTGATTCTTATAACAACCACCAAAGGTCCTGTCCCCCACTTGTGACCGGGCCCAGATGCTCCCAGGGCTGCCTGCTAAACAAAAGGCCTCTCGTGCCCTTCCCTGTCATCACACAGCCTGGAGGGACAGCAGGTATCCCAGCAAACAAGGAGGCAGGCCGCAGCTGCCTCCAGAACACTTCTTAATCCTGCTCCCGCTAAGTGGTAATTTCAGGGACTGCCTGGGGCCTGATCTCAGCCACCTGACTGTAGCCGGTGGCCTGGGAGAGCAGGAGCAGCTGGCGGGCACACTTCCGGTGGCAGCTGCAAGCCAGATTATTCTGGGAGGACTGCACAGAGGGGCCAGCATTTGCACTTCAAAGGGGTTGTCCCCAGATTCTCCACTCTTGGGACCTGGGTCTATTCTGGGGAAAATCATGTTGCCTTGAGCAAGTTACCCACCCGGGCCCAGCCCTTTCTTGACAGGAGGGCGGCTTTAAACAACTTGGGGAGTTAAAGACTGACCGCCAGACAAGCCCAGGCCCTGGCCCTGTCTGGCCCTCTCCTCCCACGGGCCTGCTTCGTCTGCGCTGGGCACAGGGGCCCAGATGGGCTCAGGCCTCCAACACCCTGTGATGGGCTGAACTGTGTCCCTCCCAGAGCTACATTGACATCCTAACTCCCAGTACCACAGAATGGGAACTTATTTGGAAATGGGATCCTTGCAGATATAATTCGTTACAATGAACTGGCCCCTAATCCAATGTTACTGATATCCTTACAAGAAGACAGAGACACAGAGAGGGGGCAATCGAAGACACAGAGGCACACAGGCAGCCAGGGAAAGCTGAGGCAGAGGCTGGAGTGATGTTGCAAGCCAAGGCACACCTGGGGCCACAGGGAGCTGGGAGCAGCAGCAGGATCACCCTTAGACCACCGGTCTTCAACCTTTTTGGCGCCAGAGACCGGAGCTCCTATGAGAATCTAATACCTGCTGATCTGAGGCAGAGCTGAGGCAGAGATGTTAACACTGGGGAGCAGCTGCAAATACAGATGAAGCTTTATTCCCTTACCTGCTATTCACCTCCTGTTGTGCAGCACGGTTCCTAACACAGCAGGGGATTGGGAACCCCTGCCCTAGAACCTCCAGATGGAGCTCGGCCCTGCACGTGGCTTCTGTCCTCCAGGATGTGAGGCAATAATTTTCTGTCATTTCAGGTTACCCAGTCTGTGGAACTTGATGGGCAGCCCTCGGACGCTCACAGACCCCTGAAAGGGGGTCTGTCCCAATGCATTGGTGTTGTCCCAAAGAGGACACAGGCCAGGAGCTCCCCTGCCTTCTCCAGGAGTGGAAAGCTGGCAGTGGCGAGGCCTCTGCTGCTCCCATGCCACACTTCTGGGCAGCTTCCCGAGGACCTGGCTCTGACACCAGGCAGTCTGTTGTGGCTGGGGGACGGGAGACCAGCCCTAGATCCCCACCCCTGTAATTAAGCCCTGTGGGGTGATCAGGGCCCTAAACCACATAATGAAATGGAAACAGGACTGGAAGCCAAGAGCACCCCTTCTCCAAGCAGACACCTCCTGCTCCCTGCGCTGTAATTACTCATGTTCGCATCTCCACAGCCAGAAAGCCTGTCTGTCCAGAGCAGGGGTAGGACAAGAGGGTTCAGCCTTCTCCCCTACTCTTCCTGCTTTACTCAGTACATGCTGATTGAATTGGGGTGCCTCTGAGCCGTGTTACGGGGTGGAGATTGGAAGGGGTCCTCAAGGAGCTTACTGTCCGGAGGAAACAGTGAAAGGAAGAAGTGTTTGGACTCCGCCCAGGCCTGAGCTGGGGGGGCTGCTGGGGACAGCAGGTACCAAGGTCCAGCCTGGCCCAGAGCACTGTATGCCCCCCACCCACGATGGAGGCGGGAGACCTTGTGCGTGCGGATCCAGGGGGGACAATAGGACCCATCCACAACCCAGGCCCTTGGTCCCCATGGAACAGCCTCGTCAGTCTCCTCCGTCCTCCCCTGGCAGAGACAGCAGAGACATAGGATGGTAGCCCTCCGGGGGTGGAAGCTGGTTTGGTTAGCACCCAGCAAACCTTGCCCTACCTTGCCCTCGCCCAGGCTGGTGGGGGCTGCTGGCATTCAGGCGGGGCCTGGGCAACCATCTTGAGATGTCACCCTTTCTCTTTGCCTGTCTCATTGCCTCAGGAGACAGATTGAAGCAGGTGCAGGGGAAAGACCACCAAGTGGTACTCCCAAGAAAGTCGCTCCGATGGCCACTGGCCGTGGGGGAGGCCCTCAGCAGCATCTGGGCCACTTGTGGCCCCTGGGAAGTGATGATTAACATGTCCCACAGCACAGGTGCCAAGGCTCCTGTGGTGCATGAAGCCACACACGTGACCAGTGTGCTTTCCCCGAGGATCCTAAGTTGCTGCCTCCTTCCTCCTGGCACTTTGGAGAGAAAGAAGGGCCAGTTACTGTGCCCGCCCTTCCAGGGACACAAAGCAAGGGAACCCCTCCCCACCCTGGTCCCGCTCCAGCCCCCTGCCCAGGAGGCTGAAGCAGCGGCTGGGGTGTGGGGACAGGTGAGGGGCATGTAAAGGCTCAGCCCTCTCGCTCCCACTCTGCCCCTTGCATTAGGATCCACTGAGCCCCCACTGTGAGATCTTCTCTCAACACAGTCCGCTGGCTTCCAGTCCCTGAGGTGCTGCTGGGACAGCTTCCCCCAGGTGAGGCTGCATGTATCTGTCCTAGAGCCCACCCCGGGAAACCTCGCCAGTGTCGGAGGCACTTTTTGGAGGTTGACATGTCTCCTGGTGAGGGGTAGGGATGAAATGGAAGAAATGCAGTGCCCGCTTCCATATGGAAGCACCTCCCCACCCATGTACACGCTCATTCACGCACGCACACACTCACATATACATACACATCACACGTCCTAATTTTCAATGTCAACCTAAAAACATCTGGAAACTGGGGAAAAGGAGCTCAGTCTTTTTTTGCTGGTTTTCCCATGTGTATTTGCGCGTTTGTGCATGCGTGTGTGTGTGTGTGTGTGTGTGTGTGTGTACAAGAAGAGTAAGTAGCTTGGTCGGTCTTTATCATTTCTGATACAGTTGTGCCATTTGGGCATCTATGAGCTGTAGAAAAACATCCTACTAAACTAAGACATTTAAAGATGGCGGTGTGAGAAAGAGCCTGAGAACATTTTGCTTTTCTCTGACTCCAGAAGCAGACGAGAGGTGGAAACCAACTGGGCAAATGGGGCTTTGGGTGGGGGCTTTCCTGTGACCGTGCCTTTCTGTGATGCCGGCTCTGGCCTGGAGCTGCCAGTGGGCATTGTCCTGACCCCTCCCGCTTTCTAAGTATAGTCTCTGAGGCCCAGCCAGACGGGAGCTGGGGCCAAAATTTCCCTGGAAAGCATTTGCTTTTACAGGGGCCAGGCTGGGGAAGCTGGGCTGGAGGCTGGCGGGGCTGGAGGGCAGACAGAGGTGCTCAGCCTCCTTCTCGATTCTTATTTCTCTATTGGGCCTGGTTCCCTCAGCTCCTTGTCTATGCAGCACAGGCTGGGATAGATGGTCCTGAGTGGGCAGCCCTTGTGGTCTAGTCTGATGGTGTCCAAAACTGGGGTCAGAACAGGCTGAGCTCTGAGTTGCTTGGAGTGGCATTTTCAAGGGCTGAAGGATGATTGGCCCTGGAGAGTTTGGACAGTAGTTGGGGACAAACAAGGTGACCTTGGACCGACTGACCTTCCTCTACTTACTCCTGCTCCCTTGCCCTGCCAATGCCCAGCTCCCCCACCTGGAGCCCAGCAATCTCACGTGAACCCATTTTTCTCTAGTTTGGCAAATGCTTCAGAATCCCATTCACTTACTCAGGGGTCACTTCTCTGGAATATTCATGATGCTGAAAGCTCAGCCCAAAGAATGCATTTCTAATGGTGGAATTTCAAGACTCTGTGAGGGGAGGATGGGCCTCTCTCTGTCTGTGTGTAGGTAGGGAGGAAGACACGCTCAGACACAACCTTTTATGGCTTGTCAGAAACAGTGGGTCTGGGGCTATGGAAGAGTGGGAGGAAGAGGCAGCCTGGTGTCAGTATCAAGCCACAGCCAGGACTTGCGCCCTGGGGGTGCAGGCTCCCTGAGCCGTGTAAAATGCAGGGTGCCGTGCGGGGTAGAAGCAAGTTGGAATTTGGGAAGTCATCCAGCTCCAGTCCAGGCCAGGTCAACCTCCCTTCCGGGCATGGGCTTCACCCCTGCCCCACCTGGCTTGCCCTGCTCTTCCCTTCCTTGTCTTTCGCTGGGAAGAACCAATCAAGCAAAGGGAGCCTTGGCCTTGAACCCTCGGGCTACATGCACTGGGTACTGAAGCCCAAGAAGGTGCCACTGGTGATGGATCACAGGAGGCAAACCATCTCATCACTTTTGGTGTGAGGAATTTCATTTGCCTCACCCAACACTGATTGCAAACACAGTCTCTAGCTCCTTCCTGCTCAATTAGCCCTAAATGAGGCAGCAGGGGCCGGTGAACAGGAGAGAACATGCAGGGGGAATCTGTGCCTGTGTGTGCTTGTGTGTGTCTGTGTGTGCATGTGCGTGTGCATGAGTGTGTGCGCCCTCTGGCTGGCTCACTGAGGCAAGGCTGAGTGGGGTGGGGGCAGGGCCGTGAGTGAACAGAGGCTCTGCTTGGGGGTGGTGAACAAACAGGATGCTAGCTTCTCCCTTTGGCAGGGGTTTTGGTCAGTGTCACGGGCTGGCGCAGGCCCAAGCCTACCCCACCACACCCCCTAGCAAGTTCTTCTTTGTTCCTTTCTTCCCCCAGCTGCGCCCTCTCCCCCTGGGGCTTTCCCCACAAGCCAGCCTTCTGGAGTTGAAAGCTGCAAGGAGAAGCTGGGGGAGGGAGACAGCTGACCAAAATGAAGTCAGCTGTTCCCAAGGGCTGGCGCTTTGCTGAGGCTGCTGGAGCCTGGGGCACCACTGTTAGTTCATTACAGCTTGAAGCAGTGATATATTAACAAATGATAATAATCATGGTAACCATAAATTGTGATAGTAGTAAAGACAGCAGCAATATATCAACTTACTTGTATTGAACATCATCCCATTAAATTAGTACAAACAACCCTCTGAAGCACAGGGAGGTTATGCAACTTATCCAACGTCACACAGCACAGTAACGACAGAAGGGAGGGTAGCCAGCTCTGACCCACAGATTGAGCACCGGACCCCTTGGCACGCCACCTCCCATCAAGGCAACTGTGACTGGGTCTCAGAGTGGAACGGGTCTGGGCATCAGAGCGGGGTTTTCCCACAAGGATCATGACTGACAAGAAGGCTGTCTTGGCATTTATTGAACTTATGCTGATGGTAGATGTGATGTTTTAAGGAATATGCTCTGATTTGTGGTTAGATTCAGGTTTGCTAAGGTAGGCATTGGAGCCATGAAGTGAAGACGTGAAGCCAGTTGAGGGCATTGAACTTCATCAGTGGGGAACCCCTGGAGGGTCTGAGCAAAGGAGAGCACTGTGGGAACAGCACTGGGGATAAACCTGACTGCTCTGTGTGGATGGGGATGAGGGATGGAATGGGGCAGTTATCAGAGTCCTCTAGGTGGCCGAGTCTGTCATTCGCTAGCTGTGTGACCTTGAGGAAGTCAAGATCCTCTCTGGGCTCTCTTTAGCACATCTGCTGAAGTGAGGTGGGTGGAAGTGGAGGGTGTTTAAGATACCTTGGGCATTCTGTGAGTCTTCTGATGACGTCAGCTGGGCCAGTGGCTGTAGGAAGAAAACAGGATGGTGGGGAGGGCTTTAGGGAGTAGACCCTATGGGATCTAGGGTCTGATTGGAGAGATAGGATGAAAGACAGGAGGCAGGGGGCCAATGACAGCTCCAAACCACAGAGTGAGATTGGAGGAACAGTGGGATCCTGGGGAAATGATCTGGGATATACAGTAAGCTGAATAACTGTCTGTGGGGTCGGCAAAGCAGACCCCTCCCAGCAAAACTAACAGACATTTAAAAACTACATGTAGGTGGATAAATTAATTGAAGCAGAACATTTCTCACTCAAGTTACATGGAAAGATGGGATTTTTAACTTAAGCATCCACATAAGGATTGCGCCAAATTTTGTTTACAATTTTTACATGCGGAAAAGTGATGTTTAATACTTCAGGTTTGTCAGTGGCCATTGTTGGATATGATGGGCAGGGTTGACTTTGCAGGGGAGAAGGGTGAGGTTGCGGGCTGCTCTGCTCGGGGCTGCAGGAGAAGTTCAGGAGCAGTAATGAGAGAAGCTGAGCTCAGAGGACCTCTGTGGGTCGCCCGTTAGGAAGCTGTCTGCGGAGGCCCCAGGGAGGGCAAGAATCCCAGGGGAGGGAACTTGGGGGCAGGGCGGCGTCCAAGTTAGGGAAGGACAGTGTCTCCCAAAAAGTTGAAATGAGGGGACAATTGGGTTCTCCGGCCTTCCTTTCCCATGTCATGCCCCGCCCCACCCCGCCACACCCTTGCAGACACAGTGCGGGGTACAGCGGTTGGCATCGCCCTGTGTTCCCTTCAGAGCACTTGTCAGAATGGAGCATCGTCTGCTTTCCTTGTTACTTCCACAGTGAGGCCCGCAAGGAGAAAGGACGTTAGCTGTTTTTGTCACATCTGTAACTCTGGTGTCTAGAATTGGGATTGGCCTCAAGTTGGAGCTCAACAAATATTTGTCGAACGAGTATATGCATGCACACGTGAGTGAACAAAATGATGACGCTTAATGCTTCTTCGCCTTGCAATGCCTTAAAAACAAACAATGCTTCCTTAAGAAAAGTCTAGTAATGAGGCCATCTGGAGGTCAGAAGCAGTCAGGTTGTGTTTGACAAGATAAGAACCGATAAGACTACAAAAGTGAGTACAAGGACGTGTGTTCACTACACGTTAACGATTCAGCGAATCTCCCAAAATCTTTAAATATACAGCCATTGAAAGGATTTTTACTCGTTGTGTGTAGCGTAACTGTTGGGGCAGCATGACATTCCTCACAGAACTTGGAAAGCACCTGCTGAGGAGGCTGCTTGGGGCCCATTGCCCGGTCCTCCTCACAGGCATAGCTGCAAGGCCTCTACAGCCTGACAAGGACCCTCCCCGCCTCCCCAAGACTGTCCTCCTTGCGGGCCAAGCCTCCTCCAGCTGCTTGTTCCAGGGGAAGGGAAACCCCTCCTCTACCCTCATCATTCCATCTCATTTCCCTTTTGTTCTTATTTTTTTTCCTGAAATAATAAGCAGGTTCAGGGCTCAAGGAAGGCTTCCATCCTCAACAGCACTTTAGAGGAAGTGGGGTGAAAAAGGCCTTTGCTCCCTCCCTCCTTTGTCGCCCCTCCTATGGCTGATCAGCCATTTCCAGGGCTAGTCCCTGGCCTGGGGGGTCTTGTTTCCCTATTATTCCTAGTCCTTTGGGTGGAGAGAGGCTTGCTGGAGTGGCATGTACAGGTGTTGCCAAAGCGTGTTTTGGTTATCTACTTCCAAGCCACAGAATAAATCACCCGGAATTTAGGGTTTAAAGGCACTGCCATTTAATGTGGTCAGGATTCTGGCAGGGAGAAAGTGGGGAGCAAACCTGTTCCATGGGGCTTGGCTGGATCCTGGTCACTCGCTCAGCTGTGCTCAGCTGGTGTCTAGCTGGAACAGCAAGACCCCTCTCGTTCCATGGGGTCACTCCAGCAGGCTAGGGGGGCTTCTTACAAGGCAGCTCAGGGCCCATAAGAGTATAAATGTGGAAGCTACTCAGCCCTCTAAGCTTAGTACCACTTCTGCTGACTTTGGTTAAAGTGAGTCATCCCAGGGCCAGCCTGAACTCGAGGAGAGGGAGCTACACAGGGATATGATCAGTGGGACACATATTTCAGGGAGCATCACCAATGCAACAGCCTAGCAGCCTTGGGCCAGGTCTAGGAGGAAGAACGGGAAGGGTCACCCCAAGCCCAACATGACCCTTTTGCCCCAGTGCTGGGGCCTTGGAATTAGACAGATGTGGGATCTACTCCTGGCTTAGTCACTCTCAGCTGTTTGACCTCCCTTGGCCTCGGCAGGCTCGCAGCAGCCTGGCCTTCCTATCTCTCCAACTTCCAGGGCTGCTCCTGGCACCTGTGTGGGCAGGCGGGGACCCTGGCTGATTGAATGCCTGCCTTGGGATGTTTCTTGCCTTTCCCTTCCTCCTTCCTCCTCTCCTGTCCCACCCTTGTCCCCAAGGCCTCCCCTGCCTATCACCTTCCCTGAACATCGATTGTTCCTACGCCAGAGGCATTGTCATCTATCCCTCCTGTGTTCCGTAGGCTGTCTCACATTCTTAATTCCCTTTCTATGTCCCTTCTGTCACCTGCCACCTGAGTAGAAGCCCTTTGAGCCTAGGATCTGAGCCCAAGGCAGTAGGGAACACTTTCTAGGCGAATAAGGCAGGCTGGCACTGAGACAGCAGGACAGATGGCCCCTGCGGTGGCTGTACCTTCCCAGCTTGGAGGTCCTGGATAGTGGCAATGATAGCTTCTCTGGTCTCCTGTCCAAGAGGCCATGTGCAACAGGCCAAGGGGTTGGCCAGTGAGGGGACCAGCTGGAGGAGTGAGACAGGGACAGCCTGAGGTTGGGGCTGGGGGCATTCTCTTTCAGAGAAGACTCTGCCTTTGTGGAGGACCATGCCCCTGGGTAGGTCTCCTTTCCCCACCTTGGGGTTAGCCTGGGGCCCATTCACAGATGAGGCAACGGGGTTAGTGAGTGACAGGGACCAGCTGGAAGTCCAAGGCTTGTGCTTTACCAGCCGATGCCAACCTCATGAAGGCAGTCTCGACCTCCTTCACCAGTGTGAAGAGTGTCACCTTTCTTCTTCCAAATGGAAAAGACCCAAGTGGCTGCCATGCCACAGCCAGGGGAAGGAGGGCAGCTTGGGTGGACAAAAGTGGCTATGGAGGGCATGAGAAATGGCATTCTTTATTCATAAATAAAAACATAAAATTACCAGAAATAGTTTACATGGCCCAAACATGGCATCAAAATAAAATAAAACAAAGCTGCCAAAAGCAAAGCAAACCAAACAACAAGAAACAACCAAGAGAAAAAAAACTGTACATATTCTTCCAAACTCCAGTCCATCCCGCTGGTCCACCCATGGCGGGAGTTCCGGCTCCGCCTGCAGATGCCGCAGGGACCAACCGCACTGGCTGTGAGGGGCGCATCCCCTGCACAGGGCACACGACTTCTGCTCGAACCTTAGGAGACCACAGGGAACACCCTCTCCTGAAGCTGCTGCTCCAGCCTGGCCTAGCTGTGTGCAGCCCTCTGACCTAAGAGCGGCCCCAGCTGGGCCGGGATGAGGGCACGGCAGGGGTGGAGACTCAGTAGGTGCTTCTCAGGGAGATATGGCCCTCAGTCCCCCTAGAGCCTGGTGCTCACAGGGGCTGAGTGTGCCCAGCAGGAGTCACCTGAACGACACAGCAGCCAGAAGAGAGACCCACAGTGGATGCCCCATGAGAGTCCGGCCGTCCCAAGTCCCAGCGGCAGCATCCCCTCCTTGGTGAGGTGGTGCTGGATGCTGCTCTTTCTTTGCAGACAGCTGGAGCATTTTCAGGTCAGGCATCCTTTGGGGAGCAGCGGAGGCGGGGCTGACTGAGCGAGCAAGCATGCCAGCAAGAGTGTTCAGAGGGAAGGACAGTGAGTTCACGCTGGCTGACCTCCCCAGTCCCTGCTCAGCCTCTGCCTTTCAGAGCCTCCTTCTGGAGAGGCTGCGTCTGGCCTGGTTCAGGAGGAGAAAGGATGTTTATCCACAGGGAAGGGGAGAAAAACCACATGGTGGCGAGGTTGCTATGTTACAGAACACTGATGCACTCTGATGCCACCGCAGGCCACAGTGGGCTCTCGGGCTGGTGGCAGCCCAGGGAGGGCATCTGTGGGTTGGATGGGGGCAAGGATGTGGGTACAGGGCCAGGGGCACAGCACAGTTAGCACCCACCTCTTCTTGGTGAGGGGTTTCTGTTTGGGAGGGGTGGTGGGGTATCTCCAGCCTGGTGAGGGAGCAACAGCCCCTTTCTCTGTCCTATAGGGAAGTCTCACTGGGAGGAAGGACTTAAACAAGGCACAGGCTGGTGGAAGTCGAGGGACCGAGGGCCATGGCACAGGGAGTGGGACATCTTCAATTTAGGGGTCTGCACTGTGCTCAGTGGAGGGCACTGCCACCAAGCAGCTCAGGGCCTCTCGGCCTCTGGATTCCAGGTTTAAATCTAGCCTATGACTAAGAGACATGGCTTCACATTCCATAAATGCTCCTCTGTCATGAAAGGCAGCAGGGCAGGCACAGCTTAACCCTGGGGACCCGACCGAAGGCAAGGTGGCTCTGACCTAGCTCAGACTCAGGGAAAGAACATGGTGAGCCCTGGAGGGGTGGGGGCAGGGGAAGGAGCAGCCCCACTCCCATCCTGGGGCCTATAGCTGAGGGGCAGAGGTCAGGGAAGCAGACAGGGTATGGTGCCCAGACATTCTCATCTCCTTGGACATAGCAGCCCTCCCAGCGGGCAGGCGTGAGGCACAGGCAGCCAAGGAGCGCCGGCTGTCCTAAGAACAGCAGCTGTGGCTACAGTCAAAAATAGAACATGGAACAGCCTGGCTGCCTGCTAGATCTGGCTTGCTTCTGAAAAGACAAGGAAGGAAGAAAAGAAGAAAGAAGAAGAAAAAGAACATTTCCTGAAATAAGCAAATGAGAAGCTCTACCTTTCTGTCCTTCCCCAGCTCTTCACATCTTCAGAAGCGAAACCCCGGTCTCCCCGAGCACTGGTCAGCGCCCTGCAGCTGCAGCCTCTGGCTTCTGAACAGTCTGGCTCTTTGGGGCTTGGGACAGAGGGAGGCCAGCCAGTGGCCCGGTGGCTGTTCATAAGGCTGTGTGTGCACCTCTCACTCCCTGCTTGGGGCTCCAGCCATCGGCACACTGGAGACCCCTCATGACCTGAAAGGACTCTTATCTGAACTACGCACTACAGATGTGAAAGGGAAAAGACGTTGCTGCCCCGACCGCCCTGTGCCATCTTGGAGGACATTGGTTATTTTGGATCCAGCAAAGGCTTGATTCTTGGGAAGAAAATGAGTTCACAGTAGCTTCTGGCCAACTGGAACCAGGTGGCAAGGCCCCGCTGCCAGCCCCCACCATGAACTACCTGGAAGCTCCCCCTGGGACGACTGGAAAGCCACACCTGCCTCTGCCATATGCCTTCAGTCTTCTCTTCTAGCACTCCCCTGGGTCCTCAGTATCTATGGCTTTAAGAAGTGTGGTCTCTGAGGCTAAAGGCACCAGCTGCCCCAGGCTGCTCACCTCCAGTTAGCAGGCCCAGCAGCCTCTGGCCCTGACACTGGCTTCTCCCTCTGCTCCCTCTGTCCTCACTGAGTAGACTCCCCTGGGCCACCTCCCACCTCAGCTCCCCACCCCCAACCCCCTTCCCCTTTCTGAGACTCATCCCGTCCGGACAGGGCTGATGTTGCTAAGCCAAGTTCTCCACACTCCTCTCCAACCCTCACACCTCCGAAGCCAGAGGAAGAGCTTGGGTTATGACCAAGTCAAGTTACAAACAAATGGCTTCTTTCGATTCCCAAGGCATCCCTGTATATCCGGGGGAGGAGAAGAGAGGCCAGAAGAGAGGGGGTCACTGGTCTTCACAGCAGCCACCCACATCCTCGGGGGAGGGTATCTCTGAGGAGTTGAACAAAGGCCAAGGTTTAGGGAGCCCTTAACCAAATGATGGAGACCCCTGGGCCCATCCATTGGGAAAGCTAGAGATCTAGAGGGCTCCAGAATGGTGAGCGCTGGACCGTGGGAAAAGGGAGGTGAGGCCGTGTGGCAGGCCCTCCCCTCCCCTCCACGCCTCCCTTCCCTTGAGGACCCCAGGTCTGTGCCCTTTGGGCCCAGAGAAGCTGTGTTACTGAGCAGGGGAGAGGGGAGAGAAGCCCTCTTGGTCAGGCTCAGCAGCCCTGCCTCGCTGTGCCTGGTCCCAGCTCTCCCCATCCCAGGAGGCCCCTCAGATCTCAGTGGCTATGATGTCCTCGTACGGGATGTCAGCCCCTTCGAGGGCAATCTCCAGTGGCTCCCCTGCACTGTCCCCGTGGGCCAGCTGCTGCAGGGCCTTCTCCAGGCGCTGGTTCCGCTGGTACATGGCCAGGTAGCTCTGCTGCAGCTGCTTCTGGTACTGGATCACCTTCTCCTTCTCCTCCTTCCACACCAGCCGCTCGTGCTGGAAGCCTGAGGACATCTGGTCATGGCCTTGCCGCTCCTCCTTCAGCTCAGCCCGCAGCCGCTCCAGCTCCCGCTGCAGGGCTGGGATGTCCTCCGCGAAGGCGGGCCCGGGCCCAGCCCCCAGCCCCAGCATCCGGGCGGCGCCCTCGCGCTGCAGGGCGGCCTGGGCCCGCAGCTCCAGCAGCTCCTGCTCCAGCAGGTTCACCTTCTCCCGCAGCAGCTCCGACTCGTTCTTCTTCCGCTGTAGCTCGTTCTCACAGACCTCCAGCTCCAGGCCCTTGGTGCGCAGAGCGCCCTCCAAATCCTGCGTCTTCAGCTCCATGCCTTCCAGCTTGCCCCGTGTGTCCTTCAACTGAGCCTTCAGACTGAGGATCTCGCTGGCCTTGGCATTGACCTCCATCTGGGACTCCTTCAGCTGCTGCTTCAGGAGAGAGATCTCGCCTGACTTCTGGCACACCTGCCGAGGGTCGGGGTGGGGGAGAAGAGAGAGTGCCAAGAGGTGAGAGGGCCTCACTCAAGGCAAGGGACACCTTCACTGCCTCACAGAATGAAACTGTCCTGACACGGAGCCTCCAGAGAGTTCCCAAGCATGGTGGTCTGGGTGGCCCACGGAGGCCAAGCCGCTCTTGGAGGCACCGTTCTGTAGTTTGGCTTCTTTGGTCCACATGCCTGCCTCACCCCCAAATCAGAGTCGAAATCTCAATCTATATCCAAATCTATGGCTGTGTGTGTCAGTCAGTGGTCAGCAGTCTCATCTGCTGACTGCTGGCAGCTCCGTCACCCACAGTGAACATCGGTGGTGTCGATTTCTGTATCTGCCACGTTTCTATCACCCATGTTTATGCACATACCTCTGACTTCACCCCTGCACACACCCAGCTCCCCTCTCCTCCCTAATGGAGTGAGGACTAGCCACACACCCAGCCACCTGGGTCAGAGACATGACTCCTGCCTGCCGAACGATGGGCTACCATGTTCTCTCTGCCCCATGCCTCCACCACTCCCCATCGAAAGGTGTCCGAGGACCACAAACAAAACCAAGGCATTGACACAGACCCATGCATCTCTGGGTCTTGGCCGTTTGGGGTCGTGGGTGGCTCAGAAGACCAAGGCCAGTCTTGCTGTGTGTCAGAGTGTCCCCAGCTGCTCTGGGAAGCTGCTGGAATGAGGCCAGGAGAAAGTTGGAAAGCCACCTTGATCCCCCCTCACTTTCCTCTCACAGTAGAACCCCCCTTGCTGTCGTGAGTCCCCTAAGAACACTGCACTGCTCCCCCTCCACCACAGGGCAAGAATGGCTTCCCAAGGTCAAGCCTGTATTTGTTTCAGGGAGGCAAGAGCATGGTCCTGGCTGAGGCAGGGGCTTGGCTTGGGTGACCCAGGTGACTGTTCCCACAGTGGCAACATGGTGTAGTGAGTAAAAATGTGACCTCTGGGGTCACATTGCCACGATCAAGTCCTGGTTCTGAAACTTACTTTGTGGTGACCTTGGGTAAATCATTTGCTATCACAACCTCTGTGCCTCAGTTTCCTGAACTATAAATTGAGGATTAGTAACTGTGCCTACTTCACAGGGTTGTTGTAAGGATTAGATGAGAGAACCAAGGGCCTGGCACTTAATAAACACTCTATAAATTATTATTATAATAAATATATCTGAACATATCTGTTATTATAAATGTTTAATTTGTTATTTATTATTTTACTATATAGCTTGACTGGACGAGCTGGGAATGAGGTCAGAGCAATGTCCAGCTCAGTTCCAGATTGGACCAACAAGGATGGATGCCTAAGGCCAGCACTCATATTTCTGAGGTACCCCAAAGCATCCCCGAGCCCTGGCTGAGAAACAGAGGCTGGGGTAGGGTCTGTTGTGCCAACATCGATGGGAAGGAGGAAAGACACTGAACCAATGGCTACTGCCCTTTCTGCTCTGAGAAACCTGGCAAACAGACATGATTCTCCCTTCTTATCTGCCTAGTCCTCAACCCATGTCTTCCATAGAAAGGATCTTTTCCCTTCATTCCTTGGAACACTGTCACTCTCATTTCCAGGATACGCACAGGAAGCTCCAGTGTGAACAGATGCCTGTGCTCTGGGGGTGGTGGTGGCGCTGGTCTCACCAGACACAGTGTCCCCTGGGCACTTCCCAGGGGGCAGTCTGCCTGTACATGCCCCCACCTGCCCTGAGCTGCCTCCTAGGCCTCCCAGTGAGAAAAGCTGCTCTCAGGTGGTGGGGAGTGCTGGATGGGTGTGGGGGTGGGGTGAGCCGGGTCTCCAGCACGCCCGGAGCGCAGGCCTCGCTGCCACGGCTGAGTGCATGCGTGTGCATGTGGGCGTCGGCCCTTTGCTCTCTCTTCTGGTCCATCTCAGACACCAAACAGAAGCCCCACTGACTCTTCCATGGGGAGTGGCACCTTCTGTCACTAAGACCTGCCATAAGTGGGGTCCCTCTCTCCAGGGGCTGGGGGCCCACCCCTCAAAAGTAACAAATACTCGCTCTCCCTGGGCTCTTGGACCAGCTTGAACTCAGGCTGTGCTTCTCTTGAGCCTCCTGTGAGCGGATGAAGTGCGCTGGCCCTCAGACACCTAGCCAGGCCTCACGACTCATGGTTCCAGCTTCCCAGTCTGCGACATGGTTAGTGAATTCAGTTCTGGTGTGCGGGGGGAGCCGCAAGTCACTGAGACGGGGAGAGGGTAGGAAGCACCATCTACCCGTGTCCCTGGTATGGTCACCAGGGGCCCCTCCTTTGGGTCATAAAGCTGGCCCTTTGGCCCAGCATGCTGGGGCAATTTGCATCTGCACACTGCTGGCCAGAACCTGGAGGAGCGGCGGGGCTGGCACTAGACACAGACACCCCCACCCCCTACCCCCGCCCCTGAGCCCACGGTCTCACCTCCCACTGGGTCTCCTCCAGCGCAGGGCCGAAGTTGGTCTTCTCCTTCTCGTAGGACCGCAGCCTGGTCTCCAGCAGGTCTTGCTCCTTCATGAGGCTCTCGAGCTCCTGCCGGAGCTGCCGCTTCTCTTGCTGGAGCTGGAGCACCTGCAGGTGGAGCGCCTGCTGCGTGCGCTGGCGCTTCTGCGAGGCTGGCTTCGGCTTGACCCCGCACTTCTGCTCCTGGCCCTCCGGCTCCTCCTTGCAGCGCCACTGCCGCTCCTCGTAGGCCTGGCCAGAGCCTGGCTCCTCCTCGAAGCTGCGCCGCAGCCTCTGTAGCTCGCCCTCCCTCTCCAGCAGCTTCTGCTCGAGCTCTTGGATGGCGCCCTCGTCCGTGGGGATGGGCGAGCGGACACAGGAGGAGCCCCTGTCTGCCTTGCCCGGGTGCGCCAGCTTGCTGCCCCCGTCGGAGAAGGACAGCGCCTTTAGGCTCATCATGTTGCTGTCTTGGAGGAGGATGCCCTGGGTGATGTTGTGGGCCGAGCCTCCAAAACGGCTGGCGGGCCCCACGGCTGTGACCAGCGGGTCCAGCTGGTAGCTGCTGCTGGTGCTGTGTGTGGGAAGGCTGGACATGGAGTTGCGGCCGGAGTCAGACAGCGCCCCGGAGCACAGGCCGGGCTTCAGCTCCTGCTCCCTGGGCTTGTCTGGAGGGGCGGGGTGCAGCTGGTGGCTGGCGCTCTCGGGGGAGGAGTGCAGGATGGCCCCTGAACGTGGCAGTACAGGCTTGAAGGCTGTGGGCCTTGCCGCACCCTTCTCTGAGCCCTGGGGTGGAAAAAGCCACAGTGACCCCGCATGTCCCCCCACACTGGCCACAAGGCACCCTTCTTGGTTGTGGCTATAGGCGACCTTGTCTGGTGCTCTGAAGCTGCCAAATGTGCTGAGTCCCTCTCAATAAGAGAATTTCCTCTGTGCCTGGGGAATGTTCTTAATGATCACCCATGAACTGCCACCTGTCGCCAGCTTGTCCCAGCCTCGTCCCAGCCTCCCGAGGTGATGAACAGCTCTGGCTCTGCACCTGTATGGTGCAGGCAGGGGCACTGGACTGGGCGAGCATGGTGTCCCTGTAGAAGTTGACCCTTTGTCACCTCTACTGCCCTTCCAGTAGGCCAAGAGTGAGGACACCACCATGGCCTCCTCGAAGGCTTGGAAGGATCTCTTGATGTAACAACCCTGTTCTTAAAATTGTCATCGTCATAGGTAGAGTACTTTGTAGTTTACAAGCCCTTTAGTTTGAAAAGATTAAGGCTCTATGCAAACATGAGGGGCTGCTTCCTGATCCATCACAGCCAGGGTAGGGCGGGGGCTGACCAGGGGCAGTGTCTACTGGGTTCCCAGGGCAGATCAAGCCAGCCACGAGGGCTGGATTCCTGAGCATGTAAGTCTCTTTTGCTCTAATTTCCGCTAAAGAGGATGGTAAGAAACTCACAGTCCTCATCAGGCCCAGCTTGGAAGAGGAGCCGCTGCACCACCAGGCAGCAAACGAGGGGAAGGCCCAGGTCCACGGCTCTGTTAGCAGAAGCTGCCAGCTCTCCACGCGGACTCTGTCTACTCTTCCAGACGGTAACAGAACTGCCTCTCCTACCCGTGTGCTCGAAAATGCTGCTGTTGGTTCCGCCTTGACAATCCAGTGCCACCCCAGGGGAGCTCAGAAAGCCTTTCATTTTCCCTTTTCTCTCTGCTCAAGGGCTCACCCAAGACTTCTGGAGAAGGGGACTGACCAGCCTTCGCTTCCCCATCTAACCTTTAACCTCCACGGTGGGCTGAGAGCACGTCTGCCCTCACCACACCACTCTGGCCTCTTAGAGATCTAAACACTTAGATCACTACTGCCGCCTCTTCCTGCTCTGAGCTTGCCACCCTTCTCTTGCTCTCTGCTGCTGTCCCCAACCCCCGCCCTTACCAGAGACCCCTGCCCCACTTACCATTTCCAGCTGATTGGAGAAGGGCATGAGCTTGGGTGGGGTGGATGGGCCAAAGTCCACCCCGGCCTGGCCCACTAAGTCCCCGCTGGACAGCGCAGTGTAATCGGGGTGATGGGAGCCCCGAGCCTTCTGGCTGACTTTGATGTAGAAGAAGTCTTCACTCTTTCCCATCTTGGAGCTGGACTTGCCATGACCCGAGTCCTGCGAGAAGCCGAACCTGAGCAGCCCGTCCGAGCAGCGGTTGAGCTTCTTGAGGTGGGAGGACTTGCGCAGCTTGTACTGTGATGCCCGACAGTGCTTGCTGTGGAAGCCATGGCCGGAGATGAGGCTGCTGACGCTGCCCATGGTGACGCGCGGCCGGGCACAGGCAGGGCAGGGCGGGGACCTGGTGTGGCCGTAGCAGCGAGGGGCAGTCCTGGCTCGGCAAGAAGACTGCGGTCATAGCAAAAGCCTTGCAGAGCCTGGGAGAACACGGACCTGGAAGGAGGCACAGGTCAGAGGTCAGCCTGGGACGGGGCCGGTCACTGCAGGCCTCGGTGGTGACTTGGAGAGAGTCATTCAGATTGCTGGGTCTGGGCAGTGGGGAAATGTGTGTGTCTCTTCAAAGTTCCTTTAAACTTTCCCTTGTTTACTTGTTGACTATCGGCCTCGTGCCGGTATTTAGCCTTAGATGGAGTTTACCACCCACTTTGGGCAGCATTCCTGTGTGTGTCTCTTAACAGAAGCCCCATCTCTGTGACTAGGCTCTCCACCCTTCCTTTGTCCCCAGTTCACTACACGTTCACTGAGTACCTGCTTCCGGTAGGGACTAAGCCACTTACCATCCCGGTGCTCGCAGGCTCGTGATTACTGCAGTGTGGCCGGGCCATAAACCAACAATCTGTACCATCTCAAGTGACAGAGGTGCTACAGGGAAATAAAGCAGACTGCACAGGATGTAATTCTGGAGGGTGGTTGTTTATCGAGAGAGCAGAAAGAAGGCCTCTCTGTTGGGGTATCATTTAAAGAGGCTCCCAAGAAAATGAGGGAGCAGATCATGTGCAATTCTGGGGAGAGAGAAGCAACTCAGAGCAGCCCCGAGTGCAAAGCCCTGAGTCCCCGTGGTTGCATGTGCTTGGCACACGTAAGACCAGTAAGGAGACCAGCTGGCTGGAGACCAGTTAATAGCGGGGTGCGAAGCAGGAGAAGTCAGGGGTAGAGGCCCTCACAGAGCCCTCACAGAGTCTGGTGGCCTGAGGGCTCTGGTTGTTACTCTGATGGCTTTAAGCAGAGACACCTTGATCTGATCTGCTGTGGAGGGTCCCTCTAGCTGCTGGGTGGAGGAGAGGCTGTTGGGGTGGGGGTGAGGAGGCTAGGTAGGCATGGTGGACCAGTTTCATTGGCTGGGCCAGGGTGGTAACTTTGGATTAAATTTTAGATGTAATTTTCAGGTCCAGCTGATAGGATTTGCTAAAGGGTTGGACACAGGGAGCGAGAGAAAGAGAGTCAAGAATGACTCCACTGTTTTTATCCCAGCAACTAGGAGGAGTAAGTTGCCATTCATTGAGAGGCAAAGACCACAGAAGGGGCCAGTTTAGAATGAGATAGGGTGAACAATAGGAGTTTGGTTGAGGACCTTAAGGAGTGCTGAGGTAGGCAGTAGGATGGCGGGAGTTGTGGGAGCTGCAGACTTCCATGTAGAAGTTGTTGGCGTAGAGAAGCCACCTATGAGACTAGAGAAGGTCCCTGAGGAAGCGAAGGAAGGATGACAAGAGAAGTCTGAGGACTGGTTAGTGGGGTCAGGATGGTGAAGAGGGAGAGGAAGAGAACTCAAGATGGCTCTGACTGACACAGGAAACCTCAGGAAGTCAGGTAAAGACATCGTCCCATGGGATGGTGTTGTGCTGCGGAAGTAAAGTGATGGCTGAGGACTGGCTGGTGGATTTGACCGTGGGGAGGTCATCGGTGGCCTTGGCAAGAGCAGTTTTGGAGGAGTGGTGGGAAGAAAGGCCTGATTAGAAAGGGTTCGAGAGAGAAAGAGGAGGGTTCGTGAGAGAAAGTGGAGGGAAATAACTGCACCCTCGAATGCTGAGAAGTACGTGGTCGATGGTTTGGGTTCCCGCTTATGCCACCTGTCAGCTGTGACATGTGAGGCAGACTCTCCAACACCTTTAACCTTCATTATCATAAGCTAATTCTAAGACACACTTAAATTTGTTTTTTTAAAAAAAGTAATAGGAAGGCATTTTATAATCAATGCTGAAAATAACAACCTCACTGGACAAAGGGATACGCTGGGATGGCAATGTGACACACTTGCAGATTTAGGCAGATCTGTAAGCACAGTCACATGATTTTCAAAGCAAGGAAAAGCTGTGTGTTTGTCATGCATCGTGAAAGAGTATTTCTCAGTGAATCAAAAGACAGCTGATGCATTTAAAAAAGAAAAAACTACAAGTTTAGTAAAATAAGAAATCGGAAGAAACCCTGTGTTCTTCATTGTGCTTTAAGTTACACTATTGATCCTGAAGGGGCAAAAAAAAAAAAGAAAAAAAGAAAAAAAAAGTGCCGAGTGGGTAGGAGAGTTAGTTGCCTGTGCACAGTGGAAGGAGCCGGAAGACTCTTAACTCTGGATATGAAGGCTGGGATTCCAACGTGAGTTAGTGACTATGGTGTGAATAAGTGTTTTCTTTATTCCACTAGTCAAAGCATAACACAACAAAAATATTATTATGTAAGTGTTAAGCATGTTTTCCTAGGAAAAGCTTATACTAAGTGGGTGGTCCCTTAGAATCAAGAAACCAGGGGATTGTTATGACAACTGTATTAGGTACCACTGTAAATAACGGGCCTGGGACATTTATTGAATGTAGAGTATACAGTAGGCACTCAATGTATGGTGGGCATCTTCACTGGTATCTATTATGATATTACCACCATTGTTCTCTCCAGCATTCATCATCCTCGTGACACTTTCAATGCCCCACCTCATGCTCTAGAACGGGCTCTCACCCTTCAAATGCAACCATCTGAACCCCTATCCTGACAGTGCTGCCTAGGAGTATGACATTCCTCTGCTCACTTAACAGTTGACAATGACAAAATGTATTTTTCGGCCCTCAGGTCATCTACCTCTTTCTTGGCTGAGGCCTTCGGGTCCTAGGAGGCAAAAATTCTGCTGTCTATATATAGGGAAGCTTTTTTGACCAAAAGACCCTTCTGTGCTCTGCTCATTATACATCTTGAGCAACTGGCCCATCCAATTACACACTTATGAGACTCTGTATGGACTGAGTTGTGGAGATAAGACAGTTGGTCATGACATTAGGCAGATCTGGATTTGGAAATCAACTTCTCTGAGGTTTCTTTGTCTGCACAATAAAATAAAATAACTATTTCATAGGACCAGTATGAGGATGAAGCCACAGAAGTCTGGTGCAACGCTTGGCGCTTGGCAGGTGCTCTGCAGACGTGTGTGTGTATATGTATGTGTGTGCATGTGTGTGTATGCGTGTGTGTGTGTGTGTGATCAGTGGGAGCATGAGAGAAGGGTGTCACCTTTAAAAAGTGTAGAACACAGGTGGAGCGGGACCCGCATCGGGCAGACACGTGGCATGGGCCTGTTCGTTCCCTCCTGCTCCTGCACCGTCTCTTCTCATCTGCACTTTGAGATGGCCTCCTCACTTGTCTTTCCCCAAGCATCCCCGGTGGCACAGCCATCGCACTCCCTGATGGAAGCCCTTCAAAGGCTTCCCACTGTTCTTATAGTGAAGCAGACTCCCTACAAAGCTCTGAGCAGGCCCTTGCCTGCTGCTTCAGTGTTCTCTCACCCTGCTCTTTCCTTGCTCACGACCAAAGTTACAGCCACTCGTGTCTTTTCTGCTGGTTGAATGCAGCAAGCCTTTTCCCACCAGGGAGCTTTCACACCTGCTAACAAGTCTCTTCCCTGAGCTCTTTACACAGAACACTCGTTCTTACCCAAAAGTTCTCGATGTGAATATCACCCCTGCGAAGTGGCTTTCTCTGGTTACCCTGAGAAAAAACCCATCTCCCCATTACTCGCTTATTCCAACCTGTTTGATTCCTTCATATCACTTGCCCTAACCTGTCATAATCTTAGTTTTTAAAATTGTGTATTGTGAGTGTCCACCAGAGTATATGTTCTATGAGAGCAAAGGCTTTGCAGCTATAGCTCCTAGAACAGAAATGAGGAAAAATGAGGCACAGGCTCAGAGAGGTTAGATGACCTGGCCCTTCTCATCCAACTGGCTAGTGACTTTGGTGGAATCCAGATCCAAGTTCCATGAATCCACGTTACAGCATGCTGCCGAGGACTGTAGGTGAGGCTCGGAGATGTTAGGGGTCCCTTCTGGAGAGCAAAGTGAGTTTCCAGGGCTGGGGGAGAGAAAGCCTCTGGCCATAGCTTCATTTCCTTTTTGGGTGGATGACAACAAGGCTTTAGGTACAGGTGAGTTCCTTTGTTCACCTGAGCAGCATCCTGGATGACTTGTAAAGCACACGGACTGTGCTGGGCCCCAGGGGAGCAAAGGCGAGGAGAGGGTGAAGGACGGTGGCCTCTGTCTGGTCCCCTGAGTGCATTCTTAGCTCCCATCCTCTGCTCTCCACTCCCCAGGTCTTGACACACAGGAGCTTTGAAGTTTGAGATTATCCCCAGATCCACTTGGAACTAAACTAATTACCTTTCAGTGTCTGGACTTGTCTCATTCTCAACCTGGAGAGAGCATCACAGAAAACTTGGCTGTGGTCCAGCCGAGTTCCCAGCGCTTGTTTTCCCATCCACCCAGCCCTGCAGGACAAGGGGCATATTTTTATTCCTGGGAAACAAATCCCACTGGCCGGGAGTACATACTTAGGGTGGAAATAAGCAATCATACATTCTTGGAGATTCAGGCAGGGGAAAGGGGGAATGACTGTGGAAGAAAAAGGGAAAGAACTGGAGAACCTCACACTGAGTAAGCGAGTAAGCAGGTAGTGACCTCTTTCTGCATGACCTCCTGCTGACCTCACAGAAGGAATCTTGCAAGAATTAGACTTTTGGTCTTAAGAGAAAAAAGGGAAAGAGAACAGCTGGTGGAGAAGGACCCCCTAGCCTCTGTTTTTCAGAATCTGGCCTTGGCGACTCAGGAAGCTTTTCCCCAGATTCAGTGCCAGCGTCTCCCCACTTGTCCCCACACAAATGACTGTGGCTGCTGCACTGGGACAGGCAGTGTCTCTGGATCCTGGGAAGCACCCCCATCCCCATTCCAATCTGTACCCTCCTCCCCAAAGGAAACCAGGGCTCACACCAGAGGGACACATGCCTCTGAAGGTCCCATCCTGGAATATGGAGATGAGAGGCATGGAGGTGAAGAGGGGCCTGTTTAGACTTAGGAAGGTGAGAAATACTGCCACTCACCCTCCCATCCCAAACCACCTAGAGGAGCAGCTCTGGCCCTGGGACAGTGAGGGCCCATATCCACTGTCCCCTCTCCCACATGGTGTGGAGAGGTCACCACAGATCAGGACACTCAGCCTCCAGACACCCCGCTCCTTTTTACCCTTGTTATTTCCCTTCCTGCTGCCACCTGTCCCTCCTTCCTCCTCCCCATCTCTCCTCCTCTCCTCATTCTCGAAGAAAGTGGTCCAGGTGGACGGAGCAACCACAGCCATTGCTGCCACTGAGGGCATCTCTGCTCTGCCCAGTCCCCTTCCTCTGAGGAGGAGCCACCACTCACTGTGGGCCCACAGGGACTCCCAGAGCTCTGGGAGGACTTGCTGGCTCCCTTGAGCAGCCTCCTCTAGCACCCATGTGTGCTGCACTGCCCACCCCTGAGCCTACCCAGCAGGGCATGTTCCCATAACTTCCATGCAATGTCACTTTTAGGCTGAGCCTAGATGATGGGGTTGCATGTGGGGGCCTCATTTGGTTGTCTATTCAGCAAATATTTATTCAGCAACTGACAAGGGTCAAGTATGCAAAGTGCAGGGGGTGAGGGAGAAATGGAGAGTAGTAAGCACATAGAATGAAAAACAAAAGCCAAAGAGATAAGGAGGAACACGTGTCTGTGTGTGTACGTCTCTGGGTGTGTCGGTGTTGTGTGCACGTGTGCGTGTGTGAACATTTACTACTTTAGTGGCAGTGCCCAGGAAAGGTCTCTGAGAAGAGGGGATTCAGGTAGAGGCAGCTCGATGAGGTTTTTTTGCTTGAATGTTCTTCTCTGGGAGAACAGCAAGTGCAAAGGCCTGAGGAAGGGCGAGGTGTTTTAGAGCAGTGGTTCTCAAGCAGGGTGACTTGGCAAATCTGGAGACAAGACATTTTTGACTGTCATGACTGGGATCTAGTTAAGTTAGATGGAGCACAGGACAGCCCTTGTGACAAAGACAGCTCCTATGACAAAGAATTACCTGACCCAAACTGTCAATAGCGCTGAAGTTGAGAAGCTTGGTTTTAGAGGAACAGAAAGAAAATATGTTTAAAACCTCAGTTCTGCCATTGACTCAGTGTGACTTTGAGCAAATGACTTAAGCGCTCTGTGCCTCAGTTTCCTTACTTGTAGAGTGGAGACAACCTGCTCTGCAACAGGACTTTAGAATGGATGCAAAAGGAACTGAGGACTTGGAGAGTTCTTGGAAAAATGACCAGTGCTGGTTATTGTATGATTTCTCATTATTTTCTAGGCCAGTCCTCCAAGATACTCAATTATACAAAGACGGCTTATTGCAGGAGCACCCCAGGCCTGGACTTCCAGAACAATCTGGCCAGCCACCAGCACTGCCTCAGTGGTCTGAGTACTGCCAGTTCTCCATGATGCCCTCAAACCCAGGAGAGACAGACGGAGTGCCAGGTGTATCCCTCCCCTTCGCCGGAGCAGAGCTTTGAGCCCTCTCTGGGCTGGGTCCAGTTCAGATTTTCTCTGAGACCTCTGGAGCAGTGAGTGAGAGCTACTGACCCCCTGCTCAGAAAAATGTCCCTCCTCAAGGATTAGGCCATGACTTCTTAGAGATCCTTGACCCAGAACACCCTTGGTTGACCCAGGTTAAAAAGATTAATATATCCTGCTTTGGGGGATCAAACATGAGCTTTGGGGCCCTGGGGAAGAACAAAGAACTTGGTCTTAGATTATAGTCTTAATGAAAGACTCCCCGGCTTCCTTTCATGAACCGGGAGGTGGGAGCAAGGAGAGGAAGTGAAACTAAAGACATTATATCACCTCAGTGCAGCCTGTCCCTCCCCCCAACACACTCCAGGACTGGGACAGACTTCAGACCTACTTCAAAGGGGGTCAAAAGGGAGGGTCCAGCAGTCAGAGGGGCGGCCGCCCGGACAGTGATGAGCAAGGCTCCGCCTGGGCACCTCACTATCAGATCTTGCTATCAGAGCTTTCTTCTTTTATTTAACTTTGATCAGTTTTTAAAATACTGAAATTCTTTTAAAATAACCCGAGTAATTCAGTCGGAATTGACAACTGTTAAATGTCATATTTGTTTCAGAAATAAAAATCTAAGTTGAAATCCCCATTCCCTATTCCATTCCTCTCCCCTATCTCTGTCTCCCCAGGGGGACCTTTATCATAAATTTTGGGGTACACGTTTTGATCACCAAACATTTTTAAGCAAGAATACTTGATGCATTGCTTTGTTTTTCATCTTGTATAAATAGTATCACATTATATGTATCATTCTGCAGTGCAGATCATTTATTTAACAGTTTGTGCCTTGGGACCCACTCACCTGCTGTGTAGGACTTCTGTGTAGCCAAATCCCATTTCACTGACCATTCTCGACTCTGATGTTTCCATTTGTCGCCCAAACCTTCTGTTATATGATAACTTACCCACATGTGTGGGGATTTTTCTAAGATTAGTTTTCTCTGAGTCTTGGAAGACACCTAGTTTTTAAAGAACCTCCTCGCTTACACCACAACTCTCTAGAAGGTGGCATCTGAGACCCATATTGGCCAGTATGTCTAAGGAGGACAGCAAGAGTGGGACTAAAGCCCCAAATCCCTCTTCCCCATATTACCTTGGGATGGGGGAGGGGCATGTTTCTATGACCAACAAGAGTGTGCTTTTGGCAGAGCAGAGG
This sequence comes from Macroglossus sobrinus, assembly GCA_004027375.1. NCBI lineage: Eukaryota > Metazoa > Chordata > Mammalia > Chiroptera > Pteropodidae > Macroglossus > Macroglossus sobrinus. The sequence goes on from PVKZ01002061.1 coordinate 249,788, forward strand.
TGGGAGGGGGACCCCGATGATAGCGTGGGGTGAAAGAGCCTTGGCCAGAGGACCTTCCTGCTTTAAGGCAGCCTGGACATGGAGTACAGCACTTTCTATGGTCAAAATTCCATAACACGGGAGCTGTGCAAGATATTAGCGATCCTTTACCCCAACTCCTTCGTGATGCAGAGGCTGCATGGAGGCCAAGAGCAGGGAACGGACTTGTCCAGTCACACCACATGTTCTGGGTTTGAAACCAGTATTTTTTTCCAGTTTACAACAGGATAGGGCCAACCAGCTTCCATTTTCCAGAGTGCGGGGAGGGCAGCCCCTTGCTCTCTATGGGCCACATGTGTAAGGGGGTGTGTGGGGTGTGTGGGGTGTGCGCCATGCTGCCAGCTCTAGGCATTGCTCCATTCAGAGATGATCCCCTCAGGGCTGGTGCCTGAGGAGGCAGAGGAAGCTGCCACAGGCTCTGCGTGGGCCCAGTGTGGGGGGAAGAGTGACCTGCTTCCATCAGTGGCTGGTGGTTGCTGGGCTGGGACCAGCACTCCGCCTGTAGCTGTCGCGCTTGGGAATCACAGCCCAGGACAACTTCCAGCCTTAGCCCCAGGAGCCACGCCTTCGCATTCTCAGTTCAGGTCTGACTGTGGATCCTAGAGAATGTCATAGTCACTACAACTCCTTCACACTGTCTCTCAGGAGGGTGGGACCACGTGCTGTGTCATGTAGGGTGCCTAGAAGAAGGGCAAGCCTCTCAAGAAGAATTTGCATCTAGTAGCCAACTCTCAGCTTTCCTGCAAAGAGAGACTGCTGCCTCTTCCCACCCTGGCTCTGGTCCCCCCATCTCGGGAAGCTACTCAGCGGGGCCACAGTTGCTAGGGTGCTCCCTCACTGGGTGCTCAGCCTGCATAGCCTGGGGACAGCTCTTACAAGCAGTGAAGGCTTATCTCTTGATTATCTTTAAACCTCCCTGAAGGCAGAGTCTGTGTCCCACATGGCGCTGACCGAGGCACTAAGCACACAACAGGTACTCAATGCATGTTTTAATAAAATCAGCTCTCAGGAGTGCATGGGGTCCTCAACGAGGCAGGTGGAGCCCAGGAAGGATATGTGGTCAGACTGGGTCCCACACATGCAGCATGGGAGCCAGGTCTACAGAACTAGAATCCAAACCTGATTTTAACCCAAACTTCTGGCTCTTAAATTTTTTCTTGGTCAATGGCCACCTTGGGAAGAAGGAAATTTATCCTCTCTGTCGTGTCCTTCACCTCCCGGTCCTGTTCAAAGCTTTTGGCCAAGAGAAAGAAATAAAAGCCAAAATCTCTGTTTCAAGGGGGTGGATTTAAAACAGCACAAGTTGAACTGCAGATGCGGGAGCAGTAGGCGGTAGTTTGCTGGGGCAGAGCCCGCTCTCTCTGCCTGCAGAGCACACAAGCAGCTTTTACTGTTTTCTTTCCTATATAAGTGAAGTAAAGGTTCTCACACTATTGTCTGCCTGTTAGAGATTGAATGCCTGTGCCCCCCTCAAATTCATGCTTGGAAGCCCCAACCCCTAATGGACAGTATCAGGAGGTGAGGCCTGGGAGGTGAGTAGGGTGAGATAAACATGTGGGTGGGGTCCTCATGATGGGGTTAGGGCCCTTAATAAGACACTAATAAGACAAGACTAGAGAGCTCTTCCACTCTCCCTCCCTCTCTATTCCTTTTTCTCCCTCTGTGTCCCTCCCCCATGTAAGGACACAGCAAGAAGGTGGCCATCTATAAGCCAGAAAGAGAGGTCGAACCAGAGACCACATTGGCCAGTGCCTTGATCCTAGACTTGCAAGGGTGTGTTGTCTGAGCCCCCACCCGAGGTGTTTTGTTACAGCAGCCCGAACTGACTCAGATGCTGTCTAGTTGCCCCCCACTAGACACTCTGGCAGAAGATGCTGCCTGGGCTGTCAGGTCACCCTGTCTCTGGCATCACTCTTACAGTCTTCCCTCCTGCTTCTCTGTCTGCATGGTGCCAATTGCCCCAGAACATGCAGACCGGCCATTTTTGGGGACAGTCTATAATGAAAAGACGCTTGGTGAGAGTCGGGGAAGCTCAGCTCTACCTCTGGTTCTGACTCCCTCCAGGTCTACCACTCGAAGCAGTTTGCTTTCTGTCCCCACCCTGCCATGACTAGTTTGTCCCCTGAGGGGAACCCCTTAGGGCAGGGCCTGTGCTGTGCAGCTGCGGATCCAAGGAGGGAGCCACAGGCACGTTCAGCAGGGCCCTCTATGGCACTTGTACTACTGCATGATGGCATTAGGACTTTGACAAAGGGTCACATATTGATGGGTCTCTTCTGGCATCTGGCATAAGATTGAACCTTCTTGCATCTCTATTTATTTCCTTCCATGTCAGATAAACACAGCTGATATGTTCCTCACATTGCAGGTATTCACAGGATTAAATGAAATCACATATATGAAAATTCTTGACCGCAGTAGAATATATTGGATAAATTTAGTGCTTGTGAAATCATAATGCAGTGTGTAGAGATGCAAGAATTAGATCCTCACATGTCTTGAAGTTAAAGGAGCAGGTCTTTGGAGAAGGATTACCACCCTACCCCCATCTCCCTAGGGGAGAAGGGCTGGGCCAGATCCAGCCTGGTGCCTCAAGGACAGCAGGGAGAGGGGGAGCATGCAGAGTGTGGGAGCAGCATCTGCTGGCTGGGGCTGGAGGGGCCCTGGGTGGCCCCCAGCTGGCTTCCCAGCAGGGGTCTCTCTGGGGCTAAATAGAGCACGAGCCCAGGGTTACTTGACTCCCTTTTCAAGATGACTTTTCCCCTGACCCTCTGTCCCTCCCTCACTACACTGCTCCACTGGGCTTATCTGAAATTCCAGTGTTTGTATTCCTGTTCTTGACCTCTCCTGCCATTTGCTGCTCTGGATGAGGGTTGGGGCTGGGGCCAGGGCTGGGGCAGGGGTGAGCCTGGGAGCTGGTTAATCATCTCAGCCCAGTCTGCAAACCTCCTAATGCTTGCTTTGCTGATGCCTGGAGGGTTCCATGTGCAAAGCTCAGTATGTGTTTTCTGAGTGAATGGATGAATGAAAAAGAGGCGAGGATGGAGGAGGAAGGGGGTTGGGGAGAGTGGGCAGTGCAGCTCTCTGAGAGGCTGAGGGGGTGAGGGGGAGCAGGCTGCCAGTGGGTTGGAAGCAGGGGCCCACGCAGCTCTCAATTAAATACACTTGGGTTCCCTGGAAAGGCAGAAAGTGAAAGGGAAATCGCTGGCAGGCTGAGTCATCCCATCGGGTGAACAATCGGAAGCAATTCTGCTTCCCACTTGCTGGGAGGAGTTAAAAACCATCTTGCCTGGCAGCCTTTTGTGTGCAGGTCTCAGTGGTCAGCTGCTGGCAGGGGCTTCCTCATTCCAATGGGCAGTTTGCATCTTAACAGCACTGATTGACAGTTCTCCTCAGGTACATGGTTACCCACCAATCCTAACCTGCCCTTCTCCCTTTCAAAATTAAGCCACAGTTACATGCTAAGCTCATGCAAATTTAACCCCCGCTACTGTGAGTGCAGTGGCTGCTCCCTCGTGAAAGAGCAGAAGGCAAGCTTCATCCATGTCCATGACTCGGGTGCCATGGGTGCCAGGGCCCATGAGACCTGGACAGCCATGAAGGGAGCCATTTCTCCTTTAGCCTCAAAATAATGGTGACTCAGGTCTTCAATGGGAGAAGTGGGTGAGATGTCCAGAGCAGGGCCGGGGGTCTGGCTGGACTCCCTCTCATCTCACTTGATCAGAGTGAGGAGCCCAGAACCAGTTAGGGCTTTGGAGGCCAGAATACAGGGGACAGATGGCCCCTTTGCCTGCCAAACTCTCACCATCCTAGAGTGCGGGCAGAGTAGGCACCTCCAAGAAGGGTGAATTTGAAGACACCAGGTCTGGGTTTGAGTGACTGACAGTCAAAACCAACAGGGTCTCAGACGGGAATGGAAACACGTTTTACCTCTTTACCATCTTTATGGCTGCCTGAAGTATTCTGAGGCCAGGTTCAGGATCAGTAGGGAAGAACTGAGGGTTAAATTAGCAATGTGGGCCATGGGCTTGGGGAAGGGGAATGACGGCACACAGTGACATGACTTCCCTGGTCCAGGTACCAAGGTTGTTACTTCGTTAGCTTTTGGAAAATCAGAAAACCCAGCATCTTGAATTGGTGGGAGGTGTCTTAAGTTCCCTCAGGGTCTCTGCTGTGGAATGCCTTTGTGCCTCCATCTCTTTAAAACTCTGACTTTCCTTCATCTGTCCCAAGCAGCAGCCACACAGCCACACTGTGCTCTTCTTCACTGGAGAGACCAGGTTCTCTGGTCAGAGGAAAATACAACAGGTGTGCTACCTCACATTCCATTTTGTCCCAGGAGCAGAGAGCCTCTCACTAATAGCATGCCACCTGAACGGTAAAAGGGCTCTAAGGCCCCTGCAGTGGCATCACAGAGATATCTATGTAATTACTCCAGCTATGTATGAGGCCCTTCCTAAGAGGGCAGGAGCCTGGGGACAACCAGTAAGATGAGAAGCAAGTTGACACCAGACCATAGGTGGGACAACAAAATGGAGAAAAGCTTTTCAAGCTCAGAGGTGCTGCTTCAGTGCTCCATGATAAGAGGACACTGAGGCCCAAAGAGGTTGGGTGACAAGGCCACATAGCAAGGCTCAAGTAGAGCTGGGGCTAGAACCTGGCCCCCTGGCCAGCATTCTTCCCACTTCTATTCTCATTTAACAAGAGAAAAAAGTTAGGGCTAGAGTATAAATACCACTCTGTGCTGAGAAGTACTGTTTTAAAAATACTCAGATTGAAGGAGTCAGACTAAAGATGAAATCAAGTCTCCACCTCACATTCCAGGAACCTTTGACTTGCCATCACCAGCCATAAACAGGGCTAAGCTAAGTCGTATCTTTCCATAAAAAATCAACAGGAAATTGGAGCTCATGAGTTTGGCAGGTACTAGGTAGGTGTGATAAGGGACAGAGGCAGCAAGATGCAGGAATAGTAGAAAGCCCTCTACCACCTACAGACCCCTGGGAGAACTCTCCTTCTGGAAAAGATCTCACAGCAGAAGGTAACAACTAGTCCAGAAGGTGGGCAGGTGTGGGAGAAGGTTGGAGGTGGATGAAGTAGGGAGGAGAGAGAGCTCTTTTCTTAAAGCACATTTCTTCACTCCTCACCTCACCCCTCATCCCCACCCAGGCTGTCTTTTATACCCACCGAGTGTATACAGTACTTGAAAGGTATGTATTGGGAAACCTGGTAGTTTTTGGAACTCAGAAAAAGACTGATGCTGGGGAAGCCACGGCAGAGGCAAAGCTGACTCCTGACTCTGGATATTGGAAATGACCTAGAGAGACTAACCTGGTCCCTTAGGTTAGCCAAAAGAGTGTGGCTTTTGTTGTCTGGAGTTGTCTGGGTGCACCTGAGTGTTTGCTTAGAGGCATGGCCTGGCTGCTGGGATCTGTGTGCACAACACGGAAACCTGTGACTGTTCCTGACACGTCTCTACATGTCCTGAGTTAATCCTCTGATGTGTCTGGCTGGGGAATTTTGACTTCTATGTCACCTCTGTTCTGATTTCTCAACCTCCTTGCTCCCTCCTCCAGAGCACGTTAGTGTTGGGAACTAGAAGCCTCACATCTAGCAAAGCAGCCTCTGGTGAGAATCAGGTAACCCAGCTACCCTGCTGGAGCCTGCTGCCCCCACCTCTCTGACAGTGAGATAATTACCACAAAGCCCACAGAGTTGGCCCTGAGGTTCCTCAGTCCTGCGGAGTTGGCCCACGGCTGCCCCTGAAATCCCTCATTACTGTCCCCTTCACCTCTGTAATACTTTATCTGGCAGCGGTTACCATCTGACAGAACCAGAGACTCATGAAGAGGCTCTGAAGCACCATGTGGAGAGGCTGGGACTTGAAGGTCACTCCAGCTTTGCTCCTGCCCCTCCTTGCGATTCATGCTCCAGTGATGCTGAATGGCTCATGGTTCCCCAGATTGCCTCTCAGTGCTCTTCCACATGCTCTGCCCTCTGCCAGGAAGGACCTCCCTGACCTTGACTGTTTCGCAGGGGAAATCTTACCCACCCTCAGTGAGAGAAGATTTCCTCTATCCCTTCCTCAACTATGTCTAAAAGAAGCAATGCCAGTCCTGTGCGTTGGCAAGAAATCAAATCCAACGCCACATATATATGTATCCTGAATCCTGGAGGGCTGGGCACATGGCATGGCAGCTGAGGATCTTGGAGCAGAAGCTGAGATCAGGGCAGGAGGAGGGAGTTCCAGCTGGGGTATCTTAAAGAACCCTCGGCAACAACTCCTGTGCTGTGTCCCCTCAACACTGTTTTGAGCTGGTATAGCACATTGGGTCACCTAATCCCTCATTGCCTCTGTGGACAATAACTGTATCTACTTTATCTGATTTCTAAGAGGATTAAATGAACAATGAATGCCAACACTCAGTGCCCAGCACATTGTAAGCACTTAGTAATTGTTAGCTACTATCATTTGGTATCCCAAATCCTATTCATCTGTTAAGACCCACCTCAAATGCTGCCTCCTCTGTGGAGCTTAACACATGAATTCAAGTCACATTAATCTCTAGGTTCTGTTTGGAAACGGTTCTCAAAGTGTGGCCCCCAGACCAGCAGCGACAGCATCCCCAGGGATCTTATCAGAAATGCACATCCTCAGATCTGCTCCAACTCAGATTGCTGGGGCCCAACAATCTGTGTTTAATGGTCCCCAAGGATTCTTTTGCAGGATAAAGCTTGAGAACCACTCTTTCGGTACTTTCTTTTTTTTTTGGTATTCTATCATTGTACTTGATCATAGCCTGACCTGAATTATTATAAGTTCTTCAAGGGTAGAGACCTTGTCTTATATTCTGAGGAAATGCTAAGAAAAAGTCTTTGTGAATTTGAGTTCAATGAGCATTTTAATTAGATTTCATCTTAATAATTCCTAGTATTCCCCCCACCCCCACCCCTGCCGCCCCCATCTTCTTCCCATTCACCCCAGGCCCTGGGGAAAATCTTACCCACCCTCAGTGAGAGAAGATTTCCTCTGTCCCTTCCTGCTTCCCTCCCTCTTGCTCTCTCTTTCTTCCTTCCCCGTTCCCTCCCTCCTCCCTCTCTTTTATTTCCCAAAGTGGCCACTTAGGACTCATGAAATTGACTGTGAGTGTGGAGTAACGGTAGAGGGCACTTTTGGAGTGTCAGGAAACTCCAGATATTTCAGATATTGTCCTTGTCACAGTAACGTTTCCAAAGACTTCTTGGGCTGAGCTTTCTCAAAAAGTAAAGCCGGGGCAAGAGAATGCGGCCCTAACCCCCTTGCTTACAGATTCCTTCCAGGATACCCCAAGCGGCCTGCTTACTGTAACCCATTGCATGACGGCAGGTGGAAGAGAGCAGAGAGCTCAAGAGCTCCCTTTAATACCTTCCCTATTCCCTGTGTACTGGCTACGGGCTCCCTCCCCAGGTTCTGTGGACAGTATAACTGATGAAAGATGGGTGTGACTATGGCCGGGGCATATGTGATAAGGTGATAAACATGCAATTTAACCAAGCTGCTAGCCAGACTTGGTTCTCTCTGTGTCCGACTAATGGTTCTGCTTTGTAAACATAAGCTTTCCCAAGAACAGAAGCTTTGACCACAGCAAAGGCTATCAGCAGATGACCATATAATTTGGACACTATTAAGAGTGAATGGGAACATTGGTACAAATTACTCCAGGACAGCAGACTGGGATATGTGGTCACCTTACATAGCCGCCATATTTCTTCCCATGAGGGCCAGGCCAGGGACGAGGATGTTGGGGAGGGAGGTCTGGTATATCTTGGCCTCCTGCTTCCTCCCCTCAGCCACTCAATGTTCAGTTGACTACAAGGGACAAGGAAAGGACAAGCAACTAGGGACTAGCGAGTGCCAGTTACATGGACCACTTACCAGGTGCTCTGCCTACAGTGATACACAGGGTACTGTGGCACCTTGTACTTCAAGCACCTTCACACAGGCTCCTTCTCTCATCTGTCTTCACCGCCCTGGACAGGTGTTACAAGCATGGCTCCAGGGTCAAGCTAGAAGAGCTGGTTCTAGAACCCAGGACTTCTGGCTCCTAGACCATTGCCCACACGGCTCAGTCATGGGGGCAGCAAGGTGAAAACAGGACTGATGCACCTGGTAAGGCAGGCACAGCTACATGTCACCTGCCAGGATATGTGTCAGCAGTTGCTTTGACAGGCAGATAGGTCTGTCACTGAAGGAGTGAGCTGTCGGGGGCAATGGCTCCTTTGTTGCATTTGGTGAGCATTTACTATGCGCAGTTACCATTGGGGGTCCATAGATAAGCAGTGAACAGAACAGAGCCTGCCCTTATCATCATGTCGGAAAGTGACAGACCTGGCTTACATTCAGGGCTCTGTCCAGTCTAACCCCAGTCTCTCTTCTTATCTCACATGCTGCACTACAAGCTGTACCAAATAGGCATGCCTTACAACTGGTCTAGGGCACAGGGTCACTGACATTCAGGGCTGTACCTGACATCTCAAGTGACCTCCTTGCCAGACTCTTGACCATTCTCAGGGGCCCGCTAGCCCTTTCCCCTCTCCATGCCTTTGTCATGCTGCCACCTCTCACCCAAGGCATAGCCCATTGCCTTCTCCCAGATCCCCCTTCCTGGTTTCTCCTGCTCAGAAGACTCTGCATTGCTGAACAGCACTTTTGTTGCTAGATAGTACATTCTTTTGAGTCTGGATTCTGATGGGCATACCCAAGAATCAAGATCTCCCAGCAAGCCTAAGTTCTTACTGCTGCCTTTTGTATTTCTCAAGTCCTGTCTGTTAAATCTTCTGCACTCTGTAAGCCTGTACTAACTGACCTCTGCACCTGACTCCCTGCAGGCAGCTTCGTCTCTACAGTGCAGAGACAAGGAAGCATGGGTGTTTCCTTAATCCCCCATGCACTGAAGTGCTTCTTGCCTCTTTGTGCCTCTGACAATGGCACGTCCTCCGTCAGGCAGATCTTTCCAGCTGAGCTGTGATTCCATCAGCTGCAACCATCCCAGGAGGCTTGCTCCAAGAATTACATTCTCTTCCTTCTACTTAAAGGTCTGGCTTTCTTTTATTCTCTCCCACAAGGACTGACACATGCACAAGTCTGCCAACTAACTCAAAAGCAACACACTAGCTCCTGAACTGCATTTCTCCCTCCAGGAACCACTGCATTTCTTCTTGTTTATGGCCACACTTCTTGAGAGAGAAGCTATGCTCACTGTTGCTACTCGCTTGCTTCCCTCTTGTCCTCAGTCCACAAAACCCTGGCTTCTGCCCCTACCAACCTACTAGAACTGCTGTCCAGGTATATTGCTGAAGCCAGCCAACACTTTGCAATAGTTATCAAATGCCCTTTTAGTTGGTCCATTTTTTTTTTTCCACTCCGTCCTTTTTGAGACACTCTTTCCTTGGCTTACATGCTAATATATCTCTTGGTTTCCTGCTATCCCCTGAGCCTGTCCTTCTCTGTCACTTTAGCCTCTTCATTCTGAAATGCTGGTTCTCTTCAGGGTTCCATCCTGGGCCCTGTTCTCTGATCCTGGTTGGCCCATCCTGTCCCATGGCTTCAGCTGCCTCCACAGGGTGTTGATATTTGGATCTGAGTCTACAGCCTAGACCTCTCTTCTGAGCTCCTAATCTGAACGCTCAACTGCTGCTGAACATCTTCCCTTGGATGGGCCACAACATCTCACACTCAACATGTCCAAAATGGAATTCACCAGATTTTCTTCCCTGCCATCAGCTATCTTTCCCTAACAAGTTCCTCCTGGCTTCTGGTCTTGGAGAGTGGTATAACCAGAATAGAAATCTGATTCTGAGAAACCTGACTAAGCCAGGGACCCTTGATTCCTTCCTCTCCCTCATCCCTATATCTGAACGATTACTAAGGCCTGTTTGATCATTGATTTTCTGTAAAACCAGTGTTCTCCTCCAACTCTACTACTGCTGTCTTAGTCTAAGTTCCTGTCATATTTCCCTTGGTATATTAACAGGCTCGATCTTTGCTCTTTTCCAAGCTCTCCCAACGATTCTCTTTTGCCCAAAGAATGAAGTCTGAATTTCCTAACATGGCGGAGAAGGCCTTCTTAATTACAATTGTTCCTCTTTGCATATTTCTGTTATATGGCACCACTGCCTCCCCATACAACCCTTCGCTTTGACGAACTCAAGTTCTGTGGCTTTGCAGTGATTTCCCGCTGGCTTTCTCCCAAGTTTTCCTATGCTACTCCCTGTGCCCTAGTCCCAGGGACTCTGCGGAGACAGGGCTTCCATGGTGAGGCCTCCCTCCATGTCTTCTGTGCACCCTCTGCTTATTCTTACAACAACGTCAATCACACCCTACTGCAGGTCCTATTTATTCATATCTACTTCTCAGCAGACTATAGAACTGTGCTTTATTCAATGCCACATGCCTAACTTCTAGCATAGCACGTGGCCCACAGTTCAAATACTGTTTGTGAAATGAATGGATAAGCGTGCATTTAAGAATAATATTCTATTTTACAGTGCCTGGGTTCCATGAGCAGCACCCTTTCCTAGTTCAACACCATCGAACACTACACAGTGGCTATTAATAAACTTTTTCGGTCCTAACCCCACCCCAGCAGGCTACTTGGACCACCCTAGGTATCCTGGAGCTAGCTGTGATGACTCTGGGTCACCGCGCTCTAGAGAAGCCTTCTGTGTGTGGCACCCTAGTCTGAATGGCCAGTCCAGGGCTGGGGGTGCTGGGATTTGTGGGCCTGTGGTAGTCCTTCCTTGTGCCACAAGAGCACAGCTGAATGACTTGGCCTGCTGGGGGGTACACATGTGCACTGGATTCAGCATCCTTATGGGTGTTGAGCTCCAATTCGTGCAGAAGATCTGGGACTCACAGAGTGATTGGCTGTCCTGATTTGCCTGGGATTGTGGGAATTCCTTGGGTGCAAGCCTTCGGAACAAAAACAGGGAAAGTCTCAGAAAAACTAGGGTGAGTTGGTGGCTTTATCTAGTCAGAAGTTGGGATTAGTACAAAAGAAGATTGACTTGTCCTGGTGACATTGTGATCTGACCTTTGGCCCCTGATTGAGCGGCTCCCTGGGGTGATGTGATAGAAAACAAAGATAGAGTGGCTGCCTATGTGTGTGAGGTGCATAAGGGGTCACCTCTCAGGGTGTCATCTCAGGCTCATGGATGGAAGTGTCCATAGGGCTGTGCTGGAGGGGCAAAGAATATGTGTGGAAAGGATGGGTGAATCATTAAGTTGGGGGTAAAAAGAAAAGGAAGAATTGAGTGTATTCATTAGGCCCTATCCCCACTCCTCCCTGACCCAGAAGCTTTCCTGAGGACCCCAGAGAGAGAGAGAGACCTGAGCACGAAGTGGGGGCAGTACCTGGGTGGGAGGGGGTCTAAGAGGACTTGGGCTGGGAGATCCCAAAGGGTGAAGAGAAATCTGGGGGAAGGGAGGAGAACAGAGAGGAAAGGGGGAGGCAGATAGAAAGTGCTGGTCCTTTCCAACGGAAACACTGCAGGGAAGGCCTTCATTGTGATGTAAATGAGGTGACACGGAGGAAGGAGGGAGCTGAGTGAGGAAGGGTGAGGGTGCACTGCAGAAACAGCAGATGAATGCAGAGATTATATCATAGCTGCCAGTTATGGAGATCTGATTTCTTTGGTGCAGATGTCACATGCTGGGTGAGCTGTTATTAACTAAAAGAAGTCAGGGCTTTGTAGCAAGGAGGTGTGTGGCTGAGCGCATTTTAGCATGGTAGAAGAAATCACAGAGCAGGCAGAAATGAAGGCCACTGTTAGGGATCAGAGCACATTTTGATAGGAAGAGACATCTGGAGAGCTAGTAGCCACCTGCTCCCTTCCTCATCACCAGCATGACCACAAATAAAATAATAAAATAGAATAGAATAGAATAGAATAAACGATAAGAGGCCTGCAGTTTATCAAGAAATAATATAATCCTGGGATAGATTAGTTTTATTCATTTTAAGATACAATGGCTTAAAAGTGTCCCCAGAATCCGGAGTGAAGGAAATTACATAAAGCTAGCATTAATTTTAACAGGACAAAACCAAGAAAAGAATGGTTTAAGAACTAGGCGTTTAACTGGGGATTTTTACCTGGAGGTCACTTCAGAAAAACCCAGCGACCCCAGGCGGGCAAACTGTCTTAAAAGCACCCTGTTCAGTGCTTCTACCCACCACAGAGCCAAGAACCTCCTGCAAGTTGCAAAACAACAGGCTTTGTCAGCGTTTTGGAAATTGCCCAGAGGGGCTCTCTGTGTCTGCTGCCAGTTCTTGGTACAGTTTGGGAACTCTGGGACTGGCAGTAGGACAATATGTGTGACAGCCACTCCCAAGCAACCAGGAGTGTCCCAGTGTGTCCTCAGGAAGGACATGTAGAAACAGCTCCATGGACTGGGAGGCCCCTTGGATTGTCTCACTCAGCTCACTGCCTGGTACCCCGCCAGAGCTCGAGAAATGCTCAGTGAGCGAAGGAAAGAAGGAACGAAGGAATGAAAGATGAAGGCATAGACTTCCTCCCTTGGTCTCTCCTAGTGCAAGTAGATCCTCCGCATTGTAGCAGTAGAAGTCACTTTTCAGAAACACAGACCTGACCACCACAGGTTGAGGCCATTTGTGGCCTCTCTCCTTTGGGATAAGCGTCCTAATTCCCTTGCTCAGACACCTGTGCTTTCAGGGCGTTCATGACTGTGTGACCTGGGCCCCGGCCCCTTTTCCGGTTCTGTCCCATCCTTCATTGGTTCCTCACCCTTCTTCCCAACACTGCTAGGTACACACAACCTTCATAGCTTCGTGCAGGCTGTCGGCTCAACCCAGACTCTTTCACGACTTGCCCCCGTGACCTCAGCCTTCGGCCTGTGATAACCCACTCATCAAGGTCCCATTCAAATACCACTTCCTCTGGGAAGACTTCCTATGTCTTCCTTGCTTCTTTATCTGCCATTTCTCAACATGAATCTGAAGCTATTGCAGCACCTCATCCTCGCACCCAAGCTGCTTGTTCTTTAGCTGTTAACCTGCACTGGTCCTTGCGCTTCTTGGACAAATAAGATTAACCCTGTTTTGTCTCCAAAGACTCAGCAAATGATTCTTACAGGAAGAGGGGGGCCAGAGAGGCTCACAGAGGTTGGAAGAAGAAACATTAGTGGGTTGGAGTTAGGAAAATTAAAAAAAGGGGGACACCTAGCTATTCGCCTCAGAAATTGCTGTAATGCACATGAATTTCCTTTTCCCCATTTGGCTTCTTTCCTAAGAAGTAGAATGGGGAGATGAAGGAGCCTCATTCCCTTAGGTACCACCCCTCAACCCCGCCAAGTTTCATCAGAGAAAAGGCGAGGCTGGGTTTCCCTCCTTTCTCAGCGTTCTCAGTTCTTTCTTCTGAAGAACTTGCCTCAGTCTTCTGAGAGCTTCTCACAATGAGGGGGAGATGTTCTCTCTAATCTGCCCAGGAACAGTGCTACTTAGAGGGGCTTCTGCTCCCTCTGCAGCCTTGTTGTCAGGTGTGAACATCCTCGCTCATTTTCTAGATGTGGACATTGTTTGGGCTGGCATGCTTTCTTGCAAGTCCAGTTGTCATTCAACCCTCATGAAAGGACCCTTACGACTCGCTCATCCACTGTACCTCATCCCTGACCATTCATTGACATTTGCTGAAATAATTCTTCCTGGGCCACATGCACGGAGGTGCGTGCACATGTGTTCAGACCTCGTGTCCCATTAGCGGTGAGGACACTTGAAATAAAGGGCAGCGCTGCCTGAATGCATATCTACCCTCCCACTCTAATAGCTGGGGCGTCTACTGCGCTAATGTTATTTCAAGAAGCACGGGGAGAATTGGGGCCTCTGCAGAGCAGGCAGGGAGGAAGGGGCGGGGGCGTCCTGGCAGCTCCCTTCTCTAATGCTGTCAGCTACATCACTCCAGACAGACTCTGCTCTCCCCTCCTCTGCCGCCACAAGTTTTGGAGATCTAACCTCTGCCTTCCTCTTAGCCCTTCACCTGGCATTCAAAGCTCTCCAGAAGCCAGCTCTAAAGTCCCTTCCAGGCTTATCTGCTGTCTCCTCCTTACACTGAGTCCTACCCCCACCAGCCAGGTCTGCTCCTGCGATCCCCAGTTCCCGCATTGCTTATATCTTCTCTGAATCACTGCTGAGGGGCCAGGTGGGTGCAGTGGCAGAACGGTTCTACCTCAACAACTCAACAAAAACTGTCTTTCAACAGTTTATAAGGTAATGGTTAATAAGATGGTTGATAGGGGCAGGAAGAAAGGCAGTGGAGGAAGCAGAGCAAATTTCAGACCGTGAAGTAAGAGACACAAGAGAAGGGAATCGGGGAATCTATTCTATCACCCACCTGCCAAACTAGAGCCCTGCCTCCCCATATTCCAAGCCTGGCCTCAGAATCGGGCATATTCTCGCCAATGCCAGGACTCCAGTTCTCCTCTGAATGCTGAGGCCCCACTACAGGCCTCCTAAGACCTACTCTATTTCCATCCTCCCATGAGGGGGACGTCCCTGATTCCCACTGGGGGCCCTAGTCCTGATGCCCGTGGGCTTCTGGGCAATACCTTCAACGGCACGCACCAGGCCCTAACATATGCACATGGCGTAACCGCTCAGGCAACACCCCCTATTTCTGGAGGGAGGGGGCGGGGCTCACACCTCAGTGACCTCCCAGAGCATGGTGGGAAATGTCTGCGTCTGAGCAGCCACCCCAGGCTCACGAGTTGTTCTCTCCTGACACAGATGGGACTTGGTGGGCAGGTGCTCTTGAATGGAGCATTTCGTAACCTAAGAAGTACAGGCTTTTGAGCCAGACCGATGTGGCCTGCACATAGAAAGGCCACTGCTCAGCTGTCAGGCTTCAGGGAAGCTGCTTAGCTTTGAATTTGTGCTTTTTGTGCATTAGTAAATTGCAATTGGGTTCCTCGGCCTTGGCACATTGACAAACTGGACTGGATTGTTCTTTGTTGTCAGGGGCTTTCCTGTGTATTGTAGGAAGTTTAGCAGTATCCCTGGCCTCCATAAACCAGATGCCAATCACCCCCTTCCCTGCCCAGTTGTGACAATTAAAAATGTCTTAGACATCACAAAATGTTCTGTGGGGTAGGGGCAAAGTATATCTCAGTTGAAAAGCACTAATATATATACCTTGGGGATGTTCTATAGATAATGTAACAGCACACGTAAAGTGTCTGACACCTAAAGCAGGTGTTCTGTGAATGTCGGTCTCACTAGTATTTTAAGCAGAATTTGGCAGTCTCCCTTCCATCTTTCCAATCTCACCTGCCATAGTATGTCCCTGAATCTCAGAAGTGGGTGGCATGGGGATAGTTCTGGAGGAGAGCTTAGTAGAAGGTGTCTGAGCCTAATGATCTCTCCAGTGGCTTCACTGGTCTCAGAGGAGACATCTCAAGGATGCTCAGGTGTGTCTCAGAAGTGCCTCAAGGGAAAAGGGTGGTTTAGCTGGAGGCCTAGAAAGGTTCCCACAGAGAGCCTTTGCCTGGCAGGTAGCCCGTTTCTGCTGGGATCCCTTCTTTACACCTGGTTGTTCTGGGGATGCATATGGTCTTTTCTAGTTGAGGGACTGTGACTTACACAGAGCAGCAGTGCACACCAGCAAGGAGAGAGTGTAGAAGACACTGCCGAGACACTAGCTTGGCTGGGAAAGAACTCTGAGTGTGCTGGCTGTAAATGCGGGCCCCAGAGGATGGAAGGCCTACCCACCTCACCCTCGGCACAGCTGACCTTCGCAGCAGCCTTGTCTCTATGGGGCCGGAAGTCAGAGGAAGGAGAGAGGTCTGCAGGGCTGGGATCCATGGAAATCTTCCAGGTCCACAACTGGGTTGTGTGAGAGGCAAAACTAACCCAGTATAGGGAATCTCAGTGTTGCCCAAACTATAGATACCCTGCCTCCTCTGTTTGTTTCTTTTCTTTTCTTTTTTTTTAATGGTGGCGTAGAGATGACAATGGACTGGGGGCTTGAATTTGCTCCTCTGGACTATCATCTAGTCGTGTGGTCTGAAGTGAGTCATTCTCTCCTGATCGTGCCTTCATCATTTCTCTGGGGCAGCATTGAAACTGCTCTCTCCATTATGGACACTCTGAGAGGCTCTGGTGAGATCAGCGACCAAACATGCTTTGAGAAGAGAGAAAGGATTGTTGGTGTATGCCACCGCCAAGTTCAGCATCATGCTGAGGGAGAGCAGGCCACGGCAGAGCCATTTAAAAGGGAGTCACCAGATGAAAGGACTGAGTTAACGGGACAAGTGCAGGCCAAGGCGGGCCAGCTCTGGGAGGCCAAAGGGGATTAATGAGGTCTGTGTGTAACAGGAGCTGGAAACCAGGGTCCAGCAGAGCAGCCGAGAGAGAGAGTTTATTGTTTGTTTTAGTTTTAGCTTTAATCACGAGATTAGCTGAGAAAGGGTAGAAGACATGTAAGTTTCACATTTTTTCCTTTAAAAAAATAAATTGAGATCCAAAAGCCCCAAAAGCACGTTCTTCAGCTGTGTGTGTTGCACTTAGGGAACAGTGAACCTGAGGCGGGCAGTGGGGGCACCTGGCCTATTCTGTGGTTCCTGCCTCTCTGCTGCTCCCTCCTCCCTCCCCGAGCCAGGGCCTGCATCTCTTATGCCCCAGGCCTGTGGGGACAACCCTTGAGATGGCCCGCTGCCTCTCACTCTGCACAAAGGTCTTCTAAACACAGATTTCAACACTGTCATCCCTTATCTTCCTGATAACCTTTTTTGCTCCCATGGCCCTGTCTCATCAGGACCAAGGCTGCCATGGGACACTGTCAGAAAACCTCCCCACTGAGTGGTGAAACCTATCTTACTACTTACTTCCTCCTGGAGAGACTCCAGCCAAACCTCTTAACCCTCTAGCCCTTTCCTTATCTGACAAAGATCTTACCTGGCACCTCAGAGTTGTGCAGTGAGAATCAAAGGCACAGTGGTTGTGCTAGGGCTTTACACACTATAAAGTGCGGTACCAACACTGCAATCCACTCAGGTCTCTCAACCCTCTCACTAGGTCCATTCTAGATGGTTTTCTTATGGTTCTCCTGCTGTTTCCTTCCATAGGGCTTCTCCTCCATTAACTGGCCAGGTAAATCCTGCCCTCAGCGCTTTACTACCTTCCTATCTTGATGCCCTCCTCCACTAACCTTGCCCTTGGTACTGAGTCCCTGTCCTACTTCGGATTGTTGGATTGTTTGCACAGCAATAAGAGTTAGCAAGACCCTTGCAATATGCCTCATTTAACCCTGTCACATATGGTCTCATTTAACCCTGTCACTAACTTAGCAACATCTCTGGATACAAGGTCAGTAAATGAAAGACAGTCGCACTTCTATATACTAGAAACTCCTAAAAAGAAAAAGAAATTTTCAAAACATAATATTTAGTTATGTATGCACCTCGGAACTACAGGAGTTATACGTGACCTCTGCATTGAAAACTGGGAAGTATTATTATGAGAAATTAAAGAAAATCTAAACCAGTGCAGACTTATGTCAGGTTCATGGATTCAGAAGACTTGATATTCTAAAGATGTTCATTCTCTTCAAATCGACCTATGGAGTCAATACAATCCCAATCAAAATCCCACCGTTTTATGCATTAAAATGAGAAGGGCCAAGAATAACCAAGACCATCTTGGAAAAGAACAAAACTGGAGGGTGCATGTTACCAGATTTCAAGACTTACAAAGTGACAGTTATTAAGACAATGTGGCATTGCCATAAAGCTAGAGAAGCTGACCAAGGGAACAGAATAGAGTCCAAAAACAGTCCGCATATTATATGGTCACTTGATTTATGACAAAGGGGATGGTGCAGAACAGTGGAAAAACAAATTTATTTTTATTAATTGAAGCTGGTTGGTATCTATTTATAAGAAAGTAAAATTTGACTCCTACTTTACACTACACATGAAGAGTTCCAGATGAATGGTAGATATAAATGTGAAAGATAAAACACCAAAGCTTCTAGAAGAAAACATAAAAGAACAACTTCTTGGCCTTTGGACAGGCAAACATTTCCTAACCAGGACATACAAGACACTAAGCATAAAAGAAAAATATTGATAAATTAAGAATTTCTCTTTCTCGAGTCTCCATCGAGAATTAAAAGGCAAGCCAGAGAGTGACAGAAGATATTTCCAGTACACATATCTAACAAAGGACTCACACCAGAATGCAAAAAAGAACCCTTATAAATCTCTCTAAAGAAAAAAAAAACAACAACCAGAAAACAAATTTAAAATGAAGAAAAGAGTTAAATTAGCCTTTCCATTAAAGGATATGAAAATGGACAAAAATGTATAAACAGGCGCAGGCGCTCATCTTGATCCATCATCAGAAAAATGTAAGTTAAAACCATAATTAAATACCACCAAGCAACCACTACAGGGGGGAAATGAAAAAGTTGGACAACATCAAGTGTTGGCGAGGATGTGAAGCCAGCGAGGCTGTCACACTCCACCGGTGGCAGTGCAGATGTGCTTGACCCATCGGGAAGGGCTGGCATGTGCACAGCTCACAGTTGTTCCACCTTTAGATGTACACCCAGTAGAAATGTTCGCATGCGTTTCCTAAAAGACCTAGCAGCATCACGTATAAGAGTCTGAAACTGCGATGCCTGGAAACCTGAATCCTATCCACGGTGGAATATTCCTACACAGTAGCATATCATGAAGTCATGAGAATGATGGAACTATGGTCGCACACAATCACACAGACCGGACTCTCCAAAAAGGATGTGCACGGTATGAGGTTCTATTAATAAGATGTTTACAAAGAGGTAACCATGATGGCATCATGGGGAGGGATGGGTGTGACCCGGGGGAAAAGTAGTTTCTGGGGTACTTTTAATGCTCTATCTTTTGCCTCGGGTTCTAGTTACCTGAGATTTGTAAAAACTCATCTGGCTGTTAGCTCATCCATGATTTATGCACATTTCTGTATGTATATTACATTTCAATAAAGTTTTCACTAAAAAATAATTATCACAATAACCTACTAGTGGTTCTTTCTTTCTTCCCAATTTACCAATGAGACTAGGCTCAGAGGGGACTGGGAACTGGTCCAGGGCCACCTGGGGATGAGAGGCAGAGGATTCAAACTCACACTGCATGTGCTCCTAAGCACCACGTCCTGACTTTACCTACAGTGCCGTTCTCTTTCTCTCAAGTAGCTCAGTTTTACACTGGGACTCTCAAAGCTAGGAACCCTGACTCTTGCTTGCCTTGTGCCCCCCATTGCTGTCAGCACAGGGCTGGACACTGCAGCCCAACAGATGCTCAGTGCTATGGACTGCATGTTTGTGGCCCCACCCCTACCCCCAATTCATAAGTTGAAGCTCCAACACCCAATGGGATGGTATCTGGAGGTGGGGCCTTTGGAAGGTGATTAGGTTTAGATGAGGCCATGAGGGTGGGGCCCTGTGGTGGAATTAGTGCCCTTAGAAGAAGAGGAAGAAACCAGAACCCTCTTACTCCACTATGAGGACACAGCAAGAAGGCGGTCATCTGCAAATCAGGAAGTAGGCTCTCGCCAGACACCAAACCTGCCAGCACCTTTATTTTAGACTTCTCAGCCCCAGAACTGTGAGAAATAAATGGTTATTGTTTGAGCCACCCCATCCGTGGTATTTTGTTATAGCAGCCTGAGGTGACTAAGACACTCAGTAAGGAGAGGAAGTCTGGAAGCTAAATCTATAAATTTGCCCATCTGCCCTTTTTATCTCCCTCTTTCTCCTTCTCTCTTGGCTCTAGAGTGTTCCTGAGCTTGCCTGGTTCTTGCCTCTGCCTCCTGACTTGATGGTGTCAGCTTTAGGATGGGGCTGGAGCTAGCGTGGTGTCTTCAGCCATGCTCCCAGAACACGAGGGGCTTTTCCACTTAGTTGCTCCCAGTGAGGTCCTTCTGGGCAGGGGGAGTGGACTGCAGTGCCTGTTCAGGTCCCACCTCTCCCTGCCCCACAGCTCAGTCCTGACTCCTCCCTCCCTCTCAGCCTCCCTACTCTTTTCTCCAAGGGAAGAGGGAGGGAAGCTGTGTTGGCAGCTTGCTGAGCAGGGCTTCCTTCCTTCCCGCTGCCTCCCTCCCTCCCCCACACAGCTGGGGATTTTTAAGTCTCCATTTCTCTGAAGGATTGAGACCTGGATGTTGTCAGGAGCCTCCTCTGAAAAGGCTGCTCACCAGTCTTCCATGGCTCAGAAATGGGGTCACTGCTGCCCAGGAAAGACTGGGGGAGACAGCAGCCCTTCCCTCTCATCTCCTCTGGCCAGAGGATGATATCCAAGCTGGACGACAGAGTCCAGTGATGTCAAGCAGTGGACAGAGCTTCCTCTTAAGCTTCCATCTGCTGAGTGTTTCCTTTAGTTTGGACTAAGCACTATATACACATGACCTGGAGCAAGCTGCATCCCAAGGCACCCTGAGAGGCAGGCACTACTGTTATCCCCACCTGACAGATGCACCAAATTAGGCCTCAGGTTTTACCCCTGCCCACACTCCCCCAGCTCCACCCACCGCTCCCCTAGACCTCGCCTGACTCTGCCCCATAGTTCAGCCCTTCCTTCACCTCCCCCGTGGTCTAGGTTCACCCACAGCCTTGGGCCACTGCTGCAGCCTGGAGCTAAGTACAATCTCATAGGGCTTCTATACATACCGAGTGAAACTTTACCTTTAAAGGCACTAAAGAGCTTAATAAATGGCAGCTAGTCTTTTGGTTTGTTTCATTTTGAACTTGGTGACTCAAGACACTGCTGGGCTCTAAGGCTAGACTCAAACTCCTGGCATATTTTCCTCCAAATTTGCAGGTCTCTGGGCTCTATTTCTCTTTTCTTCTTTTTCTTTTCTCTTCTCTTTTTTCTTTCTTCTTTCTTTCTTTCTTTCTTTCTTTCTTTCTTTCTTTCTTTCTTTCTTT